>OY482671.1:46841997-47211627 GCA_960531455.1 Urophora cardui | reverse complement strand
TATCATTATCGTTATCATTATCGTTATCATTATCATTATCATTATCATTATCATTATCATTATCATTATCATTATCATTATCATTATCATTATCATTATCATTATCATTATCATTATCATTATCATTATCATTATCATTATCATTATCATTATCATTATCATTATCATTATCATTATCATTATCATTATCATTACCATTATCATTATCATTATCATTATCATTATCATTATCATTACCATTATCATTATCATTATCATTATCATTATCATTATCATTATCATTATCATTATCATTATCATTATCATTATCATTATCATTATCATTATCATTACCATTACCATTATCATTATCATTATCATTATCATTATCATTACCATTATCATTATCATTATCATTATCATTATCATTATCATTATCATTATCATTATCATTATCATTATCATTATCATTATCATTATCATTATCATTATCATTATCATTATCATTATCATTATCATTATCATTATCATTATCATTATCATTATCATTATCATTATCATTATCATTATCATTATCATTATCATTATCATTATCATTATCATTATCATTATCATTATCATTATCATTATCATTATCATTATCATTATCATTATCATTATCATTATCATTATCATTATCATTATCATTATCATTATCATTATCATTATCATTATCATTATCATTATCATTATCATTATCATTATCATTATCATTATCATTATCATTATCATTATCATTATCATTATCATTATCATTATCATTATCATTATCATTATCATTATCATTATCATTATCATTATCATTATCATTATCATTATCATTATCATTATCATTATCATTATCATTATCATTATCATTATCATTATCATTATCATTATCATTATCATTATCATTATCATTATCATTATCATTATCATTATCATTATCATTATCATTATCATTATCATTATCATTATCATTATCATTATCATTATCATTATCATTATCATTATCATTATCATTATCATTATCATTATCATTATCATTATCATTATCATTATCATTATCATTATCATTGTCATTATCATTATCATTGTCATTATCATTATCATTATCATTATCATTATCATTATCATTGTCATTATCATTATCATTATCATTATCATTATCATTATCATTATCATTATCATTATCATTATCATTATCATTATCATTATCATTATCATTATCATTATCATTATCATTATCATTATCATTATCATTATCATTATCATTATCATTATCATTATCATTATCATTATCATTATCATTATCATTATCATTATCATTATCATTATCATTATCATTATCATTATCATTATCATTATCATTATCATTATCATTATCATTATCATTATCATTATCATTATTATTATTATTATTATTATTATCATTATCATTATCATTATCATTATCATTATCATTATCATTATCATTATTATTATTATTATTATTATTATTATTATTATTATTATTATTATTATTATTATTATTATTATTATTATTATTATTATTATTATTATTATTATTATTATTATTATTATTATTATTATTATTATTATTATTATTATTATTATTATTATTATTATTATTATTATTATTATTATTATTATTATTATTATTATTATTATTATTATTATTATTATTATTATTATTATTATTATTATAAGCGGGTGTGGCATCGCCCATTTTCGAGAATTTCAATTTATTTCTTTCTAACGGCGTAAGCTCATTGCATGAATGCAATTTCATCCATTATCGTGTTTTTCGATATATACTATACAGGGAAAGTGGGCGTGGTTATCATCCAATTTCGCATATTTTCAATACCAACCTTCCCTGTCTAGTTAGGAGCCTCTGTACCAAATTTCATCAAAATATTTCAATTTTTACTACGTACTACTCATCTGAGGATAATAATAATTTGTGAGAAAATGTGATAAGTCCACCTAAAAAAAACAAAATCATAGAAAGCAAATGTGCTAAGTCCTAAAGGAGCGCATAACTTTGGACAAGCTTTATATTAAAATGTGCCGATAACTAGTATTTTAGCACGACCATCTAAGGAAGAAAACTGCATTTTCAGATTTTTAAAGTAGTAACAACAAAAAAAGTCAGGAGGTTTTTTGCCTCTCCTGAAAAGTTACCATAGATGGACTTAGCACATTTGCTCACGAAGCCAACGATATATTACCTCTAAGTGATTATCTAACAGGAAAACTAAAGATTTTAAACAATGACTAGCTGATTCGGTTATGTTGAGTGTTCGTTTTTCAAACCCATCGTTAATATGTTCAAAACCAAGAAGATAAAATCCGATATTTGGGTAGGGCTGTGATACGCATGTTTGCAGCAGATCTATTACTGCTGCTTTTATTTTATAATAAATCCTTTCCGACGTATGTTTATCGTTTCCCTTCTGGTGAAAATTTTGTAATGCTGAATCTATTTCCATGTCCAAGCAATCAACAAATCCCTGACGAATATCATCATATATATGACCGTTGGAAATGAATACATCCAATATTTGTGTCGAAATATTCGCTTCTTTTGAAACCATACTAAGTATATTTACGGAAGAGTATGCATGATTTGGTAACCAACCAAAATATGTAACGAATTGTGCAATGTTCAATAGGTGATCAGGTCGCTGACTGCGTGTATTAACATCTAACAGGATTTTATTCAAGCCGAACAATATATTTGGGCTATTCGCGATAATATTACAATCTAGAAACTCCTTTTGTTTAACTAGGCCTTCCTCGATTATCAGAAGGGAAAGAAATGCACATTCTTCCATAATTTCATTTTTATTAATCTGCTGGTATTCGTTGACATTTTGGCGAGCGTCATCAATTATTAAAAGAAGTAAAGTCAAAAGATATGTTTTTTTATGCAGCTGTAGCATGATCTGGTATCCCAATGGCGAACTTCGATCATCTAGTTCTTCAAAATCATGAGGTTTTGGTTCATATATGTGAATTAAATAGTTAAGTATTTTCAAGCATTTCAAGCCAATTTCCCATTTTTCAGTGATGTTTTTGTATTGTCTGTTTTGGAAAGAAATATGAATTTTAATATTATGGCTCATGTTGCATAAAGATAAAAACAAAGAATTTGAAAAATGGAAAAAACAATATTATTTATGTAAATTTTTTATGTAAATATTCGAAAAGGAAATTTTACCTCGAAATAACTTGAGCAAACGGTAAGTAAACTATTTAACAAAAATAATATTTTTTTCGGTGTCTCGTTAAGGAGCACTGAGCCTTTTTTTTGCAATAAACTCGATTGTGAACTAATGATGAGCAAACGATTTGCCGGAAAAAAAATTAATTTTTGTTAAATTTTCTTTTTGGGGATACTGATCCCGAAATATTTTTTTTTTTTTGCAATAACTAAGTAAAAGCATTGGAAAATGAAATTTTTTTCTGAAATATCTTGAGCTAATGATGAACCAACGATTCAGCCAAAAAGTCGTACATAATTACGTATTATTTTGCGAAAATTCATATTTTATATGGCAACGTCGCACACTGGGGCCGACCGTGCTCAAAATTCAGTTGTTAAATAATGAGTTTTTCAAAAAAATAAAAACGCAGTATTGTTCCCTATAAAATTCTACACTACTGGCCCAGTTTTCAGCTTTCTATCGTTTTTCAGTAGGAAGTTATCCATACACAAACATGGCAAATTTTCCAAAAAATAATTGTTTTCAAAGTGAGAAATTTTAATGTGTATTTGAAATAGTTGGTGTAAGAGAAGGATATAAAGTTTTATTATTCTGCTTTTTCCATAACATTAAGTGAAGCTTAAATAAACAATTAGTGTTTGTTTTTTGGAACTAGATGTTTTAAAAAATTAATTTTTAGTATAAAACTAAACGTACCTCTTTTTTATATTTTTTTTTTCAAAATGGATTTTTTTTAATTTGTGCAAAACCGTAGCAAATGTAAAAATGCAGCAGTAAAATATGGTCCTTTGTGACAAAGAATCAGAGTTCATAACCACAAAAGCAAAGTGCGCATTTAAAAAAAAAGTGAGTTTAAAAATTGCAATCCAATTTTAGTTAAAACACCTTTATCTGGTTGAATTTGACTGTTCTATCTTAAATTTGGTTCATCCATTATTTACTGGTTACTTTAATTACAAATTGTGGTTAAGGTTACTTGTCAAGCCAGGTTTCTTTAATTTAGACTTGTAAGTTGTATTATAATATGAGTTCTTTGAAGCACAAGTTGTGTTACTCCAATTTTGTTTTTTTTTTTATGTTAGGCATGGAAATGTGTGGGGAAATACGTGTTCTGCTTAAAACGCTAACGATGAAACTCCTAATTTTCCCATATAAACATACTTGTGACAACATAAAACTTTTAATATCTGGATACAAAAAAATTGGAGAAAACCGTTTTGTATACATACATACAATGGCGCTATTATAACTTTGACGAGTTTTATGGCCGAGTTTCTCTCCCAATTCGAGGTGTTCTCCTTTTTTGTTTTTCCTACTAATTGGGTGGACCTACAGGTATATGCCGGCTCCGAACGGCGAATGCATTTTTTGTGAGAAGCTCTTTCATGGCAGAAATACTCTCGGAGGGTATGCCGCCCACTGCCGAGAGGTGACCGCTGCTTTTAAAAAACCCAATTATTGGATATTTACTAATTATAAAAATTTTGTTGGTGTTTGCTCGGACTGGGGTTTGAGACCTCTCGCATAGCAGGCGAGCACTCTACCCACTGCACCACAGTATGTATACATACATATGTACCTGCAACTGCATATTTCATCAATGGGTTAATACATACATAGCCGCTAATGGGTTAATATAATACACATTGGTTAGTTTTGTACAGACATGCTAATTGTGATTTAAATAATTTGGTTACAGATCTTAAAAAAAATTGGTTACCAATGGGTTAATTCATAGCCGTTAATGGGTTAAGTTTCCAAAGATTACTCGTTTTAGTGTAGATACAACTAATATGATGTAAATATTTTGATCTAAGAATTAAGTGAAAAATTGTGGGTTAAAAATGGGTTAATGCGTGGTCGTTAAGGGGTTAAAATTCTTGGGATTTACTATTTTAGTATCGATATACCGATTCTGATTCAAGAAAATTAAACTCGAAACTAAAATAAAAAAAATAGGTCACCAACGGGTTAACTCATGACCGTCAATGGGTTAAGATGCTAAAGATTAACTGCTTTTGTGCAGATAAAGCGATAGTGATGTAAAAAAGTTGATTTTAGAATTTTGAGCGTCCCCGTATATATAAGTGGCCCCAGGATGCGTCGCAGCGAAAATTTCATTTTGCTATAACTTTGAGAAGAAGCATTGAAAAATTAATGATTGTGAACCAGTGATGTGCAATCGATTTAGTCAAAAAAATATATTTTTTGCGGATTTTTAATCTAGTGGCAGTAATCCCGATTTTTTTTCTCTTTTTCCAATAATTTTTAGATTAATGATAGTTAAAGGAAATTTCTTCTTAACTGATTCTACATTAACGATGAGCAAACGATTTAGCAAAAAAATATTTTTTTTTTTCTTCTACGTTGGAAATAAATTAGAGAGAACAAATATAGAAACAAAAATATATAAAGCAATGACATATGTCCCGGGGATATCGGAAAGAATAAAAAGGTCCAGTATATATGACAAAGAAAACTATAATATCGCATTTACATACAACAATTCCTTAAAACTCTTATACAGCAATACTAAGGACAAAATCCCAAAATATGAGAAATCCAACGTTGTGTATGAAATTCCATGCAGTGGTGACGGGTCCCACGTATGCGAAAAGGTATATGTGGGGACAACAAAATCCAAATTGAAGACAAGGATTTCCGCTCATAAGTCCAATATAAAACTAAGGAATAATTCTTCGGACAACAAGACAGCCTTGTCATACCATTGCGGCAGTACGGGACATTATCCAGATTTTGACAATGTAGCAATTTCAGACAATGAAAAACACTATCATAAACGATACACCCTTGAAATGCTACACATTTTGAACACCTCTAGTACAAAGAGAATGAACTTTAAGTCCGACACTGACAATTGCGCTCATGTATATAGAAATTTGGTCATTAGACAACAACAATTATAACAATGCATGTTTGTTTGTTTCGAGCGCATCCCCATCAAAACTGGTTTCTCAACTAAGCTTAAGCAACAACAACAAAGGAGAGCTGCAGTGATATGAATATGTATATATTTACGTCTTACTGTTCGTCTTATTCCAATGTATTGTTGTTCCTGTATATTTTTGTTTACCCTTGCGGTATATTTTCAATTGTTTACATTTTCATGTTTCTTATATATGTACATATGTCTCCAAAAATTTTGTTTACATTGTTCATTTTTCCAATGTCACCTATTCCATAATTTTTTGTTGATTTTCTAGTCAGTCGATTAAAACAAGGGATTTGTGTAAGTTTCGCTTTTCTGATGATGTTTATATTCAAGCATATGTATCAATACATATATGTATATAAATGTAATCATTGTGTTTGTTTTTCCAGTCCTGAAGTGAGTTTCTGTAAAAAAATCGCGAAAATTTTCGATCAAAATGACGTCACATTAATACGTTCCACACTTTGTCACCACCTAAAAAGCAAGTGAGAATCTATCGATTGACGTCATTATGACGTCACTCGGTCGACACTATTGATAGGGTTCAGTTACAGAAACTCAGTACTGATGATGATCTCAGACTGAGATCGAAATATCGATAATAAAAATAAAAATTAAAATTAAAAATTGTTTTTAATTTAATTTGTGGCCTGGAGCTCAAAAAGGAAAATAAATATATTTTTTTTTTTCATTTTTCGAAATCCCGAATTATTTTTTCGCAATAATTTTCTATTTAAAATTTAAAAAGATCCTACCTACATACTTATAATTTTAAGAAATCTCCTATTGAGCAATACCGAAATATTTCATTTTCTCATAACTTTAAAAACAAGAATCGGAAAACAAAAAATCGTTTTGATTTATTAACCAACCAATACACGTCCCGCTTCGCAGCGACGCACAAAAGCTTTTATGTTATAATGGGTCTTTCCCTTTACATTAACCCTTACCTTTACAATGTATTGTGGAAAGATCTTCCGTCATCATCCTACCTCGTCTGGAAGAATCCTCAACTTCCATTCAAGACACCCTAAAACTATGATTATAAATACAGCAATGGGCTGTATACGACGTATGCTTCAAATTTCAGATGACACTTACCACGGAGAAATAAAAAGAGAAATAAGACTGTTAAATAAAATATAGAGATGTCACTGTAGCAGACGTGTTTTTGTGGCACTGCATTTTATCACGCATATAAAAGTAATTACATCGCTACATCACTTTATTTCGTATTTTGTGGAATTGCTGCTTAATTCAATTTAATATGAGCAAAAATATAACAGCAGTTAGAAAGAGTGCCCGCAATGCTCACTCCCCCCGCGGAACACCTGTACAAAACTTGCAATTAAGAGATGTAAGCAGCCCATCAACTATTAGTGTGCTTAAGAGGCTGGAAACAACAATAGCTGACATACTAACTAAACTGAGGGAGAGTGAAGAGCGAGTGATGCAGAGAATGGATGAATTCTCTTCAGAACTTATTGCACACAAACAAACATTGCAAAATTTGGAAGATAGAGTTGGTAGGCTTGAACTGTCAAGCGGAAATGATGAGCAAAGAGGAGAGATGAAACAACTAAGAACTCATTTGGATGAGGTGGAAAATGCAATGGTGTCAACAGACATAATAATTTATAATGTCCCACATGCAACTGACGAAAATATACCATCTATTTTCTCTGAGTTGTGTTCAACGATGAACCTGGAGCCATTGCCATTGCGATCAACGTTTCGTGTGCGGACAAAAAATAACAACAACAATGGAAAGCCCTCTCCAATAATTGTGAAGTTAAACTCGCCTCATGACCGCTCTCGTTTTTTCATGGCAGATGCTTCATTTCTTAAATCTGGTCGAAAAACTCTTACTCTCCGTAATATTGGTTTCAACTCAGAGGAAAAGATATATATCCATGAGTGTTTAACAAAAAAGAACCGTGAGCTTATGCGAATAGCTATGCATATGAAGAAAAAAAAAACTTGCCAGTGTGTTTTCTATTCGGGGATACATTTTTGTGAAAAAGTTTGCTGATAGTAAAGGAATCAAAATCTTAGACCGTGAAAGCGTTGATCGATTGGCAGCTGCTACTTAAGATTAGCATATGTATGTTTTATATTATTGAAATGCGATTATATGTTTTTCGTCTGTTTTTGTGCTTGTGTACATTCCTGAAAATGTCAGACTGTGCTTACTTCTTACTCTTTAATTTCGTCTCTCCTTTTCTTTTTCATTTTACCTTTGCAACTGACCGTTTTCTAAGCATCTCAAACTGTGATTGGTATGACTTATAGTAAGAATAGTTACACTGGCGGTGATAATCTTAGGCTGGGTATGAAGCTTGTGTGTGAATATAATATTGGCTTTAATATTTGTCACTTTAATGCGCGGAGTTTATCTGTTGAAAAACTGGAATATTTGAATTATATTTTCAGTGATGTAAATGTTGATGTGGTATGTGTAACAGAGACATGGTTCAAGCCTTCTATAAGCAACATGTCGTATGCTCTTTGTGACTTCACGCTTTTAAGAAACGACAGGTCTACCGGCCACAGAGGGGGTGGTATAGCTATATATTTTAAATCTAGTCTTCAAAGTAAAGTTCTGCAAAAATCAGTATCTCAAGATGCTATTGAAAATGTGTTTGTAGAGTTCAGTGATGGTGTTCAAAAATGTCTCGTTATATGTGTCTACAATCCCCATAAATCCAATGACCTGAGCCCAGTCTTTACCAAAATTTCTGAATTTGCTTTGAGCTATGTAAACGTTCTCATATGTGGTGACTTCAATATCGATGTACTATTGAATAATGCGAAGTGCAAGGAGTTAATCGATAACGTAAACAGTTGCGGCTGCAATATTGTCAACGAATTTGCAACACGTTTCGCTCTGCACTGTAAGCCAAGCATGTTGGATATCTTCGGTGTAAGTAGTGATGGGACAGGGGTAAATACCCAAATGGTAAATTGGGTATTTATCGGTAAATACCCAGGTATTTACCCAAGTACCTGGGTATTTACCCAAAATGTGGGTATAAACCAGAATTAAGAAAGAATTTAATTTTTTAGTATGAAATAGATTTTTAGTGACAAATGAAATTACACATGAATTTGGTCATAATCGCTTTCGCTATCAGTATCCGATAAAAACTCATATCGAGTGGAGTGCGTGATTCCCGTTAAAGTTGAATTAATGACATTTTCGAATTAAGTGGAGTGCGTATTTTCTGCTGAAGGTGGTGAACAACTAATCTGCTTAATTGCGTGCTGCCACAAATTCCTTTCCACCAAGTTAATGGAGAAATCTCATGAAAACAGCTCCAGGCAAAAGTTTTTGCCCAGAAGTCAATTTTGGCGTTGTAATTGGCAAAATTTGTCATTCTATTTATGTTTAGCGCCCGTGACGAGTGTTACTCAATCCATCACATTGAATATGTAAAACATTTGCTGTTTTCAGTAGCAGAGTAATGCCCATGCTTATCTCGTTATAAATTGTATCCAAATATGTGAAGGAAATTTCTTTTCTAGTTGGATCCTTGAAATGTGGAGTAAGGTCTTTAAAAAAAGTCTTCCACAATGGATGCTCACTATAGCCACAGGAGCGCCGGTTATAAAAATAGCCTTAGTTAAGTTGTATTGTGCCGAGTTTGAAAGAATATGCGTATGTAAATCAGACGAAGGCGGATAATCACTTGCTGTCTGTATCTTGTTTATTGCCGCATTGGTTGCAAGCATGTCTTGAACTCGTTGCTTTATTAATAATGGACACTTGACGCACGTTGTTAAATTTTTTGCCATTTTATTCACATTTGGAAATTTGTACCGCTTTTCGCAATGTTGTCATGAAACTTCTTTGCTACTTCCGCTGCTATGAAAATGTTTCCAAATAGTTTCATTTTTGGTCTTCCCATCATTTAATTATTTAATATTAATATATATTATAAATTATCAACTCAAAATGCGCGTACTTTATTTCATTCACTAATCGCTTGGAACAAATCTTTACGAATGAATGAAACAAATTCTTTCTATGCACCTGAGGCTCAAGCTTAAGTTTCATAACTGTAAACTTTCTAGATGATTCAGCATTGTTGTTGCCATCGCTCCCACTCATTACATTTAATTGCCATAAGCACGTTGCTAATGTTATGTTCAGACACAACCTTAATTGAACATTAAGAGCCTTCATTCAATTTTCAAGCCCAATGATTCTCAATTTACCATACAAAAATTGACCAAGTTAATGCTTCATTAGAAATTAATGAGTTGTTAATGAAAAACAATTCTGCATGCAACCCTGTTAAAAGGCTTGTTTCATAAGTAAAATGAAATGTCATGAAAAGAGAAATGTGATTAGCGTCAGTGTCCACTAAACAGGTTGGTTCGTCAGATCAGCTGCATTCTTGTTCTTCTTCATCACCTATCAAATTTGTTTTTATTTCTGCTTATTTTATACATGTATTCGTGTTTACGATTGGTAAAAATTGTGAGATGAATGTCAAATTATTTCGTCCTCCTTGCAATTTCGACATTTAGGTCACGAGAGTTTGATACTCAGCTCACGGGGTGTATGTGTGTATGTATCTTGAGCCGACATGTTAAATGGGCCAAGTAAATTAAATATGTCTGAACACCAAATCTAAAGATGTTCAATCAACCCCAATTGACTTAATTAATTTTTATGTCTGAACATGATATAAGCGGTTCTTATTAAGAATTATTGTGCTTGCAGCAGCCCAAACCGCCTTTTCTGTGCAAAAAGCAGCAAGAAATGTATAAACAAAATTCACTTAAACAACATATGTTCAAAATAAATTCGAAAATGTCCACATTTCTCTTTCGCTACGTAACAACGACTATTCGTTATTCAAATAAGTATTTACCCACAATTAGGTAAATACCCGGGTATGAAAATGGGTAAAAACCCAGCATTGGGTAAATACCCGGGTGTAAACCCATCCCTAGGTGTAAGTAATATAAACAAAGTCAAGCATATAGATCAATTCCCCTTAGATGGAGTCTCTGACCACGAGATTATATTCCTATCATATAACCTGGATTTTAACAAGGGTAAAACAAATGGCAACCTCACGTTTAGAGACTATAAGAACGTAGACATGGCTGAACTAAACTATGAATGTGTTTCGCTCGACTGGAGCTCGTGCTGGTTCTATTCAAATGTTGACGACAAATTAGATGAGTTCAATAGGCACGTAAAATATTTATACGATAAATTTGTTCCTATACGTACTGTTAACCCGAATAACCCTGGCGTTGCCATATCGCAACGCAATGAGAGGTTCCTTTGAAAGTCTGTAAAAACTGAATGAATTCAGGTAAAAGGGTGTGTGATAACCGTTATGACGCAGAAATATCGGCGCTAACACTCGCTGCATAGAACATAAAATTTTAGTGAAAGATTTCATAGTTATAACATTGTGAAGTTGAGCGAAACAAAAAAAGTGAAAAAAATGACAAAAAATCAGCAGACGTAATAAGTAAGTGACTATAATTTATTTAAAAAAAGCAAAAAAACTATCAAGTTGCATCTTTTGAAAAGATTTTTAGTCAAAATTCATGAAAAAATAATAAGTAGTGTAAACAATTTAGTTTGAGATGGTTTTTTTTGCTGTTTTTTGCTCATGTTGCCATATGGCAACGCCAGGGTCGATAGGGTACAGGTTTTTTGCTGATAAATTTTTTAAATTTTCCGACCATTTGCCGTTGTTTATGGTATTATATATGGTTTTTTAATGAAATCAATTGATTTTCTCGTGTATAAATCTATCGCTGAAGGATATCTTAGACTATCTAGAAGACTTTGGTTCGGAGATCAACAGGTAGTTAGTATATTCATAGAACCACCGGAAAAAGGCGCAAGCAGCGTTGAAGAAAATGCAAGCTATGATGATTACGGGGTATACCTGACAATTTGTTTGCTGGACAACTTCGAGCAAAATTGAATTTGCCAGTGGCGATCGTGTAAACAGATTTGAAGGCGCTTTTGAAAACTCGGATCTCGATGTTATTCAAGTCAAAAGTGCCAAACAAAAATGCAGTGCCAGTTTGGAAACCACAATGTGCTAAAATTGAATCGTTGTGCCTATTGATAAAAAACGAAGATGTGCCGGCTATGAATGCAGTTAAATAGTTCGAACGTAATGCAACAAACACAACGTTGGGAACTATTTGAAGCATTTCAAGCCATACTATATATTACATTAGTATTTTATTTATGAACTATCACTAAAAATGAAATTTTCATCATTGTAAAAGTCTTTCAGTTCTTCATTTTGGTCAAATCCGCCCAAAAAATATGAATTTTCAATACATTTTCCTAGAAAAAAACCTGTACCCTACCAGCCCTGGCGTTTCCATATGGCAAGAGGACATATCTCAGGATCCAGGACACTTACCGATGTCAATTTTTGTATGCATCTTATTCATGGTCCTAATGATCAATCCTCAAAAATTCAGCACAGTATCTTTGCAAACAAGCTTCAGGGTTATTCGGGTTAAAGTGAATAGTTATAAAAAACCGTGGTTTACAAAAATAATTCAAAATCTAATTAGAGATCGTAGCAAAGCGTATAAATGCTGGAAAAGGAACCCAACTGATGATTGCTGGTACTCGTATAAAATGCTGACAAACAGAGTTACAAATGAGATTAGGCGCAGCAAACGAGTTTACTTAGAAAATAAATTTAGTGCGAAGCTGCCCTCAAGAACGTTGTGGAAAAATTTAAAGTCACTAGGCGTAAGTGCTGGTAATTCCACACTATGTAAGATTGATCCTGATGAGCTTAACAATTACTTCATTAGTGCTGGTAAAATCGAAAATTCTCACTCTTTCAGTTTAACTGATTCGTTAATTTACCAAACCACTCGCGAATTTTCTTTTGACCCAGCTACTGAAGATGAGGTTGCAAAATGTATTTTTTCGATAAAATCCAATGCTATTGGTGTGGATGGAATCAGTTTACGTTTCATTAAGCTAATTATCCCGCATATTCCTTCAGCTCTTACTCATATCTTTAATTTTTCCATAACGTCTTCTACTTTCCCAAATCTTTGGAAGGTTGCAAATATAATTCCTGTCGCTAAAAGTGACTGCTGGGTCTCTCCTAAAAACTTTAGGCCTATCAGCATCCTACCTGCTTTAGCTAAAGTGTTTGAAAAGTTCATGTCCTTACAAATAGTTAAATTCTTGAATAGCCATAATTTGTTGAGTGAATCTCAGTCTGGTTTTCGATCAAATCACAGTTGCTCTACGGCCGTAGTAAAAGTTATCGAAGATATCCGACCTGCTTATGATAGTAAACTATTAACTATTCTTGTGTTATTAGATTTCTCAAAAGCTTTTGATACTGTACAGCATGATATTCTTCTAGCAAAACTTAAACATTATTATGGATTTAGCTATTTATCACTTAAATTTATGGATGCATAGCTATCGAACAGATACCAACAAGTGCAATGTGCAGATTCCACTTCATGCCGAAGCAAAATTACGACTGGTGTGCCGCAAGGTTCGATCCTTGGCCCCATACTCTTCAGTCTATTTGTGAACGACATTGTGTATTGTTGCAAAAATACGTATATTCACCTTTATGCAGATGATGCGCAGATTTACTGCTCGCGACCAACCGGACTGGGGGAAGACCTTGTGGCTCGACTGAATGAAGACCTGAAGAGAATCGAAGTCTGGGCAAGAGCAAATAGCCTGTGCCTAAATGCCTCTAAAACACAGGTTCTACCCATCTCCGCACAATATTTTGACCTTGACTGTCTATCGCCGATCATGTTGGGTGGGACTCAACTGAAGTTTAGTTCTGTTGTTACCAACCTCGGCTTCAGAATGAACTCGCGATTAACCTGCACTGATCATATCAACAATTGCATTTCCCAAATTTACTATACATTAAGAAATCTGTGGCATACATGTTATTGTTTGCCGAAACACACAAAACTGAGACTTGTGCAATCGCTAATGTTCCTCATATTTCTTATTTTGAAATAGTCTATGGCAGCCTTGATGTTAAATCAAAGAACAAAATTACAGGAGCTTTAAACAATGCAGCGAGATTCATTTATTGTAAGAAGAAATTTGATCACTTATCATCTTTTACAAACAATATTCTAGGTGGCAACGTGGAAAATTATCTTAAATATCGAAATGTTGTATTTTTATTTAAATTGATCAAAAGTCGTAACCCTGAATATCTGTATAGGCAACTGAAATTTGCACAGTCAGCTCGTACCAATAATATCATTATACCTAAGCATGCAACTTTGGTAGCCTCAAGATTTTTCTTTGTCAGTGTGATAAGCGTATGGAATTCATTACCTGTTTCAGTAAGATATTCAAAAACAGTTCGATGCTTCAAAACGTCAGTTGCAAATCTGTTAGGGCTATAATAAACCTTCTTCTATGCTTATCTTTGCATTCTATATAACTTGTTTAGAGTAACTTTCAAAATACAGTCATGTTGACTTTCTACTTATATATGTATACATATATTATAAATATAATTTTTATCATAAATATTTTAGTTTAAGTTTGATCTTGTCACTTAATTGTTATATTTGTACGCTTAAAAACTTAATGTTTTACTGTACTTATGAAGTTAATAAATTACAAAATAAATTACAAATTACAAATTATTGCAAAACAACGATTTTCCAAAAAGAACTATCAAAACATTAATGTATAAAGCACAGCAAAATAGTCAGCAAAATAAAACAAAGCAACCAACAATTTTCAAGTCAGTCACATATGTACCTAACTGTGCGGCTACTGGACATATGCCGAATTTAGGCAAAGCAAGTGTTCTCCCACAAGAACAAAACTACAATAAACGATTTACTCTGGAGATGCTACATATTATAAACACACCAACAAATATAAGACTGAACTACAAAACGGACACTGACAACTGTGCTCACGTATATAAACATCTATTAGAAAATAAGTAAAGAGTTTTAAACTCCGCGTCGAACTAAGGTGACGTGTAAAAATAATGTGTGTAAATTTTTTAATTTTTAATTTATTGTTTTCGCTTATTTATGTATCTATGTGATATTTATGTACTTTTGTGATTTTATTAGTTATCTTTTCTTATCTCATACACATACATATGTATGAGGCATTCCATATGAAAAGATAGGTCGACCTCTCCAATTTCCTTCAAATTCGGAATACATATAGTATTTGACGTCTAGAATTGTGTGTCAAAAAATTTTTTTTGAAATTTTCAATATTTTGGATTTTATTGACATTTGAAAAATTTTGACAGCTTTTTTTTGAGTTAAAATATCTTTTAAACTATTAACTTTAGAAAAAAATCTTATACTACAAAAAATTTTTAAAATTATTGAAATTTATAAAAAAAATAAAATAAAGTACTCATGCATCGGATTTTAGCATTTTAATAAACGTATGAGTATCTTGATTCACTTTTTCTATAGAAGAACGGTCTGTACTGGTCCATTGTAAAAATTCTAAACTTTTTATATTATTTTCTTCAAACGCTTTTTCAAGTTCAATAATTATTCCTTCAAAACCTGGACAAAGTTTACACTTTCAAGTTGACAATTAGGTTCGAATTTCTCACAAGTCATCTCACGTAAGTCATCTTCATATGTTTCAATAGAAATTTGGTTTTATATAAATTTTAAAGCATCCATCATTAATTTGAAATTCTGATGAATTTTACAAACACACAATGTGTGAGTTCCAGCAACATCTGCTAAAATACATTCCCTAGGACGCAATTCAGCAAATTTACTGGATCCCACTTTTAAATCAGGATATATGTATATGCTTAAATTCGACATAAGCTTCTTTTAGATTGCACAACACCAATCGTTTTTGAGCGATTGTAACATTTTTAAAGTAATATAATATATTTATAATCTAATTTAAAAGACAAAACTATCCTTTCATATTATTTATGCCATTTCGGAGTGTTATGGAGTCCAACAGTTGTTCTATCACTAACTCACAGTGTGTAAAAATCATAGATTTAATCAACATAAAATTTTCAAACATTTTTTTTCTCGAAAACAAAAAAAACCCCTCTTTCAAATTTGGAGGGTAGTTTAACGATACTTTGAAGTTTATTTGAGATTTTTTTTAAGAAAATCTGTGCTATCCTTCATGACTTTACACTGAAAAAAAAAGTTATTTTTTTTTAAAATCATAGTATTTTGAAAAATTTTGAAAAAATTTTATTTTTTTATAAATTTCAATAATTTTAAAAACTTTTTGTAGTATAAGATTTTTTCTAAAGTTAATAGTTTAAAAGATATTTTAACTCAAAAAAAAGCTGTCAAAATTTTTCAAATGTCAATAAAATCCAAAATATTGCAAATTTCAAAAAAAATTTTTTGACACACAATTCTAGACGTCAAATACTATATGTATTCCGAATTTGAAGGAAATTGGAGAGGTCGACCTATCTTTTCATATGGAATGCCTCATATGTATGTATATATATTTTCCCAATTTCGTGTTTTTTAAAAAAATTAAATGATTTTTGTTATTCTTGTGTTTTTGTAGCCCCTGAAGATGATCACCGTGGTGTGGTCGAAATATATTAGGAATATTTAAATTTGAAAAACATTGTGTTTCAATTGACCTGAAGCCAGCGAAGAAAAAATTATTTCAAATATATTTTTTTTAAATCTTCAAAGACTTTTATATTGAGACAAATTTGAAAAAAGTCTTTGCGTAATTATTATCAGTAACAAATTGTTTTTTATATCTTCAAACACTTTTTCATTGAGACTTTGAAGTGTTTGAAGATATAAAACAAAATTTCTCATTCATAATAATTACAAAAAGACTTAAAAAAAAATATCTCAGAAATAACTATTATGGAAAGACTTTTAAA
This sequence comes from Urophora cardui, assembly GCA_960531455.1. Taxonomy (NCBI): domain Eukaryota; kingdom Metazoa; phylum Arthropoda; class Insecta; order Diptera; family Tephritidae; genus Urophora; species Urophora cardui. The sequence goes on along the minus strand of OY482671.1, from coordinate 47,194,552 downwards.
ATATGTTTCTTTCAATAATAATTACAACTCTGATTTTTATATAATAGACTAGCAAATACCAGTCCCGCTTCGCAGCGACGAAAAAATCTTTTATGTTATAATGGGTCCTTCCATTTACCTTTGCATTTACCTTTACATTTACATTTACATTTGCATTTACCTTTACCTTTACCTTTACCTTTACATTTACATTTACATTTATATTTACCTTTACTTTATGGGGACCATCCATCACCATCCGGGCCCACTACTTGAACCATCTCTGGGAAACCGACTTAAAAAATAACAATGAAAATATCTGTATATTGAAGCCCTGCGCATTTGATACCACTATCGCTTAGAAACATTAGAGGGTCAAAACGTGGACACGGCCTAGACATCGCAATGAAAATAACTCTATGTTGAAGGCCTGCTCAGCACCTTTCATTTGATACCCATATTGCTCAAGGACTTGCTGGGTCACTCTGGGTCCACATTTAGGCCTATATTCCGGGAAGTTCCCACTCTTCCGAAATTCTATATACCCTATTATGTGCGCTAATACCACTTGAATCTACTGTGAAAATTCCATAAAGATCGGTTGTTTACTTTGGGAGTCCATAAAGGACACACACACACACACACACACATATATATTCATCTTTATACTCAGCTGTACTAGTACACAGAGTATTATAGTTTTAATCACATAACGGTGGATTGTAACAGAATGAAATAATCGAGATAGATAGAGACTTATATATATCAAAATGATCAGGGTGAAAAGAGAAATCGATTGAGCCATGTCCGTCCGTCCGTCCGTCTAACTCGCGCAAAAATTGAGATATTTTGATGAAATTTGAAATGCAAGTTGGTATTAAGACTGGGACGGTTGGTATTGAAAATGGGCGAAATCGGACCATGACCACGCCCACTTTTCCTATATAGAAAAAATCGGAAATTTGGTATCTCAGTCACTAATATAGCTGGAGCGATGAAATTTTACCCACGTGTTGAGCTCAGGCCCCTAGGAAGAAATTTGATGAAATTTTGGAAAATGGGCGGTGCCACGCCCACTTATTAAGGGTCAAACATGGAAAGTTTTATATGTCATAACTCAGAAACCATTGAAGATATATCGATAAAATTTGATGTGCGTAATTTACTTACTTAGGCAAACATTTGGACTGAAAATAGTTAAAATCGGTTGACGGCCACGCCCACTTTTATATATGTGTATTATAAAGTGACCTAATAAAAACATTTTAAGCGATATCTTTGTCAAATATAAAGATAATGGGCCGTAGTCATAGTCGATTTAAAACAGTGTTTTAACACACTTAGAATGATGCTAGCATAAACGTCATTTTATCTCTGTCATAGTCGACTTAAAATCGGTTTTATCACTAAAACAGCGTTCTAACTTTAAAATGAGGTGAATGTCATTTTAAAATCTTAAAATATTGTTCTAAGCTGGGAAAGAGAGTACGTGAATACAATAAAAAATAAATAAATAAAACGTATAAAGAAGACATTTTAATAAATATGCAGGTGGCACTCAATGCTTTCTCGCAGACAAGCTTTTTCTACTGCGCTCCAGTTCGGTGCACGAGACCTTGTTGTTCCCTAAAATTACAAGTTCATTTTGATTTATATGAAGTGTGTAGTTTTATCTCAAAATTTAACTCACTGTTCGTTGTTTTTTAGCGTATCTTAAATATACGATTTTTTTTTTTTTCGGATATAGTTTTTATTGTATCATTCTTAGAGAATATGAAAATTTTTATAGAATCTTAACCTAGAATACAATGACGTTATTCGTTGCCACTGCTTCAAATAACATATGGATGAAAATTTTATTTGATATAAAATAAATACTTATGAATACATTTATTATGTGTATGTGCATGTTTTTGTTTTTACTAAGAGTATGTAAGTTATTTTATTTTATATTCGTTCATTATGTTATTCATTTTCATTATATATGTATTTATGCCGTCGGAATGGAATGGAATGGAATTCCAAGCAGCTGATTGTATAGTATTAAAAGTTCATACGGCTTGACAGGACAGGCTCATCGATGACACAATCATGTGTTGCATTAGTAAGTGCTGTTGCAGCTTTCGGAATGGAAGGAATTCCAATAAGCTGCGTGTATGAACTTAGGAATTTTTACGGCCTAATGGGATAGGCTCGTCCGGAACACAGTCATACATATGTTATACATGTGTATTAGTAAATGCTGTTGTAGCTTTCTGAATGGAAGGAATTTCAGTAAGCTGCATTTTGTAATTTAGAGGTTTTACGGCCTAATATGATAGGCTATACGAGGTTTTAATTTTAGTGGCTCTAGCCTTGGTCACAATTTAGCTGGATATCCTTTCTCTTTAACCGCCTGGGGTATCTCTGTTCTAACAGGCTTTTAGCCAGTATGTTTGGATGATTGCCTAGTCTTGTGGCGTAGTTGGTTTGTATATTTTTTACTTCTTCAACAACTGTGTTAATCTTTAGATCCCTGTGTATAGCGGAATTTTTCATGTACCAAGGCGCCCGGCATATTGATCCTAATATCTTAGATTCTTGCCTTTGTATTCTTTCTAGACTGGATTTGGATGCTGAACCCCAAAGCTGTATTCCATATATCCAGGATGGTTTTATCACCATATTAAATAAAAGTATTTTGTAAGGCTTAATTTAGATTTTGGACCAATGATCCATTGTAGATTGCTTATTTTCAGCTTTGCTTGCCTTAACTTATTATCAATATGATATTTCAAAGTAAGCCTTCTGTCTAAGGTAACACCAAGGTAGGCGACGTAATCTTTTTGGGTTACTATTTTGCCATTAATTGGGACAGAGGGGCAGGTATCTTTTTTTAGAGTAAAAGTGACTTGCACACACTTAGATTCGTTGACTTTAATTCTCCAATCTGAAATCCATTGTTCTACAATTCTTAGATGGCTTTGCAACCGTCTGGCAGCCGTTGAGGGATTTGAGTGCACACTGAGTATTGCTGTGTCATCCGCAAATGTTGAAGTAAGGAGATTTTCATTAGTGGGCAAGTCACTTGTGAATATTAAATATAGAATGGGTCCCAAAACACTACCTTGTGGAACTCCGGCGAAGATTGGATAGCTTTCAGTGATATAACTTTTTTGCCTTACTCGAAACTTTCTTCCCGTTAGAAAGTTCTCTAAAATAAGGCATATATTGTACGGAAGTGTACGTCTTATTTTAAATAATAGTCCTTCTAGCCATACCTTGTCGAAAGCTTGCGCTACGTCTAGGAAGAGTGCAGTGCAATACTTTTTGGTTTCAAAAGCCGACCGTATTTGAGTTACTATTCTATGCACTTGCTCTATCGTACCGTGTTTCTCCCTAAAACCAAATTGGTGACTTGGTATTGTCCCGCGTGTGTCTAGGATGGGCTGCACTTTTTTCAGCAACAACTTTTCGAATAGTTTGGAAAATATTGAAATTAAGCTAATTGGCCTGTAAGAGTTTAACAGGGTTGGGTTTTTCCCTGGTTTTGGAATCATAATGATTTCGGAAAGTTTCCAAGATTCAGGAAAGTAGTTTAGTCGCAGGAGGCTATTGAAAACGTATAATAATAACTTGGTAGCAACTGGAGGGAGTTGTTTTACCATTTCACCGGTTATTCTGTCGTGTCCGGGTGCCTTATTTTTCTGGATGTCGTTACAGATAACATTATTCAGGTCATTTATATTGAATTGGAGAGAGACTGTTGGTAAGCGAAGGGCATGTTCTGGGAGGAAATTGCTCCCTGGATTAGGAGTAAATACCCGCGAAAGGTGGGCTGCAAATGCGGTTCCTTTTTCCTGGTCGCTTCGAGCAAAGTCACCGTTTTCGATTCGTACTGGAGGATCCTGCAAAACTGGCCTTTTGAAAGTTTTCAGTGACCGCCACAATGAGTAGTCTGTAGAAGATGTGGCTGTCAAGGATTTAATTCTGTTTTGGACATCTGCTTCTTTTTTGTCCTGCAATAGCATCTGGAGCTCTTTCGTGCATTTTTTCAGTTCGTATTTCAAAGTTGGCGAGCGTAACCTCTGCCAGTCTTTCCTAATTTGCCTTTTCTTGTGAATGAGATCGGTGATATCGTTTCCTTTGAAATAATTAGGGACACTCCTCTGGGTAGTGTTAGGCTGTGGGTGCGTTGATACTTTTGCTGCTACTTGAAGGACATTTGTGAAGTCAGTAATCGCAGAGTCTACTTCGGCTGCTGATTTAAGGCTTGTATTTAAGTTAGTATGAGAACTGATAAATTTTTTGTACTTAAGCCAGTTTGTAAATTTATTGGTTAAGCTCGAATTCAATTCGTTGAAGGATGGGATTATATCAATAGTGGTAACACAAGGAGAGTGATCAGATGATAGATCGAAAGCCGGTTTTATCTTAATTAATTCTCTTTCGATTCCAGGAGTTACACCAAAATCTATTAGGTCGGGAGTTTTGCTTCTATCAGTAGGCCAATATGTTGGCTGACCAGTGGAAATAATGTCTAGGTCATTGCTTAGAATTGCTTTGAATAGGTTTCTTCCCTTTGGTGTTATCAGTCTGGAACCCCAAAAAGTATGTTTAGCGTTATAATCACCTGCTGCAAGAAACCGTGGCCCAACTTGTTAAAGAATTCGGTAAATTGGGATTCTGTTATATTGAAACGGGGAGGACAGTATATTGCAGTTACAGTGAGCCCACCAGAGCTATCTTCTACTTGCACTGATGTTGAGTGTATATAATTCCTGCAATAATCTCCCAGTAGATGATGCTTAATCCGTTTTCTAATAATTATTTCGGTTCCACCTCTAGCTTTACCTTCGGGGTGCTTGGTGTCGTAAAACGCAAAGCCGTCAATACTAAAATTATTAAAGGCCGTCAAATGAGTTTCAGAGATTAGCATTATGTCTATCTGCTGTCTTTCTAGAAATATTTGGAGTTCGTTCCGGTGTTGGCTTAGGCCGTTAGCATTCCAAAAACCTATATTGAGTGAGTTCATGGTCTTGTTAAGATTGTTTGTAATAGGAGGTTTTGGTTTCTAATTAATTCTTGCATCATATTTTGCATTGATTTCATGTGATCTTGCATCATTTGCACAAAACTGTTTAAAGTTTTTTCCAAGTTTGTAGATGGAGTGGGAGTCTCCTGCGTTTCAGGCTCCGCTATACCTTTGAGGGCTTGGGAATATGTCCTGAAATGGTTCTGACCAACATTATTATTGACCGTATTTGGAACATGTTGGGGTTTTAGAACTAGTTGGGGCTTTGGAGTCAAGGCGGCGCTAGTGGTTTTCTTAGTACCCTTTTCCTTTAAGGGCAGCCCCTGTAATTTGCCGTGTGATTTTCTCCGCAATTGCTACATTTCTTTAATTGTGAGTTGTCTCTCGGCTTCACACAATCTTTGGAGGTATGTAAATCCCCACAGATAACGCAAACACTAGGCAGGGTACAGTACCGCTTAGTGTGTCCAAACTCCTGGCAGTTGTGGCATTGTACAGGGCCCACCCGTTTGTGTGGTTCTTCCACCGAGATACGACGGTGCAGAAGGTATCGTAGGTTGTATATGGGATGTACATCTCCCTTTTTAAGAGTTGGAGCTCTGGATCTATTTCTACTCGAAACATTGGCTGTGGTATGATCGATTTGTTTTTTATATTATGTACATATCGTACTTTAAACCCTTCTTCTTTTAGAGCATTCTCAATTTCAGTTGGACTTACGGAACTTTCTATTCCTTTCAACACAACAGACAAGCCGCGGCTACTCTTCAGCTGGAATGTATAGAAAGACTTCTTGTTTTTTTCGAAGTCGTTGGTTACTTTACGGAAGTATTCCTCGCCGTACGTTTGGATTTTGACTTCCTGGATATTTCCCTTTTTAATTGGTACAATGTGGAAATTCTTCTCCCCTATCAACGCTATCAATTTGTTTACAAGTAAGCCTGAACTTGGTTCTCTCAGGTAGATTGGTGGAGGTTTGGATTTTTTTTGCGGTATTTCCGGAGTCTTATCATCCTTTTGCGCAAGGAGGCTAAATCTGTTATTGGCTAATGCTACTTGGGGTGCATCATTTGGTGGTTCTTTCACCGTGGAATTTTTTAAAACTTTATTAGGTTTACCACTTTTTTCCGGGGACCGCTTTCTTTTAACTACTGTTATATATCGGTCCATTCCGGTTTGAACCTTTTCGCCCACTTTTTGCATTTCACTACTCGTTTTTGAGTTAGATGCAGCTGTTGTGTTGTTTGAATTCCCTGAGGATTGGGATGGAGGAAATTGCGGAATATTTCCTGGAATAGCGGGAGAGCAGGATCGTGCTCTTTGATCGTATGTTTTATCTGTATGTACCTTCAGGTTGGCAGGGCCGCCGAGAGAAAATCCGGGCCCGGGGTTAAAATAACTACGGGCCTCCATACTAAATGTACAAATTCTAAAAATCAAAATTCAATGAATATATATGTACATAGTTCTGAACTTTAATTTATTTATACATTAATACAGATCAAGTAAATATGTTTACATAGAAATATACATATTAGGGTGGGTCAAATGTATTGTTCAAAAGGCGCATCCAGTTTCCGAATCCATGGGTCATACTGAGTAATATTGTCCATGGGACCATAGGTCTGAATGAATTCTGTTTAAATACATATTGCTTTATTTGTATGAAATAAATTTCTTTAAATTGGAATACAAATATTTGTGGATAGGAATTTGGTATATCAAAAGACTGATCCTGCTGAACGCTTTAGTGAAACAGCAATCGAATTCAACTGTACGAAGCACCAAAGCAAATTTTAGCTTCGCAAGCTTCGTTTGTTTTCGGCGTTTCGGACGGTATGCGATTTTTTGAACTTCTGAGGCAGAAATATCGCGAAATATTGTATCGTTTTATGAAAGAGGGAAAGATTTAGGCCACGGCTAATGATTAAAGTATGTTAGAAATTTAGTTTAATGCCTCTGTTTTAGCCACTTAAAAAAAAATGGACGTGTTTTTGTAGCGTCCGGAACGCAGTTTAAGTGGCTAAACAGAGGCATTAAACTAAATTTCTGTCGCTAACATACTTTAATCATTAGCTGTGGCCTAAATCTTTCCTTTTATCATAAAACGATACAATATTTCGCGATATTTCTGCCTCAAAACTTCAAAAAATCGTGCGAACATACCGTCCGAAACGCTCAGGAAATACCCATATCGCTGTATAAGAATTTGCATCATACCAAATTTTTCTGTTGCAAGAGAAAACGAATTGAAATTTATGCTGCAAAGTCGACGCCAAAACCAACAATTCCTTAAGTGAGGTGCAGACACGTTAAGAGATTTATAAAATTTGTTGAAATTTAAAATGATTGCTATCTACGAAAGGTGATTAAAGGTGTTGTTTGTTTATTTTCTGTAAGCAAAAACTTGGATATCATTTTGAGATTCCCGGGCCCTCTAAAGCCCGGGCCCGGGGCAATTGACCCCCTCATCCCCCCCCCTCTCGTCGGGCCTGCAGGTTGGTTTCATTGGTACTGCACCTCAGTGTGAAATACCCATTGTTCCTTAATATGTTATTGTTAGAGTGAGTGCCTGGAGCACTCATGTATTTTATTTTATTTTAATCTATTTTATTTTGTTGTATTTTATTTTATTTTATTTTATTTTATTTTATTGTGTTTTATTTTATTTTATTTTATATTATTTTATTTTATTTTATTTTATTGTTTTATTTTATTTTGTTTTATTTTATTTTATTGTGTTTTATTTTATTTTATTTTATTTACTTTATTATATAATTTAGAGTGCGGCAGATCTCTGGTTGAGTTCTACACTCTTGGAATAGTGCAGATCTCTGCACGTGGATGTTCGTGCAGCGCCACCTACCGGCCAATAGTTGAACTAAATATCGGTAGTACGAATGGCAGCGCCACTTCCTTTCCTGCACAGCTGATTTGACAAAATCTATGCGAGTAAAATGAGACAAAAAACAATTGTTGTTGCTTATTACACGCACTTAACTATGTACATGCATATGTAAATATGTAAATACATACATACACATGTACAAATGTAATTTTGCAAGTATAATTTAAGTATTTTTCGATACTTAGCTTTCAAGTTTTTATATTTCTCCACACAGGAGGCACAGCCACTATGTGTTTTTGAAAAACACAACTTTTTAAAGTCTTTCAACTATCAAAAAAAACCAAATTATATAGCACCGAATAAAAAATCACTTCTGCGCACTAAAAGGGTTGCCGTAATGGTAAATATACGATTAAGTTAAAATATGCAAACAGCAAAAGTCGAATAGATATGTAGATGCGCTTACTTTTTTCTTTTCAATTTACAAGTTGACACAGGGTGAACTTTTCAATTTAAAAGTTGACACAGGGTGAACTTTTAAAACACTTGAAATTTCTCAAAATTACAGAGCGATTTTTATTATTTTATATGGGTAACCCTGTTCCGTTTCATTTTAGCAAAAACGTTGTTCTAACTGGTCTATGACACACCACTCTTTTAAACATCATTCTAAATTTAATACCGATTTTAACTAAACCCGATTTTAGTGAACGACTATGACTACGGCCCAATGATTCTAAGTTTTGTTGAGCTTTTTGGCCTTATTTTAATTAAAAAGAATGTTTTGTATACATGTATGTATTTTGTTTATTTATTTATTATTTCGCCCGACGTTTCGGTAAAACTCCTTTACCATTTTCAGGGGTCGACTTTATTTTTGCAAAATCACACGAACATGGAGATATGAAAGAAAACAAACATTTAGAGACAAAAGATTACAAATATTGACTATACATTGAAAATTAAAAAATGGTTTATCACAGGCTGTTACTTACTTTGTTATATCTACATGAGTTTTTTTGCATACATAAATACGTACATATGTATGTACATTAGACCGTATCGCAAAAAATAAAGTTCGCCGTACGCCCCCCCATATGATGTCTTTTTGAAAAACATTTCCGGAAAATTTTTTTATTTTTTTTTGGACGCCGCTAGATGTCGCTAAAATTTATTTTTCTCATATCTTCGGTATTTATAGTCCGATCTCTAAGTTTAATACAGAAATGTCTTCGGCTTGAAAGGGCGGCTTATACTGTAGAATATTATTAACCCAATGTGCGCCATTGGGGTCACTACCACCCAGTACTTAGTTTACACCACCCTAATGTACATTTTTTACGTCTGCATGTTAAACGTAGTCAAAAATCATTAATCTTTTGCAAAAGAAGTATTTCGATCGCTTCAGCAGAACCCGAAATAAAACACGTTCAGGCATAAAAAATTGCATTAGGGTGGTATAAAATAAATACTGGGTGGTAGTGACCCCAATGACGCACATTGGGTTAATAATATTCCACAGTATAAGGCGCCCTTTCAAGCCAAAGACATTGGTGTATTAAACTCTGAGATTGGACTATAAATACCGAAGATATGAGAAAAATAAATTTTAGCGACATCTAGCGGCGTCCAAAAAAAAAATGAAAAACTTTTCCTGAAATGTTTTCCAAAAAGACATCATATGCGGGGGCGTATGGCGCACTTTATTTTTGCTTCCCTATAACGCGAGACGGCCTAATGTACATATGTGTCGTCAAATTAATTTTCTAACAAGTTTTTTCACACAAACAAACATTGACCAAAAAAAATATTATTACATTACAAAAATAAAAAATATAAACGCATAGTGCGTGCTGTTGTTTTCTATTGCACTTGTCAACTAATTAATAACTATCATAAACATATCAGGTAACTCGTTGCAATTTCGTCTGTGTATTCTTTTGTATTCATTGTTCTGCGTCTGTTCTCTAAGATGCGAAGGCTCTCTAACGTGTATCTCGTTCTTTCTCTTTTCTCTCTGTCTATTATTCTTGTATTCGCGAAATCAGCTGTGTGGTTGTTTTCCAGCATATGTTGTGCCAGTGGTGTGTTGTTCTTCTTCTTCCGTATATCCGCTTCATGTTCTGCTAGGCGTATTCCAAGTGCTCGTTTTGTGGTGCCTATATATATTTTGTCGCAATTGTTGCTGTTGTCTCTCCCCATGCATTTTATTTCGTATACAACGTTGCTTTGTTGGTGAGTTTCAATGTTGTTCTTTGTTTTTGTGAATATCGTGGATAGCGTTCTATTTGATTTGTATGCTAGACTAATATCTTTTTTGTGTGTATTTATGTTGTGCTGTAGTTGGTCGGTCAACTTCGGTATATATGTGACACTAAAGTATTGTTTGCTTTCAGGTTTTGTTGTTGCAGCCGATGATTTGTTACTTGTTAAGTTTATTTCTTTCAATTTTTGTTCAATTAATGTTTTTATTAGGTGTTTTGGATAATTGTTGCTTGTGAGAATTTTGTATATTTTCTTTATGTTTTCGTTTTGAAATTTGTTATGGCTTATGGTCAATATTTTGTTAATCATATTTTTTGCTGTGTTGATTTTGTATTTTTTGGGCTGTGACGATAGAAAATTAGTTATTCGTCCTGAAGATATAGGCTTGGAGTACCAGTCAAGTAATATTTCATCATTTTCCCTGTGGATGAGGACGGCTAAGAAAGGGATCTTAGAATTATCTTCTTTTTCGACAGTGAATTGTAGCTTATTGTGATATTGGTTTAATGTATTCAGAATAATATCCACGTCGTTGCGTTTTGTGATAGCGAAGATATCGTCTACGTATTTTACTATGAATTTAATGTCAATATTGTGTTGTTTTTTTAATTCTAAGATTGTGCTATCAATTAGGTCGTCCATTATTATATCGGCTATCGTAGGGGATAGAGGGTTACCCATCGGCATACCAAAACTTTGTGTGTAAATTTTCTCATCATGAAATAATTATTTTCTTTGAGACAGAAATTCAGGATATCTAGGAATTTGTTTTTTGGTATCTTCGTTCTGGACTGAGTCTTTTCAAATTTGTTCATTATTATTTTGATGGCTAGATATGTCGGAATGTTAGTGAATAACGATACCACATCCAAGAAGACTAGTATGTCATCTTTTTCTAAGTGTATTTTTTCAAGTCGTTCTTTTAATTGCGATGAGTTTTGTATGTTGTGGTGTTCTGATACTAAGTTGCTTAGAATTTTTCCAATGAAGATAATTCATTGAAATTTTATGGCAGTAGTCCAACTATGGACATAAAACAAAAAACACAAAAAATTTGGAAAATGGGCGTGGCACCGCCCACTTTTAGAAGCAGGAATATACGAGATTTCTGAGCCTATAACCCTACAAATATTTGAGATGTTATGACGAAAATCAGTTTGGACACTTTAATAACTTGTGGTAATACATGCCCAAAAATTTAGCGAAATCGGTTTATGACTACTTCTCAACAAAGATATTTCTGGAAAACCCTTTAGGAATTTGTAACGTGATATCTTTGTAACTAGAAGTCATAAAGGAATGAAATTTTGCATAAAGAATAATATTCATATATGCTTAGTTGGATGACTGATAAAAATTTTGAAAATGGGCGTGGCTACGCCTATTTTATGCAGCACTCGCTTTATATAAATCACACCGTATTTCCCTCAAACGCAAACAAACAATATCTAAATATCAAAATTCCACTCGAACTCAGGCTTCCTTACTTGTTATATAATAGATTAATGACGATCAAACGATTTAAGTGGGGTATCCACATCACAAGAAATGCTAAAACTCCATATAAAAAAACGCTCAAGAAATAGTCAAGAAATTTTCTTGTCAAATTTTCTTTAGGCAGTATCTATTACAATTTTTGGCGAAAAAGTGGGTAGGCAACGCAGGTTTTGCCAAGAAATATATACGATTGAAAATATTTCTTCAAGAAAAATTTAAACGTAAAAAATACTTAAGAAATAAATGGCAATTTTTTCTTGAGCAATTTCTCGGAGGATGGCTTCGTGTGTTGAAGTCCACGTAAGTGGGGAAAGCTTCTGACTGCCATCCATCTGGGGGTGGCCAGAGCGTTTCTTTTACATGCGGAGCAAGCAGCTCACGACTTCCTCATAGTGTCCTCTGGATAGCCACCGAACAGTCGTTTGGTGGTGAACTAAAGTGAAAAGGCGACAACTCGACAAGGCCACTCCGTCGTATACGGTTTAAGGGCTTGTTGAGGAGAATAATTGCGGCGTCTGATCCCCAGAAGGTGCGGCCAACAATGCCTCGGATGAGACCACCTCTTTTTGATGACGACCATGGTAAACGTTTAAAGGACTACTAAAGTGAAAAGGCGACAACTCGACAAGGCCACTCCGTCGTATACGGTTTAAGGGCTTGTTGAGGGGAATAATAGCGGCGTCTGATCCTCAGAAGGTGCGGCCAACAATGCCTCGGATGAGACCACCTCTTTTTGATGACGACCATGGTAAACGTTTAAAGGAATATGATTTGAGGGTATGCGCCTGGAACGTCCGGACCCTTAATAGGGAAGGTGCCACTACCCAGCTTGTTGATGTCCTCGAAAAAGTAAAAGCAGACATCACCGCTATTCAGGAAGTGCGATGGACGGGGCATGACTCAAAAAAATCGGGCCTTGCGTCATATACCACAGTGGTCATGCAGAGGAGCACATATTTGGTGTTGGTTTTGTGGTGGGAAAGAAACTCACCCGCCGAATACTGTCTTTCACGCCAGTGAAGGATCGTCTAGCCGCCATCCGCATCAAAGCGAAGCATTTCAACATATCGCTCATCTGTGCCCACGCCCCGACGGAAGAGAAGGACGATGCGACCAAAGACTCCTTCTATGAGCTGTTAGAACAAATCTACGACCGCTGCCCCCGCCGCGAGAAAAAGATCGTGCTTGGCGATTTTAATGCCAGGGTGGGCAGGGAAGGTATATTTTGCGGCACAGTCGGAAAATTCGGTCTCCACGACGTAACTACCCCCAATGGGACGAGGCTTATCGATTTCGCCGGGTCCCGAAACATGTTCATTAGCCACATGGCTGTCACCTGATCGAAAAACGCGAAATCAGATCGATCACGTGATGATCGAGGCGAGACACAGCTCCAGCATCCTAGACGTGCGCACAATCCGTATTCCCAAAATCGACTCGGACCATTATCTTGTGGCGGCCAAGGTACGCACTCGCCTCTGTGCAGCAAAGAATGTGCCAACAGGGAAGCAAGGAAAGTTTGAAGTCGAAAGACTGAACAAGACGCAGACAGCCAACCCTCCACCAAACAATGTATCCGAGGAATGGGAGCGCATCGCTCGTTCACTTCGTACCGCCGCTGAGGAAACTATTGGATACCAGCGAGCCCGCAGAAAAAACACCTGGTAAGATAAGGAATGTCACGACGCCTCGGAAAGAAAGAACGCCGCCTACAGGGCTACATTGCATGCGGGCGCAACACGAAGCGCATGGGAGCACTATCGGACGGCTAAGAGGGGGGAGAGGCGCCTTTTTCGAATGAAGAAAAGGGAGGTCGAAAGGCGCGAGTGTGAAGAGCTTGAGATGCTGGCAGGTAGGAATGATGTTCGAAAATTTGATCAAAAAGTAAGGTGGATGACTGAAGGTTTCAAGACCGGGACAAATTCCTGCCGGAATGATAACGGCGATCTGGTAACTGATGTTCAGAGTGTACTTAAGTTGTGGAGGGATCACTTCTCCCTGCTAGATAACGGCGACAGTGAAAGTGCGGAAGAAGAAGATGTTCGACCCGAATACCCAATAGCAGATGATGGTAGGAATGTTCCACCACCCGATCATGACGAAGTGCAAATAGCAATGTCTCGGCTTAAAAATAACAAAGCCCCGGGCGCTGACGGCTTGCCAGCCGATCTATTCAAACAGGGCAGCGAAGAGTTGATAAGGAGCATGCATCAACTCCTATTCAGAATATGGTCGGACGAGCGCATGCCCGACGATTGGAACTTAAGTGTGCTCTGCCCAATCCATAAAAACTCCACAATACGCGCCAATTATCGTGGGATAAGCCTTCTGAATATCGATTATAAGGCACGGTGGGCAGGAAGCGACGATAGGTTGCATGAAAATGTCAACAAAAAAGGAAAGTGGGGTTATGTTATGTGATGTTTATGGATAAAACACCCGTTGAAATTAAAATCCGAGCTGCTCCTTTTTCAAGGATATCCTCATTTTTTGTTTTTTTGAAAGGATCAAATATTGACGAATTCGAAAATTCGCCAAAGTCCAAATTTTTTCGATTTTATTACATTATCTGGCAGCTAAAGGATACAAGAAAAGGTATTAAAAAGAAAACAGGACACCTGTAGTGGAAAAATCCAATGTGAACAGGACTCAAAGGATAACCACTGAAATTTAAAAAAATACAAAAAGTACCCACTTTAATTTGCGTATAACTCCTAAAATGTTAACTCTACGTGAAAATTCCTTACGATATGTTTCATTCAGAATAAATAAGGCAATATTTCTTTAATATACAATTTTGATGTACCTGCAGAGCTTAATGTACTTTGGTGCATCTAAAGTGAAAATTTCAAAAAAGTACGTTTTTTTATGGTGCTATTTTAAGTTCAAATATTTTTCTAGTTTATGTAAATATTTTAATCTGATGATCCAATTCTCATTCTTACATATTTATACATTAATATTAAAAAGAATTAGAGCTGAAATACGCGCTAGCTGTGCTTAGTGACTTTGCTACCTAGTATGTTGGTGCGATTGTGTGTTTGGTTTGTACAAATTTCTAAAGCTATTAACAAGCAAAGCTTTTGTACAGGCAATGCTTGTTATTTTTTTCAGACTATTAATTTTAGCGAAAGTGGTTTGTAATTTTAAATGGAACCGAGCGCAAAACAAATATCACAATGTAAAAAGTTGCCAATGCTTGTTTATATAGCTACTATGTTCGATAAGTATTTCCACAGTGTGGCAGAATTATAACATGGCGTTCATTTTTGCGTATTGAATTTGAGATACATTGAGGGGGGAGGGAAGCGGGGCTTTTTCAAAAAACGTGAAATTTAAAAAAAGTTAAAAATTCAAAAAGGAAAACATTATTTTTGGTAAATGACAGTTCGTTATCATGGCGTTCATTTAGGCTTATTCAATTTTTTATAAATTTACCCCAAATTTAAAATTTTTTTTAAAAAGTCAAAAAACAATAAAATTATTTTTGGTTGATGACAGTTCGTTATCATGGCGTTAATTTAGGCTTATTAAATTTTATATATATTTATCCCAAATTTGAAATTTAAAAAAATTTTCAAATTGAAAAAAGAAAAAAAATTTGGTGTTTGGAGGAAATTAGCACATAAATCTAGCATTCATTTTTGGGTATTGAATTTCAGATCCATTGAAGGAACGTGAAAGTTAAAGTCTTAAAAATTCAAAAAACTAAAAAATTATTTTTGGTAAATGACAGTTCATTTAGGCTTATTAAATTTTTTATAAATTTACCCCAAATTTGAACTTAAATTTTTTTTAAGAATTAAAAAACAAAAATTTGGGTGCTGGACAAAATTTGCACATAAATCTAGCTTTCTTTTTGCATATTGAATTTTCGATCCGTTGAGGGGGTCTAGCTTCACGTATTCTAATGTATGCATTATTGACTGATTTTCTGCGCAGCGTCATCACTCACTCACACGCTCACACACGTTACACCGAGAGAAAAGGAAACCTATGGCGGCTCCTACCTTACTTATTCACAATGAGTGAAGAAACAAAAAAAAAACTCACTCTGCGTTCTAGATGAGTGAGAAACGCAAACAATCACTCATCAGCACGCCGTGAGGATGAGATTCCTCACCCACTCGCATATACTCTGAGTTTCTTCCTACCCTGGTCCAAACTAAAACAAAAAAACCATCCAAACTAAGGTAAAAAAATAATTTTGTAAAAAAATTTCAATTAATTAAAGATGGAAAAGGGTTGTGCTTGAACTACAAATAGGTTTTGAATCAAATAAAGATAAATTTTAATAAAAAAGGAAAGTTAAAAATATTTTGGCATTCTGGAGTAACTAAACTACTACTAAGAAAACTGTCGTAGGCATTTTATAAAATAAAATTAAAAAAAATAAACTTACCGGTCATAAAATTTGTAGAAAATCTCATTAATTATAAATGTTATATAGGGCTGTATTCCCGGCTTTCTGTGATCCGCTCCTAAATTTCTCGGTATATTAGCATTTATTAAGGAATATATAAGATCTAATATTCCCAACGTAAGTGGATAGTGCTCAAGGCGAGATTCATTCTGTTCTATTTCTGTTTGAAAGTTGCATGTATCTGAAAGATAATAAATCGAAAGGTATAGTACCTGCAGGAAATTTTTTCGTTAAAAATAATAATTAGGATACCCTACCAGCTATCACTTTTCAGCAAAATTCTCACACATCTATAGTTCTCTATGAAACTAACTTTCCCTGCTATGCGCTCATCTGCTTATAAACAAAACAGATATAGACATACATATGTACCAGACCTGTAAAGTGCAAGTACCAGTACAAGTACAAGTACCAGTACCTCAGTACTTCGACATTTCAGTACAAGTACAAGTGGTCGCTCTCCGGATGATACGAGCTGAGTGTTCTCTGCATCCTTCTAGGTATTGCAGTACATTCGAGAAGTATATGCTCAGCAGTCTCATCTTTCACGTCACTTGTGAGAATTCCGATAACTCTTCTCATCTTGCTTTTCGTGAGCTCTATTATCGTCTTGAAGCGCTTTTTGTTATAGCCACCGAGTAAAGCTTCGACTGTCGCATAGTGGCTGTTTTATGTCTGTGCTGCTTCCTACTACAGTACTTGTACTTGAATTTTACAATTACAAGTACTCTACTGATAAGTACTTTTTAAGTACGTACACATATCTGTGTTTTTGTTTTGCTTTTTTAAATGTTTTCATTGAAGTAAAAATTTTAAATCAAAATCAACTGAGGTGATATTTTTTCGTTTGAAACAATCTGTAATAGTTTGTCAAAAAGTACTTACATATACATTGATAAATACTTTTACTTGTACTTGGAATTTCTAAATACAAGTACTGTGGTACTTGTACTTCTTTGGTACTTAGTACCAGTATATACTGAGTATTTTACAGGTCTGATATGTACATATCGTCGTACCATACGAAAACTAGCACTTTCAAAATTGTTTACATAGAAATTTTAAAAGTGCCATTTTTCGTATGGTACGACTATACATATATAGGTCAAAACGTGGAACCAGATGTTTTCTAACCGGTGCTGATATAAAATGAACGATGTTATGTGTAAAATCCCTCCTCAATACCTTTCATTTGACACAAATATCGTCCAAATATATTCAGGGTAAAGCCGGGTTCATGTTATGACCTATATCTAGGGATCCGACTTCCAGATTAAAAAAAAAATTATACATATAAACCTTAGAAGATTTACATTTTTATTGTCGCATAATCTGAACTTTTAACCCTGTGAAACACCACTAAACCGTCATCAATCGGGACCAAAATTTATTATTGTTATCCTTGGGTATAGAAGCATTGATTTTGGGTATTAGCTAGTTAAAAAATATTTTGATTTTTTGACATACACCCTGTACTTCGCGAGTGAACGCTAAAATTTATTCTCAGTGATCTAATTATTCAAACAAAGAAAAAAGTGTCTTTTCTATTAAAAAAAACATTGTGCCAGAAAGTAAAGCAACTCGCCCGCTTTCTGATCATAGTGAAAGGCATTGTCCAAATCAAGGCTGAATAAAGATAAGCATTAGCGTGGAGCGATTTGGGCCTTTTTTTTTAAATCATTATCAAAATTTTTTGAAATTTTTGAAATTTCCACAAATTTTCAGATTTTTTGTATAAGCTTGGATACACTGATTTAAACATTTTCCATCGAAAAATTACGTATTTTTTATGAGAAATTAGCAAATTAAGTTTAGCTAGCTAATGAATTTTATGCGTCTGGAGCATTTTGTCCGTTTTTAATGGAATGGGGGCAGCTCTATATAAAGGACTAGGCAAATAAAATTTGCAGTCTTACTTCTGTCCTAGAGGCAACTTTCTACAGGTAGGCCAATAATGATTTAAAAAAAAACCCTAAATCGCTCCACCCTAATAAGCATCTTTAATAAGTTTTATTTTATTGATATAACTACAAGATATATGGTCAAGATTTTTGACTGCCACGTTACACACAGAACAATTTTTTTTCCATTTCATCCACGATACTTGCGTATCGAGACTAACGTCACCCACCAAATCAGTCACCTTCGAAACAGTTATCCCAGTGCATGTATTACACTCCCCATACCAACAGCTCATTGAAGATGCATCACATAAAAATTGCACTACAAAACCGTTTTCATAATCTGGCACTTTGGGAACAGTTTTATAATTATTTTAGTTATTTATTAAGATATAAACTTTCCCAATCAAAGTAAAATACATACGAAATTATAACATAATTTACCATTTTACCTGGAGTCGATTTTTTGACCATATATTTGCAGTTCTGAATCGAATTTCTTAAAATGGACAATAAATAAGTCAACTGCCAACATTTGTCACCCCTTGCCATGAGAGGTGCCGGGTGCTTCGCGAAAAAATGTTGCATTTTCAACAAAATTTAAATTTAGTTAATAAAATTTTATATTTTTCCTGTAAAAAGACTGCCACGTTACACATTAAGGTGGAGTGAAACTTTTTTTTTGGAAATTCAATTTGTTCCAAAGCCAGAACGGAACCTTTCTAGCCCAGTAATAAGCCTGTAAAATTTAATGACCTACTCGCATGTTTAGAGGTGCCCCCAGCCCCACAAAGTTGAAAAAATAGTACGATCTGGTACAAATATGAAACTGAAAATTATAAAATAAAAAAACGAAGTATGGGGATTGATAAGGATGGTTAAGCTGAGTATTAAAGTGAATTTATTTTTTTTTGGAAACAACAACAACAAAAGTTATTAAAGGTCAAAGTTTATATTGTGCATTTTTAAATTGCAATTACTTAAAAACTACTGAACCGATTTCGAATATTTTTATACCATTCGATAGGTATGTTGATTCCCTTTAATTTGATATACATTTTATGTGGGTTCCATAACACCCCCCTGTGGGGGTCAACCCCCCTTTTACCCCCCTTACTTTTCATATATAATGTGAAAGTTTCGAAAATGGTGGGGATAAATTTTGAAAGTTTTTTAAGTCATAACTCAGATACCGTATCAGATATATTGACGAACTTTCGTACGCGCAAAGTACTTGCTAAGACAAATCTTTAGACTAAAAATTGTACAAATCGGTTGACCAACACGCGCACTTTAAATATGGATATTATAAAGGGGCCTAATAAAAACATTTTAAGCGATATCTTTGTGAAATATTAAGGTAATTCATAGAAAAATTGTGGCATGAGTCCCACTATAGACAGAAAACAAAAAACATAAAAAGTATTGAAAATGGGCGTGGCACCGCCTCTTTTTAGACAAATGAACCTATGAGACTTCGGAGCCCATGACTTGACAAATAACTGAGATATTACGACGAAATTTGGTGCAAACTTTTTCGCCATGTCTGGTAATACATGTGCAAAAATTTTGTGAAATCTGTTTAAAATTACGCTTAAATTTCAAAAAGATATTTAAAAAGGGCTCTTTATAAATTCGTATCGCGACATCTCTGAAATTTAAAGTTATAGAGGGATGAAATTTTACACCAAGGTTGAGATTTATAAGCTCAGTATAAAAGCATATAAAATAATTTAAAATGAGCGTGTATAAGCCCGCAGTTTTCTTATTTACAGAGCTTTGCATAAAAGTATACAGTCGAGTATCAAATGCTCTATATTTTATATATTTATACTGTTTTTGCGCAAATAAAGAAGTCATGTGCGTTATTAAGAACAACATCTTTGGTTCTCACTATCTCCCAAACTTTTGATTTTTTGACATACACCCTGTACTTCGCGAGTGAACGCTAAAATTTATTCTCAGTGATCTAATTATTCAAACAAAGAAAAAAGTGTCTTTTCTATTAAAAAAAAACATTGTGCCAGAAAGTAAAGCAACTCGCCCGCTTTCTGATCATAGTGAAAGGCATTGTCCAAATCAAGGCTGAATAAAGATAAGCATTAGCGTGGAGCGATTTGGGCCTTTTTTTTAAATCATTATCAAAATTTTTTGAAATTTTTGAAATTTCCACGAATTTTCAGATTTTTTGTATAAGCTTGGATACACTGATTTAAACATTTTCCATCGAAAAATTACGTATTTTTTATGAGAAATTAGCAAATTAAGTTTAGCTAGCTAATGAATTTTATGCGTCTGGAGCATTTTGTCCGTTTTTAATGGAATGGGGGCAGCTCTATATAAAGGAATAGGCAAATAAAATTTGCAGTCTTACTTCTGTCCTAGAGGCAACTTTCTACAGGTAGGCCAATAATGATTTAAAAAAAACCCTAAATCGCTCCACCCTAATAAGCATCTTTAATAAGTTTTATTTTATTGATATAACTACAAGATATATGGTCAAGATTTTTTACTGCCACGTTACACACAAAACAATTTTTTTTCCATTTCATCCACGATACTTGCGTATCGAGACTAACGTCACCCACCAAATCAGTCACCTTCGAAACAGTTATCCCAGTGCATGTATTACACTCCCCATACCAACAGCTCATTGAAGATGCATCACATAAAAATTGCACTACAAAACCGTTTTCATAATCTGGCACTTTGGGAACAGTTTTATAATTATTTTAGTTATTTATTAAGATATAAACTTTCCCAATCAAAGTAAAATACATACGAAATTATAACATAATTTACCATTTTACCTGGAGTCGATTTTTTGACCATATATTTGCAGTTCTGAATCGAATTTCTTAAAATGGACAATAAATAAGTCAACTGCCAACATTTGTCACCCCTTGCCATGAGAGGTGCCGGGTGCTTCGCGAAAAAATGTTGCATTTTCAACAAAATTTAAATTTAGTTAATAAAATTTTATATTTTTCCTGTAAAAAGACTGCCACGTTACACATTAAGGTGGAGTGAAACTTTTTTTTTGGAAATTCAATTTGTTCCAAAGCCAGAACGGAACCTTTCTAGCCCAGTAATAAGCCTGTAAAATTTAATGACCTACTCGCATGTTTAGAGGTGCCCCCAGCCCCACAAAGTTGAAAAAATAGTACGATCTGGTACAAATATGAAACTGAAAATTATAAAATAAAAAAACGAAGTATGGGGATTGATAAGGATGGTTAAGCTGAGTATTAAAGTGAATTTTTTTTTTTTTTGGAAACAACAACAAAAGTTATTAAAGGTCAGTTTATATTGTGAATTTTTAAATTGCAATTACTTAAAAACTACTGAACCGATTTCGAATATTTTTATACCATTCGATAGGTATGTTGATTCCCTTTAATTTGATATACATTTTATGTGGGTTCCATAACACCCCCCTGTGGGGGTCAACCCCCCTTTTACCCCCCTTACTTTTCATATATAATGTGAAAGTTTCGAAAATGGTGGGGATAAATTTTGAAAGTTTTTTAAGTCATAACTCAGATACCGTAGCAGATATATTGACGAACTTTCGTACGCGCAAAGTACTTGCTAAGACAAATCTTTAGACTAAAAATTGTACAAATCGGTTGACCAACACGCGCACTTTAAATATGGATATTATAAAGGGGCCTAATAAAAACATTTTAAGCGATATCTTTGTGAAATGTTAAGGTAATTCATAGAAAAATTGTGGCATGAGTCCCACTATAGACAGAAAACAAAAAACATAAAAAGTATTGAAAATGGGCGTGGCACCACCTCTTTTTAGACAAATGAACCTATGAGACTTCGGAGCCCATGACTTGACAAATAACTGAGATATTACGACGAAACTTGGTGCAAACTTTTTCGCCATTTCTGGTAATACATGTGCAAAAATTTTGTGAAATCTGTTTAAAATTACGCTTAAATTTCAAAAAGATATTTAAAAAGGGCTCTTTATAAATTCGTATCGCGACATCTCTGAAATTTAAAGTTATAGAGGGATGAAATTTTACACCAAGGTTGAGATTTATAAGCTCAGTATAAAAGTATATAAAATAATTTAAAATGAGCGTGTATAAGCCCGCAGTTTTCTTATTTACAGAGCTTTGCATAAAAGTATACAGTCGAGTATCAAATGCTCTATATTTTATATATTTATACTGTTTTTGCGCAAATAAAGAAGTCATGTGCGTTATTAAGAACAACATCTTTGGTTCTCACTATCTCCCAAACTTTTCGCTTGACATAGCCATAGTTAATTTAGCCATAAGGCAAAAAATTTTTTTCTTATAACTAGGGAAGCTAAAAATATGCAAATGCATATTGCATATGCAAATGCATATTTAGACCTAAAATGCATATTTACGGTCGAAATGCATTTCGTGCTTATTTTGGCATATTTTGGCACTTAATCGAGCAATATCGATAGTTGCGTATACATACATACAAACAAGGCTATTTAACTATTGATCTGGGCCTCGGAGCGTAGTATTTTCCCTTATACAAATTCACCACGACCGATCAGAGCCTCGAAGCAAACCCAGAGTAAAAAAACTTTGCTCCGATGCCCTGTTATTTATAGAAAACAGCTGTAGTGGGAAATTTTGAAGGGAACAATAATATGCAATATGTATCGACATACATTGGCATACGCTACACTGACAATATGAATTGCGATGGTCTGATGAATCGCACACTAGTGCTACACGTTCAATATGAATATTGCGATGTTTTTCTTAGAGCTGATGATACCCGTGTACCCGGGTACCCGGGCATTCCTGTTGATGCCGGCTAATGCGACAAACGCTGCCTACCACAATAGGCCGCTCGTTTGTGGATGAACGAGACATGTATGTAGCGATGTTTGGATGTTCAGACGTTTGCTTTAGTTCCTCACAAACGTGAATTTATCGATAACTGAGTTATCGGTCAAAATGCGATTGCACAAAAACCTTAATATTACCTTACAATATGGGTATCAAACGAAAGGGGATGACCCCAGGATTCATTTTAACTTCGATATATTTCGATAAATTTATCGATAACTGAGTTATCGGTGAAAATCTTATTGCACAAATACCTTAATATTAGCTTACAATATGGGTATCAAACGAAAGGGGATGGCCCCAGGTTTCATTTAAACTTCGATATATTTCGATAGATTTATCGATAACTGAGTTATCGGTCAAAATGCGATTGCACAAAAACCTTAATACATATTACCTTACAATATGGGTATCAAACGAAAGGGGATGACCCAGGATTCATTTTAACTTCGATATATTTCGATAAA
The DNA here is from genome assembly GCA_960531455.1 of Urophora cardui. Taxonomy (NCBI): domain Eukaryota; kingdom Metazoa; phylum Arthropoda; class Insecta; order Diptera; family Tephritidae; genus Urophora; species Urophora cardui. The sequence continues at coordinate 47,171,305 of OY482671.1, read as the reverse complement.
TTTATCGATAACTGAGTTATCGGTCAAAGTCTTATTGCACAAAAACCTTAATATTACCTTACAATATGGGTATCAAACGAAAGGGGATGGCAATTTCTAGAATGCGGGTATTGGTTAACCACGGAATATTTCTGAGCAATATTGGTATCAAATGGAGGAGCATTCCATGGTTTGTACGGGACAAATTGTACGAATTTTTACAGTTTTCGATTTGAATTAAAGGCACACCAAAATATTAACCAACAGAATATCTGGTGCATTATTACTGTCTGATAATACTCTTATTAAAAGCAGAAACTTGCTTTTGAAATATTCGTGTATGTGTGAAAAATCTTAAAAAAGTTATGTGTTTGTACGGGACAGGGCTGGTTTACCATGATCCTTGGTTTATGCGAATCAGGAGCACTTTTTGGCAAATTAATTGTATTAGAAAAAAATAAAAAAGTAAATGTGGTAGCACTAATATCAAGTTTTATTCAAACAGAAAAAGGATTAGAAATAAGGTTATTCCAAAAGAATTAAAAATGCTGTAATGTAATTTTTTCCATGGTTTGTACTCGACAAATGGTATAAATCTTTACAATTTACAGACAAACTCAAACAAAGTTTCTGGTACATCAATATTGTGTGGCTAATTTCTAAACAAAAGCAGAAGCTTGCACTTGAAAAACTAGTATATGTGTGAGAAATCGAAATGTTTGTACGGGACAAATTTACCATTTCCTATGGGATGCTCCTGAAAGGTGTTGAGCAGGGCTTTCACATAGGATGTACTGATTATTATTCCTAGGTCGGGTGCCCAGATATGGGTCAAAGGTATACTATTTTTTGCGATTTTTTTGAACCATAAGCTTTTTATTTGTATAGGATATGTTACTTCATTTTGGATTAATTTAACGTGGTTTAAAAAATTTAATAAAAACAAAACAAAGTAACAAGCTTAGACGTAATTTTACTTCAGATTTTTTCGTTATAATTACTCTTAATATAATAAGTTAACTTCCATCACGTGTACTGTGCTACATGCGGGTTTTTTTTCTCAGAACATATTAACAAAGATTATCATATTTCTGGCTGTATTATATAGGAAAGAGTTCAAATTAATATAGTACTACTTTTTTGGCATAAAATGTGCTTAGTTTCTACAACAAAAGCCTATAAAGTGACACAAAAAATTTGGTCGATATATCGTACAAAATTAGGTTTTTGGGCAATCACATTGACCGATAACTCAGTTATCGATAAATTTATCGAAAAATATCGAAGTTCAAATGAAACCTGGGGCCATCCCCTTTCGTTTGATACCCATATTGTAAGGTAATATTAAGGTTTTTGTGCAATCGCATTTTGACCGATAACTCAGTTATCGATAAATTTATCGAAATATATCGAAGTTAAAATTAATCCTGGGGTCATCCCCTTTCATTTGATACCCATATTGTAAGGTAAAATTAAGGTTTTTGTGCAATCGCATTTTGACCGATAACTCAGTTATCGATAAATCTATCGAAATATATCGAAGTTCAAATGAAACCTGGGGCCATCCCCTTTCGTTTGATACCCATATTGTAAGGTAAAATTAAGATTTTTGTGCACTCGCATTTTGACCGATAAATCAGTTATCGATAAATTTATCGAAAAATATCGAAGTCCAAATGTAACCTGGGGTCATCCCCTTTCGTTTGATACCCATATCGTAAGGTAAAATTAAGATTTTTGGTTAGGTATTAAGGTTTTTGTGCAATCAGATTTTGACCGATAACTCAGTTATCGATAAATTTATCGAAATATGTCGAAGTCAAAATGAATCCTGGGGTCATCCCTTTTCGTTTGATACCCATATTGTAAGGTAATATTAAGGTTTTTGTACAATCAGATTTTGACCGATAACTCAGTTATCGATAAATTTATCGAAATATATCGTATTCCAAATGAAACCTGAGGCCATCTCCTTTCGTTTGATACTCATATTGTACGATCTTTCTATACATACGGAGTCTTTAATATTTGATTTCTAACAGTTTCGAGGCCGCCCGGGTACCCGGGTAATTTTTCGATGCCCGGGTAGGGCTTCATTTACTACCCGGGTATCTCATTACCCGGGTCAAATCATCAGCCCTAGTTTTTCTCGCTCTGAGGTTTAAAATATTTTACTTCCGTCCTTTTCACACTTTCACTTTCAATTCTCTTATTGCCAATATTTCGTTCCAGATCACGGATTTCAAAATTTCTAAATATACACGCATTTTGATGGGTTGCAAAATTTTCATGCTACACAGTCTTGTCAATATTGTGATCCGGATCTGGGATTTCAAAATTTCTAAATATTTTGCGATCCAGAATACTCCATCAATACTCGATGCTACATGGTCAATATTAATCGTTTTCCCATACAAGAGGTTTTTCTCGGAAAACCGCCAAAAATTCACACTGGAAAATATAGTAAAACATACGATAGTTTAATGCAGCCCTGCGCAATATTAATGGAATGGTTTCGTTGGCGTTGTAAAAAGATCTCATGTATTTACATAAATACAAATCTAAAATTAATTTAAAGTTTTTTATAGTATTTAAAAACAAATTTTTTAAATGGGGAAAATGTGAATTGTACGTTTCAGTTCTTATATTATTATCACTTTGCAAAATTCGTTAAATAAAAATGTAAGCTTGAAATGAAATACATACATTTGTTGGGCATATTTCAGGTTTTTTCGTGCATATTTACGAGCATATTTCAGTTATTTTTCGGGCATACTAGCATGCATATTTTGAAATTTTTCGTGCATATTTTTGCGGACGTTACAATTTTCACAAAATATTTTTAGGACAAAAAAGCGCATTTTCGCGAAATCTTTTTATTGTTATCTAATCATAGAGCAAATCGCTGTTTAGGTATATTTAATATAAATGCTACCGGTTTTTCTGTAATTAAATAAAAATGATTTTTGCATTGCGGACGTTACACCTCAGGAAGGGATTCAAAATTTCAGAAATTTCCGCGTAATTACATATACATGCTATTTTGTTATATTGAACTTAATAGAGCATCAACAAAAGCTGCGAAAAATTAAAAATTAACAACAAAATCTCTTTTCTGAGGTTAGTGGGAGCTTAAAGAAAAAGACGAATAAATAGGGAAATACTTGGCCTTGAAAAGTGAACAACAGAATTCCATCAAGAAATATAGTAATATTTGCTCTTTTACAAGATAGATTAAATACTAAGCTCCCTTGATAACAACAGAACTGTACAATTAAAGCAACTTTAAATTTTCGTGCCTGGTTGACTTTTCCTGGGCAATGCCCATATATAAGTACATATAAAATCTCATGTCACATTCAATTTTAAACTACTGATGATATTTGGTAATAACATGTAATTGTGCTCGAATTAGATAGCCAAACAGTTGAGTGAGAGTGGGCCGCTGCACAGTGGAAAGTAATGAGGAAGTTTTAGCGTATATATATATAAAGTAAACAAAGCCGCTTGTTGTCCATTAAAAAAAATCGTATACAACACCAACAATAAATAAAAATGATAAAAGATAAATGTTGAATTCAGTTTTTTTTTATACATTTTACTTTAAATGTAAGAGGAATGTTTAAAACAAGTACATTTACATCTGTGGTCCCTTGCAATCAGGGCCGTAGCCAGGAATTTTTTTCGTAGGAGGTTTTCATCGTAGATTTTTTTTTTAATATATAACCTATTTCATGCACTAAATAAAAGTAATAAAAAAAAATCTGGTTTCTAAAGTGCTATTTAGAAGAAACATTTTTTTACAAAACTTGATTTTCAAATTAGGGTTTTTATTAATCAGGAAACTTTTATTCAGGGCTGCTCACCTCATAGGCACTCAACGCACAATTGTTTTTGTTTTGTACCGAATCATAGGCACAGATACATATTTTCACTTCAAATCAGGGTTTGAATTTGCTTGCTGCAAAACAGCAATAGCCGATGTTTTTTGCTTATTGCTAAATTCAGCCGAGCCAAAAACGAAAACACGAATCATTCGCTTCAGTTTTCAGCTGAGTCGTGTTTGCTTGTATAGTTAAGCCAAGCAACTCAATTTGAGAGGGTTGCTTTTACTTCCAGCAATTAGTTGAGTAGTAAATTTTTGCTTACAGTTGCTTATTTTGCTGAAACTAGTTTTTAAGCAAAATTCAACATGAAAAGATGTTTACAAATGGACATACATACATATTATGGGTATATACATACATACACATAAGTAAATATGTATAAAAAATCGAAATATGCGTAAACAAATCGTTTCAGCAAAATAAGCAAAAGCAGAAAAAATGCAAAGACACAACTAATTGCTGGAAGTAAAATGAAATCCCCCAAATCGCGTTGCTTTGCTTAACTATACAAGCAAACTCGGCTCAGCTGAATACTTGGCTGGCCGAGTTTGCTAATTTACTTTTCGTTAGCAAAAGCAAAGCAAAAGCAAATGCAGCAAAAGTAGCTAAGCAATTTCAAACCCTGCTTCAAATATGAAAATAAAATTTTCTTTGCACTGCCATAAGCACTGAGATATAAAAAAATTTTATATGAATGTGCCTATGATTCATATTGAATATGCAGAGCAAAGGCACTTTGTATAGGAGCTCGAGCACTGCCGTAAGAAATCGAAATTTACAATAACAAATGTGTAATGAAAAAAAAATTTCAAAAAATGATAGCACTGTAAAAAATTTGTATTCAAAAAATTTTCATATAAAAAATAAAACAAAAATTTGTATGTATGTGATACTACCATTTGAAAATAAATTCTAAAATAATATTTTATTGGAATTCATAAAAAAATTTAAATGAGCCAACAAATTTTTCAGTGCATATAAAAATTTTGTAGATGTATTGAGCTTTGTACTTTCAATACAAGAGCGTTGAGCAGCCCTGCTTTTATTAATTTTAAAATTAGACTGTTCTATTGCAAACACGATGAATACTTTATTTTTGGAGATTTTATCCAAGTGAAAAAAAAAATATTTTATGGACGAAAAACTCGGGTAGATTACCCAACCATGTGGAATCGAAAACAGCTGTAAAAGTCCGCCCACGATTTTTAGCTTATGTTGAGACTCTAACTTGTTTTTTTTTTTTGCAACTTTGTTATTTGACATCCCATTTTTAAAATTGATAGATATGTCATTATTTTAGTCTTTTGAGCAGGGTTTGAAATTATTTTCAACTTTTCTTTTCCATTTCCATTGAATTTCATTATCATTTGAAAATTAAGAATTATAAAAAATGAAAAGTTCTAATGTACTGCAACTGCGCAGCCTTAAGTTTCAAAAAATTATAGTCGACTGTTGCTGTATTGTGGAAATTTTTACAGCACAGCAAAGGGCAAACATAATTTCGAGTTTTTACAGCACTGTTGTTGTTTTTTTTTTAATTTATGGGAACACAATCGAAATTGTAATGTACAAAAAAAAACAATTTTAAAAAACCGAACTGAAAACTAAAATTATAGCCGTATTCATTTGGGCAGGAGTTAGAGACTTGCGAAAAAAACAACCACTGGTATAAAAACAAGTGAAAATTATACGACTATTCGTTAAAGTAAAGGAATTGGAAAAAAGGTGTGTTTATTTGATGAAATTGCTTCAAATTTTTATCGATAGATGTCTCCCTATCTTCGAATCTAGCCCAGACTCAATGTAACACCGTTTGTTAAAGTACGGACAAAAAACGTATATTGTACAAAATTGTACAATATACGTTCTTTGGTACGGAATTGGAAAAAATTTTCTAACGAACCGTATTGCGTTGAATTCAAAGATAGGGGAGACATCTCCTGATAAAAAGATCAGTTTAATGAGTAGCTGGCATACTCTCTAAAGGTCTCCTAAAGTCTCTAACATTTTGTATGGAAACTGTCAGCCAAGAGAGCATAATAATAATAATAATACAATGGCGCTATTATAACTCTGACGAGTTTTTATGGCCGAGCTTCTCTCCCAATTCGAGGTGTGCTCCTTTTTGTTTTTCCTACTGATTGGGTGGACCTACAGTTTTATGCCGGCATCGAACGGCGAATGCATTTTTTGTGAGCAGCTTTTTCATGGCAGAAATACTCTCGGAGGGTATGCCGCCCACTGCCGAGAGGTGACCGCTGCTCTTAAAAAACCCAATAATTGGATTTTTACTAATTAGAAAAATTGTTTTGATGTTTGGCTCGGACCGTGGTTTGAACCCGAGACCTCTGGCATAGCAGGCGAGCACTCTACCCACTGCACCACAGCGGCCACAGCCAAGAGAGCATAATCCAGAATAAGCGGGCAGCGAAGTGCCCAAAAAACACTCCTTATGTTTATCTGTGCTTTGCTGTCGACTGATCTGTTTGAAATTACACAGTAAAGCAACAGCACAAATAAACAAACAAATATATTCGACTGTTCTGTGCTTCGACTTCAGATATTTTCAAAGGAAATCGAAATTCAGAAGTTCTCAAAAAATTATGAGAACAGCAACAGCTTATTTTTTGAGACTGTTGGTGTTATGCTGGCAAACAGTGCAATATGGTCTGGCGAACTACATTTTCTGGCCAAAATTGAAAACTTGTAATTCCACACTTGTTGATTAAACCTTGTAGTAAACATTAAAAAAAATACGTAAACAATGTTTTTTATTTGCAAATGTCAGTTAAATATTATTCTATGAAGGGCCAAAGTTCAATGTGTTTTATTGCAATTTAAAACCTATACTCTTGGTGTGATTTAGTTGCCTTTTTGAATCCTTATAAAGTGAAAATAAAATATTTATATTATGGATATTAATGACCATGGTAAGTATTTTAATTGTTAATAGTGAAACATACGATACAAGGTTTGGTGATAAGAAAAAAATGTACAAAGTGTCATAATCTCAAAATAATTATTTTTTACCTTTTACAATTATATTATATTATATAACTAAAAATGTTTGAAAGTGTTTAACAAACAAATATCGCCCCGAACTATAATGATATATGGTGCAGACACCGCAATAATATTTTGCAAAGAGAAATTTCGTTTTTTTGCAGGCAACTTACGGTTCAGGAATTGTGATCTAATGGAAATTTGACTGGATGGGAATAGCAAACTAAAAATAACTTAAATTAACAGAAGTTTCAATTTTTCGATGAAGATAATTGCATACTAGCACATGTACATAAGTACAATAGTTAAGGGGAACGCGTAAAATCGCGAAAAAATGAAATTTTACATTGTCAAATATTTCTTAATTTGCATTGTAAATTCGGGAAGCTATGTAGATAAAGATTATTTAGAAACGTTCTAGTAGATTAAATGAGGAATCTATACCCCAAAAAAGCTATATCTGAACAATCGGTTGTATGACAGCTATATGTTATAGTGCTCCGATCTTGACAAATTTTAGTGACATTATTTAGGTCCATATGAGTACAAATACTGAAATGTTTCATGTTCTTAGCTGTTTAAATGGAGAAGTTATATCCAAAAATGCATAGTCTGAACAATCGGTTGAATGGCAGCTATATGTTATAATGGTCCGATTTAGCCGATTCCGACAAATGATCAGCTAGTCATAAACCTATACCCACATACCGAATTTCTCTAATACTTATATCTAGAAAAATACACCTTGATTTTCCGCATTTATTTTTTTCCTCATTCAGTTTTTTACACGGATTCGCCCATATATAAAATTTGGCCGCCATATTTGATCCACCATTTTGAATTTAAAACATGTGTCATCAGATTCGAAATCCGCAATTGCAAAAACCCCTGTTATATATAAAATTAAGTTAAAAAAATAAAAATTACAAAATTTGGTCGCCATATTGGATCCGCCATTTTGAATTTTAAAAATGTGTCATCAGATTCGAAATCCGCAATTGCAAAAAACCCTTTTTTATATAAAATTAAGTTAAAAAAAAATAAAAATTCCAAAATTTGGTCGCCATATTAGATCCCTACATTTTGAATTTCAGTAACCTGATATCAGATTTGAAATGAGCAACCGCAAAAAACCCCCAAATACCAAGTTTCCGATCAATCTGATTACTCCTTGAATTTTGGCCATAAAATACTAGTCGCCAGACCATAATGCAGTGCTTGGGAAGCTTATATCTCCCTCTAATGTCCTTTGATCTGTGAAGTCATTTTCATATAGTTGGGTCACCTAGCCGAGTTTTTCGACCATAAAACATCCTTTTTGATTCACTTGGAAAAAATCGCCAAAAATAAAGTATTCATCGAATCTTTTTAATATTACGCTTAAAATGTTTGCAATAAAACAGAATAATTTTAAAAATAATAAAACTTTCCTGATTTTTACAACTTCTTATAAAAACCCCAATAAAAACCAAATTTTTTCAATAATCGCAAAAAATCAATAAAATGTTGACTTTGAAAGGTTAGTATTGAAAATAGGTGAAATCGGACTATAACAACGCACACATCCTATATATGGGATCTTTCGGAAAACGCACAAAATGTTATAATTCAGACACTAATATAACCCGAGTAATGAATTTTCAGCTATGTAATGACCTTAGAAAATGTATGTAATATAATTTAATTTATAAGTGATATGTCGTTAGAAGCGTACTTTAATTAGCTTTCGAACGGAGTAGTTACGGCGGGTATTTGTAACTTCGGCGAAAAGAATTTTTTAGTGAAGTTGTAACCAAAAAAACCCAAAATTACGTTATCTCAAAACCCTAACCATAAAAAAATGGTTTTCACCTCAGCAGGTTCATGCCAGCCCTCCCCTATACCTGAAATTCTTGGTATTTTCTCAAATTAATTATTTGTAAACTAGCGTTTTCAACATATAGCTTTGAATATGATAGAAGTAAAATGTATCTACCACAATTTCGTGGGGAGTTCAAACACCCAAAACTCCCCTTCCCCCCTAAATACGGCCTTGCTTGCAATAACTTCTTAAGTCATCGCTCACATCTATTCAAATAATTCGATTAATCGATTCGATTAATCGAGTATTCGAATATTCGATTTTCAATTTTTGTACGACTGCCAATCGAATTTCATTATTCAAATAGTTGACTTCTTTAGATTATTCGAATAATCGAAGCTCCACGATTATTCTTGTTAAATCGAATAATCGATTTCTGAACCCAGCATTATTCGTAAGAAAAATATCGTCGCTGCGCCAACAAATTGAGGTATATATATATATTTTTTTTTTTTTCAATTTTTTTTATTACATATTTATTTAGCACTACCTGCTAGCCAAAATTCTGCATTTGCCGTTTTCTGATATCTTTCTTTCGTTAGAAGTTATCAAACACAGCTATATGCTCTCAGTAGTAGAAATGCTCTGTAAAATCAGTTATACATCTACTTGCGTATACTTATCAATCAAGCAGGCGAACTTGCTTTTATTTTTGTGTAAAAAAAATATTTAAAAAAGCGTATCTGACTACTTTTCAAAATAGAAGGGGCACTTAATTAAATAATGCAGTTCCAAGCTATCGCTAATTGCATCGGACCCTAGCGTAGAATTGTATACACATCTTTCACGATTTCTTACTCACACTAGCAAATTGAAATAATTTTTTACAAGTAAGGAAGCCTAAGTTCGAGTGGAATCGAACGTTAGGTACTCAGCTGTATGCTTTCATTGTTTGTTTGCGTTTGATGGAAACACGGTGTACTTTATATAAAGCGAGTGCTGCATAAAGTGGGCGTAGCCACGCCCATTTTCAAAATTTTTATCAGTCATCCAACTAAGCATATGAATATTATTCTTTGTGCAAAATTTCATTCTTTTCTTGTCACGTTACAAATTACTAAAGGGTGTTCCAGAAATATCTTTGTTAAAAAGTACGCGTGGTCACAAACCGATTTCAATAAATTTTTTCGTGTCTATAAACACAAGTAATAAAAGTGTACACACCAAGTTTCGTCATAATATCTCAATTATTTGTCGAGTTATGGGCTCAGAAATCTCGTATATTCCTGCTTCTAAAAAGAGGCGGTGCCACGCCCATTTTCCAAATTTTTGTGTTTTTAGTTTTATGCCCGCAGTTGGACTCCTGCCATAAAATTTCAATGATATATCTTTATATTTGACAAAGACATCGCTTAAAATGTTTTTCTTAGGCCTCTTTAGAGTTCCCATATATAAAAGTGGGCGTGGTCGTCAACCGATTTTGGCAATTTTTCGTCCAAACATTTGCCTAAGTAAGCATATCACGCGTACCAAATTTCATCGATATATCTTCAACGGTTTCTGAGTTATGACTCATAAAACTTTCAATGTTTGCCCCTTAATAAGTGGGCGTGACACCGCCTATTTTCCAAAATTTTTGTGTTTTTTGTTTTATGTCCATAGTTGGACTCATGCCACAAAATTTCAATGATTGATATTTATATTTGACAGAGATATGGCTTAAAATGTTTTTATTAGGTCACTTTATAATACACATATATATAAAAGTGGGCGTGGCCATCAACCGATTTTAACAATTTTCCGTCCAAACGTTTGCGTAAGTAAGTAAACCACGCGTGCCAAATTTCATCGATATATATTCAATAGTTTCTGAGTTATGGCATATAAAACTTTCAATGTTTGACCCTTAATAAGTGGGCTTGGCACCGTCCATTTTCCAAAATTGCATCAAATTTCTTCATAGGGGCCTGAGCTCAACACGTGGGTAAAATTTCATCGCTCCAGCTATATTAGTGACTGAGATACCAAATTTCCGATTTTTTCTATACCAACCGTCCCAGTTGCGATACCAACTTGCATTCCAAATTCATCAAAATATCTCAATTTTTGCGTCAGTTATGCCTCAGACACACATGTGGTATGAATATCATAATATCAATACTATGATTTGGATATACTATGAAAATTTTCAATTAAACTACAATATGAGGTTGACACATATGTGGTATAGATCGTAATATTATTACTATACTACGATGTGTGTCTATAGCATTACAGTGTTTACAGACGGACGGACGGACATGGCTCAATCGATTTCTCTTTTCACCCTGATCATTTTGATATATATAAGTCAATATCTATCTCTATTATTTCATTCTGTTACAATCCACCGTTATGTGATTAAAACTATAATACTCTGTGTACTTGGACAGCTGAGTATAAAAAGAGCTATGTGCTGTAAAACGCAGCAAATGCTTCATGCCAAATGGTTGGCCAAAAAAAGTAAAAAAAAAAATTGCACAAGTATATTACATATGTGTAGTATCATTAGTTAACAATGCAAACTAGAAAAAATATTCTCTAGGATCACCAGAAAACAGTTTTTTTGCTCTCCTGAAAAGTTTCTGAAAAACGTATAGCTCTTTTTGTTGGCGCAGCGACGATAATTGTTTGCATTTTGTTTTTTTTTTTTTTGTTCAAATGAGTGGCAATAAAGGAAGGTAGGTTTGGAGCTTTTTTTTTATAAAAGGCCGCGAAGGCAAACAAGTTTCCCGCTCCATTTGTGAATCTGCTTTAAATTTTCACAACTCTACCTCTTCGCAGAGCCAGAGCGAACCTTTTCCATAGCGGGATATATTGCCACATCATGGAGAACTTATCTATTAACGCAAAATGTAAGTCTTTTAATAGCTTAAACAGAATCAGCGTCGGACGAAGTTTCAATGGAAGAGGTAAGAAAACATCGTAATTATAAAAATATGCATAGCGCAATTTCGCCTTGTTTCCGTTTTACTGGGCGATATTCGCAAACAAATGTCATCGCCGCACCACGCGAAACCCCGTCTGGCGATTGATTCTGTTTAAAGCGTAACATTCCTTCCCAATAACTCCTGTTATACGATAGAATAGAGCAAGTAACTAGTTTTTTTTTTTAATTCGTAGGAAATTAAGGATTTGCGTAGCTGTTCTTATCTTGTTTGTCAAAAATACAAAAAAAGTCTTATATATATCTCAACAATTTCGTGCAGACGTTACAAAATATTTTATTCCTTTTATATTTTAATTGTCCATTCAGAAATCCGTTTGATATCTGTTCGAATCGTCGGTAAAAAACACAGACTTTTCCAAGACGTGTCTGGAAGAATTCTTGTCAAAGTCTTCATACATTTCTCTTGCAGAAGTTCTAAAAAAATCTTATTGATTTCGGAGTTTTTTGATCTGATAATCTAACCGATTTCGGGTAAAATTGTTAGCTGTGATCTGCTAAAACGTTAAGTTTATATGTACATATGTATGTATGTATGTATGTATGTATGTATGTATATTACAACCATATTTAAAAAGCTGGCTACAAAAGGATTAAAAGAATCAGTGAATATTCTTAAAAAGAACGTTATTTTCTTAAATATTTGATACGAATACATTTAGTTATACTCACGGTGGAAGCCTTTCGAAGAATAGGTAGGAATAATTTGAGCCGACTCGAGTACATTCCAAAGAGCTGTTGCTGTATCCACAGATTTGCCCAGTGCTGACAAAGTTCGCAAAATATCTCCTTTTAATACAATTGGTACCGGGCAACTTAGCAAACCTTTAATGAGACATATTTTTTCAAATTAAAATTTTAACACATATTTTCCAACGCTAAATTTCTCTAGAAGACTAATGAGTATTGTTTTGATTCGGCGGTATCACACACACATAGAAAAATGTTTTCGTCATTATGTCTACTTATTTTCTCGTAGTAACAGCAAAATATGATCGCATGTACAAATTCAAATTTCTTCGTTGGTACAAGTTTAAGTTATAGTTTAGTAGTCGCTGGGGCGTAGTGGGTAGAGTGCCCGCCCGCCATAAAACTGTAGGCCCAATTAGTAGGAAAAAACCAAAATATAAGGATCACGCCTCGAATTGGGAGGGGAGCTCGGCCATAAAACTCGTCAGAGTTATAAACGTGCCAGTGTATTATTATTATTATTATTATTATTATTATTATTATTATTATTATTATTATTATTATTATCATTATCATTATCATTATCATTATCATTATCATTATCATTATCATTATCATTATCATTATCATTATCATTATCATTATCATTATCATTATCATTATCATTATCATTATCATTATCATTATCATTAACATTATCATTATCATTATCATTATCATTATCATTATCATTATCATTATCATTATCATTATCATTATCATTATCATTATCATTATCATTATCATTATCATTATCATTATCATTATCATTATCATTATCATTATCATTATCATTATCATTATCATTATCATTATCATTATCATTATCATTATCATTATCATTATCATCATTGTCATTATCATTATCATTATCATTATCATTATCATTATCATTATCATTATCATTATCATTATCATTATCATTATCATTATCATTATCATTATCATTATCATTATCATTATCATTATCATTATCATTATCATCATCATCATCATCATTATTAGTAACGTTTATCGCCGCTTTCGTATACCAGCCTGTCTGATTCCCATAAGAATCAGTGTATCGAATGCGCCAGTTACACACGATTGAGCCATGAGCGTCCGTCTGTTACTTACATATGTATGTGTTCGAAACTATAATGCTCTGTGTACCACGTATAGGTGAGTATAAAAACCGATTTCTCCGGTTTTACAGGTTACCGACAAAAAGTTGTATAAAGAAATATTTAAGACCGGGCAACACTTTCAAACTTTTTCTCTATACATTGTAATAAGCTCAAAAATGTTTAATGTTTATAATAATAACTAACTATGTATATTGTTTGTCAAGTTTTCAACATATCGCTTGCTTAACGTGGAAAGTGGCTAAGTCCACTTATATGAAAAATTACTTATATTTTTATGTAGAACGCTAGTAAAATAAATACTCACAACGCTAAACAGATATGTGATACTTGTCATATTTCTACACGTTGTTATTCAGTGGTACACAAACTAGCTAAGTCGAAAATATTTACATGAATAGAAAATTACAAACATTTTTTTGTTTCTTGTCTCCTTTATAGTTTTAAATAAGTGAATATTTTAAAAATATCAATACACGCGCGCCATCTGTTGGAACAAAGATTATAACCCAATCTCATTATCAAATATGTTGCATATATTTAGACAGTAGCTAGATATTACATACATACATACATACAGGTGAAACTAATAAAAGCGTGTTAAAAAAGGCACTTACCCACTTTGCACTCTAAGCTAGCATTATTTATTTTAACATACATGTATATTAAGCCGTATCACGTTATATGGACAAAAAAAAGTTTAGTGTGTGTCAGTTTTATTTAAACACTTATGTCGAAAAAATATTTTTGGTGTAAAATTTTTTTTTTAGGCCCGCGTTAAAAACAGCTAAATCGCGTTTTTTGTTATAACTTTCTTACGATGGCGTTTTTAGAAAATCTGGATTAGCTCCCATTTTCGAGATATTTAGGAAAGAATTTTTAGTTTTTACATACAAAGCAATCCGATGGCGGGACGTATGAGTAACTATTGTTCAGGTAATAAAAATTAAGAAAAGGGGGAAAAACTGCTTTTAATATCGTTTATAGTATATACGTAAATATATATATATATATATAATGTATATGAGAGGGAAGAGAATACCCTGCACATAAATTCCAATTTGTTTTAAACGTTCGAAACCTGCACTGAAAAAACAACTTACTCAGATTATGGAAAAAAGGGAATGATTCGGATCTAAACACATATTTTGATTGTTTTGATGTACAATTTTCTTTAAATCAAGGAATAAAAACAACGTTTTAAAGAAAATTGTATTCGAAACAATGAAAATATGTCTTTAACGGCGAATCATTTCCTTTTTTCCATAATCTGATAATTTTTTTTTTTGTGTGAGCAAAGTAATATAAGCGATGAAAAATTCACTTTCAGAGCTGTGAAACTTCTTTCATAAATATCTCAAGATTTGGATGGCATCGCCACTTTCGGGCCCGGTTATCATAGATAAAAAGATGTTTTCGGGATTAAAGTAAAATGCATTATTTTCAATTGTAGGCTGAATAATTAACTGCATTTCCAGTGGCAGACGACGCATCCAGCGCAGGTATAATACATTTAGACTTCCGTTGTGTCTTTACAAGAGGCCAAAATGGCGCGTATAATTTTACAACGAACTCTAGCAGTATTTTCTAATTAATTTGGATATGCACAGATGCAGAAATCGTGAAGCCGTTGTAATCCAGCGCGCTGTACTTAGAAGTCCCACGTGAATACTTGCCAAATCTTCACTACAGCCATTACCATTAATAACGTTGATCATTACGAATAGTCCAATCATCAATAATTTTTCGCATACCATGTGTCCAGTATTGGTAGCTGTTCCATCGCGGTACAGCATACTCGAGTCAAGCCAGGAGTTAGAATACTTTTTAATCAAAAACTCATACTATATGGCGTAACTGCCTCACATAAATAAGAATTTGGAATATTTTTTCTAAAAACACAGGTTCCCTGATTTTACAACAGTATAACTATTTTGTTTGTGAATAAAGGCTACAACTTCTTTAGCGGAGTCCCCATGGTTTATTTGAGAGCTTTGTATTAGTGATAAAAATAAAAAAAATCTAGGGATAGTAACTCCAAAATTTTTAAAGGTAAAAAGCAGAACAACCTTTGAGGTCGAAACCTTTTCAGCGACATAAAGATCTTAGAGATCCGACTCCAATACGAAATAAAAAAGTTGTAAAAGTTCGCCCTTAAGTTTGAAGCTTATGTTGAGAGAGTTAAAGGACACAAAACAAAATGTTTTTGACCCCGCGAAATACCGCCGAAATCGTTTTTTTATTGTAACTTTTTTATTTGACATCCGATTTTTAAAATTGATACGTTATTATTTTCGTATTTTGAAGCTCTACACTTCCTTCTAATGTCATTTTGAAGTCTGAAGTCGTTTTCATATAGTTGGATCAGCTAACTTATTTGTATGTCCATGAATTATCCTCTTTGTTTTGCCAAATGAAAGTGCTTCAAAATTCATGACATGTTGCCTTGAAACGGTTTTATTAAATAATTAAACAAAGAAGTTACGTCCCGACGAGCGTTGCTATTATTTAACTCATTTTTTTAAGCAATTCAGTATATGCAAAGTTGTGAGACTCCACCCCTAAATTTGAAACTTATATTGAGAGGATTAAGGGACAAAAAAATTTTTTTTTTCTGATCCCGCGAAATTGCGCCGAAATGGTTTTTTTCTTGGTGCATTATATACATTATTTCGATTCCCAGTTTAACTGTTTGTAATTCAAATTATGATAAACTGGACTCCATGAACTCAATGGCAATAAAAATGCCAACTTTAGTGAAAATAACATTTATAGCTTATTCCCACAAAGTGTCGCAATCCATGGATGACGCTCGACATTGGTCGCGTATTAACAAGCTTTGATGGATCGCAAAATATAAAAGAAATTTTAGATCCAGGTTGCGATCCATCAAATCATGAATCTGTACATATCGTATAGCAGGAATTTTGTGGTTCGCCATGACGCGTTGAGCATGAACGGACATAGAAAGTAGAGCTCTAGATACCCGGGTATCGAGCAATTCCAACTGACCGTTTTTGTTTGAAGCCTGTTTGTTGTTCAAGCATTCGAGCTTACAAACAGAAAAAATATTTATCAGGAAAACAAAAATAAAAAAAATACATATAAAGAAAAAAATAATAATAAACAAAAGAAAAAAACAAATTTCAAAATACCCGAATTGTTCAAATGCCCGTACAAACATACGGATAATAAACAACCAAACGACTGTACGAGCATTTGAAGAACATTTGTTCGGGCTACTCGAAAATGTTCAAAAAACATCTTGAGCTCTAATAGAAAGTGAGCACGTTTTGTCGATTTGTTAGTTTTTCGGGCAAATGTTTGTAAATCATGTCAGATGGCGATATTTTAAACCTTTTAAAAGACACAGTCGGGCATGCTTAAGAGTACATCCCGGTACAGAAATTGTGCCCGAGTTGAGGTGTGCTCACTCAAATTAGATAGTCGTAGTCAGGGCCGTAGCCAGGAATTTTTTTCGTGGGGGGTTTCATCGTTGTGGATTTTTTTTTTTTGAGAAAAATATAGCCTATTTCGTGCACTAAAACAAAATAATAAAAAAAAATTCTGGTTTCTAAAGTGCTATTTAGTTAGAAGAAAAATTTTTTTACAAAACTTGGTTTTTATAAGAAGTTTTAAAAATCGGGAAACTTTTATTCATTTAAAAAATAGACTGTTCTATTGCAAACACGATGAATACTTTATTTCTGGTGATTTTATACAAGTGAAAAAAAATTATATTTTATGGACGAAAAACCCGGTTAGATTACCCAGCTATTTTCAGCTGTAAAAGTCCGCCCCAAGATTTTTAGCTTAGGTTGAACTCTAATTTTTTTTTGTGCAACTTTGTTATTTGACATCCGATTTTTAAAATTGACAGATATGTCATTATTTTAGTCTTTTGAGCAGAGTTTGAAATTATTTTCAACTTTTTTCATTTCCATTGAATTTCATTTTCATTCGAAAATTAAAAAATAAACAGCGCAGCAGAAGTATAAAAAATAAAAAGTTCTACTGTACTGCAACTGCGCAGCCTTAAGTTTCAAAAAATTATAGTCGACTGTTGCTGTATTGTGGAAATTTGTACAGCACAGCAAAGGGTAAAAATAATTTCGAGTTTTTACGGCACTGTTGTTATTTTTTTTTTTTAATTTATGGGAACACAATTGAAATTGTAATGTACAAAAAAAACCAATTTTAAAAAGCCGCGCTTAAAATTAAACTCTGTTTATCTGTGCTTTGCTATCGACCAGGGCCGTACCCAGGAATTTTTTTCGTGGGGGGTTCATCGTTGTTTTTTTTTTTTTGTTTTTTTTTTTTTTTTTTGAGAAAAATATATATCCTATTTCGTGCACTAAAAATAAAAACGTCGCTATAGAAGAAAAAAGACGCAGAGTTTTGTTGAGGAAGACACAAACTTTTTTTTTCAAAGAAAGACGCATTAAAAATATTTTTCGAAAGAAAGACTTTATTTTTTTGATAATGAAGAAAGACGCCTTATATTTCTTTACTATGAAGAAAGACGCATTTAAATATTTTTTAGTAAAGAAAGACGTATTCGATTTTTTTTTCTTCGTCAATATTAATGCTAATGCGTCTTTCTTCGTCGAAATATTTTTTAATGCGTCTATCTTCGTTTTTTAATGCGTCTATCTTCGTCGACATGTTTTGTAAAGAGTCTTTTTTTCCTGACATATTTTTAATGCGCCTTTTTTCGTCGACAAATTACTGGCATGTGTCTTTCTTCTTCCGGAGCGACGAAAATAATAAAAAAAAATTCTGGTTTCTAAAGTGCTATTTAGATGAAAAATTTTTTTACAAAACTTTTGATTTTCAAATTATGGTTTTTATAAGAAATTTAAAAAATCAGGAAACTTTATTCATTTAAAAATTTGACTGTTCTATTGCAAACACGATGAATACTTTATTTTTGTGATTTTATCCAAGTGAAAAAAAAATATTATTTTATGGACGAAAAACTCGGTTAGATTACCCAGCTGTTTTCAGCTGTAAAAGTCCGCCCACGATTTTTAGCTTATGTTGAGACTCTAACTTGTTTTTTTTTTGCAACTTTGTTATTTGACATCCCATTTTTAAAATTGATGGATATGTCATTATTTTAGTCTTTTGAGCAAGGTTTGAAATTATTTTCAACTTTTTTTTTCCATTTCCATTGAATTTCATTATCATTTGAAAATTAAGAAGTATAAAAAATGAAAAGTTCTACTGTACTGCAACTGCGCAGCCTTAAGTTTCAAAAAATTATAGTCGACTGTTGCTGTATTGTGGAAATTTTTACAGCACAGCAAAGGGCAAACATAATTTCGAGTTTTTACAGCACTGTTGTTGTTTTTTTTTAATTTATGGGAACACAATCGAAATTGTAATGTACAAAAAAAAACAAATTTTAAAAAACCGAACTGAAAACTAAAATTATAGCTGTATTCATTTGGGCAGGAGTTAGAGACTTGCGAAAAAAACAACTACTGGTATAAAAACAAGTGAAAATTATACGACTATTCGTTAAAGTAAAGGCCGCTGTGGTGCAGTGGGTAGAGTGCTCGCCTGCTATGCCAGAGGTCTCGGGTTCAAACCACGGTCCGAGCCAAACAAATTTTTCTAATTAGTAAAAATCCAATTATTGGGTTTTTTAAGAGCAGCGGTCACCTCTCGGCAGTGGGCGGCATACCCTCCGAGAGTATTTCTGCCATGAAAAAGCTTCTCACAAAAAATGCATTCGCCGTTCGGAGCCGGCATAAAACTGTAGGTCCACCCAATTAGTAGGAAAAACAAAAAAAGGAGCACACCTCGAATTGGGAGAGAAGCTCGGCCATAAAACTCGTCAGAGTTATAATAGCGCCATTGTATTATTATATATAAAGGAATTGGAAAAAAGGTGTGTTTATTTGATGAAATTGCTTCAAATTTTTATCGATAGATGTCTCCCTATCTTCGAATCTAGCCAAGACTCAATGTAACACCGTTCGTTAAAGTACGGACAAAAAACGTATATTGTACAAAATTGTACAATATACGTTCTTTGGTACGGAATTGGAAAAAATTTTCTAACGAACCGTATTGCGTTGAATTCAAAGATAGGGGAGACATCTCCTGATAAAAAGATCAGTTTAATGAGTAGCTGGCATACTCTCTAAAGGTCTCCTAAAGTCTCTAACATTTTGTATGGAAACTGTCAGCCAAGAGAGCATAATCCAGAATAAGCGGGCAGCGAAGTGCCCAAAAAACACTCCTTATGTTTATCTGTGCTTTGCTGTCGACTGATCTGTTTGAAATTACACAGTAAAGCAACAGCACAAATAAACAAACAAATATATTCGACTGTTCTGTGCTTCGACTTCAGATATTTTCAAAGGAAATCGAAATTCAAAAGTTCTCAAAAAATTATGACAACTTTCGCAGAACAGCAGCAGCTTATTTTTTGACAAACAGTGCTTGGGAAGCTTTATATTTCCCTCTAATGTCCTTTGATCTGTGAAGTCGTTTCCATATAGTTGCGTCAGCTAGCCGAGTTTTTCGACCATAAAACATCCTTTTTGTTTCACTTGGAAAAAATCGCCAAAAATAAAGTATTCATTGAATTTTTTTAATATTACGCTTAAAATGTTTGCAATAAAACAGAATAATTTTAAAAAGAATAAAACTTTCCTGGCTTTTACAACTTTTTATAAAAACCCCAATAAAAATCAATTTTTTCAATAATCGCAAAAATCAATAAAATGTTGAATTTGAAAAGTTAGTATTGAAATAGGTGGGATCTTTCGAAAAACACACAAACTGTTATAATTCAGACACTAATATAACCCGAGTAATGAAATTTCAACCATGAGTTTATGCAGTTATAAGGAAATATGCTAAAATTTTAGAAAATGTGCGATGATTGACTGCCTTATTCCTTAGTGGTAACATAATTTAATTTATAAGTGGTATGTCGTTAGAAGCGTACTTTAATTATCTTTCGAACGGAGTAGATACGATTTGCGGGTATTTGTAACTTCAGCGAAAAGAATTTTTGATTGAATTTGTAACCAAAAAAATCCAAAATTACGTTGTCCCAAACCCCTAACCATAAAAAATGGTTTTGACCTCAGCAGGTTCATGCCAGCCCTCCCCTATACCTGAAATTCTTGGTATTTTCTCAAATTAATTATTTGTGAACTAGTGTTTTCAACATATAGCTTTGAATATGATAGAAGTAAAATTTATATACCAGAATTTCGTGGGGGTTCAAACACCCAAACCCCCCCCTAAATACGGCCTTGGTCGTAGTAATAATACACAATTAAAATTATTTTGAGAAGCTTTTATTAAACAATAATATATAAATACTCCTAAAAAGGAAAATAAAATTTATTATTAAATAAGTTCAGTACATTGAAACTCCTTGTACTTGTTTCGGTGTATTCATTCTTGTACTAAAGCAGATTCCTTTCGTTCACTTATTTTGCAAAGAAAAGACCTTAGCTAAATTAAGCCCGTTTTGTATAACATTGTTGCATAAATTTAAAAATCAAATAACGGCCGGCCGTTCAATCAACTTTTTTTCATCCTGATCGTTTTGATTTATATAAGTCCATATCGATCTCAATTATTTTATGGTCTTACGTACAACCGTTATTTGATCAAAAGTATAAATCAATAATAATGATTATATAATGATTATTAATCGTAATGATTACCGGTTTGATTGATTATTTTTTCAGGTATCTATTTAATGATTGATTACCCATTGTTTTCAAATTTTAATGATTGTTTTGCAATTACCATTAAAAAAAAAATCAAAAAAAAATCATAAAAAATCAAAAAAAAATGAAAAATAATCATAAAAAATCAAAAATAATAAAAAATAATAAAAAATATTCAAAAAAAATTATTATGATTGGTTTTGATTATTTTTGATTATTTATGATTATTTTTGATTTGTAGTGATTTTTTTTTATTTTTTTTTTTATTTTTTTTTTTATTTTTATCAACATCGTTGTAAAGAAAGATGCACACTTGTACGTATGCAGGTATGTATGTAGCCTTTTATGGCATACTGAGGGCAATAACGCGACGATTACGGACTTAAAGCCTGGTGCTCAACCAACCTCCCGACGGTAGCTAGATAGTACCGTGGGGGAGGGGGGTTCGGTACGACGACAGCAGGTTTAGTGGGGGTAAGTCCCACACTGACAGGGTAAATGCTTTAAATGCTTCCTCCTCGTAATAAAAAAAGGGTATGTGCTACTTATGTTCAGAGAGGCATACACATTTTTGTACAATAGTTTGTGTTGAGAAATCACTTTCTTACAACATTATTGTGGTCACTTTTGACATTTACCAAAGTGTCGTTTTCACTTCTGAGTTTTGTCATACATCCTCTTCCCTTTTACATGGTGCAGTGAAATAATATATATATAAACGTACCTAGATGTAGAAACTCCACCACTTCTTTTAAATAATATTCCATTTAACTAAGCCTCTCTGTTTATTACTGAGACAGAGAGGCTTAGTTTAATTAGGTATTTATCAGTGGCGGACCTAGCATAAATTGTCTGGGCAAGCCCATGTATGTGTGAAGCATAAACATTAGCCGCTTACGTAATTTTCTTTGCTGTATTATCTAAAAGTCTGATTGCGTTCCGTCATTGACTTTGATCTAGAGGTCTCGATTTTTGTTTTTAACATTTGCGATTAGCCCGAATAAATGCTTTTCAAATGCTCAAACACTCGTTTGTTTGCTTATTACCCGTATGTTTGTACGGGCATTTGAACAATTCGCGTATTTGAAGTTTGTTTTTTCTCGTTTATTTTTTTTTTTTGTCTTCATATGTATTTTTTATTTTTGTTTTCTTGATGCACATTTTTTTGTTTGTACACTCAGAGAAAATGAATCAAAAATAAAATATTTATTTTGATGATGAACGTTTTAAACCAGGTCATTTTTATTTTAAAAATGGAAATTTATAAATTAAAAATGAAAATTAAAAATTAAAATGTATTTAGGATTGAAAAAGGAGCTTGTTTAAATTAAAAATGAAAATTAATGGAATAAAACGAAATTTTTTGGTTCAAATTTTCATAGTGCTTAAAATAAAAATTAACATATTTAAAGTTGAAATGTTTTTCTTGATTTTGCCATTTTACAATGAACATCTTTAAAATAAAAATGTTCGTATTTACTAGAGCTCTCGATTTTTTTTTTGAACATTTTCGAGTAGCCCGAACAATTGTTGTTCAAATGCTCGAACAGTTGTTTGTTTGTTTATTACCCGTATGTTTGTACGGGCATTTGAACAATTCGGGTATTTTGAAGTTTGTTTTTTTCTTTTATTTATTTTTTTTTTTTTTTTCTTTACATGTAGTTTTTTTATTTTTTTTCCGATACACATTTTTTTTGTTTGTAAGCTCGAAAGCTCGAATGTTTGTACGGGAATTTGAACAACAAACGGGCTTCAAACAAAAACGATCAGATCGAATTGCTCGATACCCGGGTATCTAGAGCCCTAGTATTTACATTATTTTTAAATACGTCTTGACCCATATCTGGGGGCCCGGCCTAGCCCTTACAATTAAAATAGTTGTATCTCGAAGTCTTCATCATTGATGCCAATATCTCACAGAAACATTCGAGGACCATCTGGGTCCACGTTATGACCCATATCTGGAGACCCGGCCAAGGCATCACAGTTAAAAGAGTTCTATGTATGTTGGAGTCCTCATCAAGACCAATTGCTACCAATATCGCTCAGAAACATTCGAGGGTCAGCCGGGTTCACGTTTTGATTGATGACGCTAAACTTATAGGGAAATCTCACACAAAAGCGCAGAGGTATTTTTAATTTCCTTATACTGACGGAAATTTCAGCAGTAACAAGTGTATTTGCTTATTATCTAATATCTAAAAAATGGGTGCCTTAGTGTTTGAAGAACTGAGGTCCAATTACCAAAAGTCGTGAAATGTTTGATTTTATTTGATTTTGATTTCCGTCGCTTTTTAAAATTATCTTGATATTGTGCCAATAGTCGCCAAAAATCACTATCAACGCTTTTATAATCTGGTATTTGATATTTATGTTTGCATGTACATGTACATGTAAGAAATTATGTACATAAGTATGTACATGCAAACGAAAATATCAAATATGCATATGACTGTGAATACTGTTGAATGCCGAAGCCAGCTTCTCATCCCCATACAAATTTCATGTGAAAAATAAAAAAAGTGTTTTGCTAGTTTTTTTTTCAATTTAAGTATGAAAATAAGCAATTGATTTCTCCTTAGAGAAAGCGAGAAAACAAGATATGTTATCTTGTTTTGAAAGCCAGGTAAAAGCCAATGTGTTGAAACGTTAAAGCATGCTCACTGTGTTGTGATTGGCTGTACAAACAAAATACACATTGTGAGGTGGATTTGTGGTGTATTCGCGCTATTTTCTTAGCATGCTTTTAGGCACCGGATGTACAGTGGGGGCTATATTATTGAGAACTTAAATAGTAAACGCATTTAAAACGTAAAATAACCAGATTTTAAAGAAATTTGTAAAATGAAATGAACGAAAATATGTACGCAAGCCGGGCTTCTCAGCTTGTATGAAGCGCCCGCCTCTGGTATTTATATATATAGATAAATATATATCTGCGGCGCATTTCCTAATAATAATACACCATATTTAAAAAAACGAAAAATTGGAATTAAAAATCGCGCGATACCCGATACCGTATATTTATTGTGTTAGCTAATTCATTTTTAATTTTTAAAATATTAAGGAATATATAACATTAATCTTTAGTAAAAACTGATTGAATTATCTCGGATTAATCCTATCTGGATAAACATTTAATTTCCTGTAAACAAATTCTTTAAGCATCGCGGAACAATGATACAAGCCCGCGATCTTCCTTTCCCTTTAAAGTGAAGGACGTGGCCTCAAAAATCCCTCCAAGGCCACAGATGCATTCACGACATACCTATTTTTCCTCAAATGGGATTATTTGGGAATTTGTATGCGGCTTCGCATGACTACTGCATAATAAAGCAGTAGACGATTTGCTATGCTGCAAATAGATTTGCGTAAAGATAATCTCTGTCATAATTAAAATTATTTATTCGCTCTTCCCTGTCCTTATCCTGGACCTAGAAATGAATCTTCCCCAGGTGTAGGAAGGGTTTTTAACCGTATCTAGTACGAAAAACTTCCAACGAGCCAAGGTCTATACAAATTTTGTACTTCTAAATTTGTCGACATTTTAATTAGTGCAGTTGTCGCTGTAAAATACACAATGACTTGGATACACCTGTTTTCATATTTACTGCAGGGTTACGTACTTTAATATGCGTTCACATACATTTGTACAAACAAACTTTATGCCTCTCTGACGAAACATGCATGCCTACTTGAATACTTATGTGCATGCGTATCCAAATTTCTTTACAACAATATTGAAAAAATCAAATAAAATGAAAAAAAAAAATAAAAAAAAAATTCATAAAAAATCTAAAAAAAAAAATAAAAAATAATCATAAAAAATCAAAAATTATCAAAATAATTTTTTGTTGATTCTTTTTGATTTTTTATGATTATTTTTTATTTTTTTTTTTTATTTTTTTTAATGGTAATCATTAGAATTACTTTTTTTCTGTAAAAGAATTAAAATAATGATTACCAATTAAAAAACAAAACAATTTAATTGATAACTAATCCTAATCGGAATTTAACAGGTCTGGTATAAATACATATACATATATTGTACTACGTACAGCTGTGTATAAATAAGCACATCCCTTATAAAAATGTTTTTAAATATACACGACTGTTCAACTGGAGCGACATCTACATTTGAAATTTGTATTTAACTCTGCACTCTTGTTAGAATAGAATAATTCTGAAGGCATAGCTTTAGGCGCAAATCTTTTAGTTTAAATTTAAACATTTTATTATTATAAATTTTAGGCCATTGAATTAAATTTGTTACGTTTCTGTTCGAGCTTTTTGGCCGGTGAAGATGAAAAGCGAAAACAAAGCTTCCTTTTTGCTCTCCTACGCGTTTCGGCGTCTTTTCCGCCTTCTTCAGGGAGACTGTTTTATTCAACAAATATATAAAAAACATACATATATACATTAATTTAACATATGACAATAATTAAAAACTATAAAAATTACCAAATGTTGCACAAATATAGATTAAAACATAATTTTCACTAAAATAATTTGCACTTACATTTAACAAAAATTTTTCTGAAAGTTTCACATCTATCAACACTTATACAGATATACAGACATACATAAAACATAAATCGTCTTTCTTATTGTCATTCGTATTTCCGTTTTTTCTTTGTTATCGTTGTTCGGTATACACAATTTATGTTGTCTACATCTTCTTTGTAATTCATTGCGTCATATATTCTTTCTTGGATGCGCAGACTTTCTAATGTCAGTCTTGTTTTTGTTCGTCTCTCTATGTCCAGTATCTTCGCATGATCAAAGTCCGCTTCATGTCCAGTATTTGTCATGTGTTGGGCTAATGCTGTTGTTGACTTTAGGTTTCTTACGTCTGCTTTATGTTCGCCTATTCTTGTACCTAATGCGCGTTTTGTAGTCCCTATATAAGTTTTGTTACACGGTTCGTTGTCTTTCCCTTTGCATTTTATCTCATAGACTACATTGTGTTGTTGCTCTTTGTTGATATTGTCTTTCATTTTGCTAAAAATATTGTTGAGTGTATATTGTGGTTTATGTGCAAAAATTAGTTCGTCATTTCTAATGCAACTTCGTAAAGTTTTATTGTCTGTTAGGCCGTGAATGTATGTGACCCCCCTAAATGTCTTCTTTTTGTTGTTGTCTGTTATTGGCGTATTCTCTTTGTTTGTTTTTCGCCTGCATTTTGTTGTTGCTAACCATCTATTTATCGTTTTGATTGGGTATGCGTTTTTTTGTAAAATGTTTCTTATCATAGTGTCATTATTTTTTCTGAGCGCCTGGTCGCTCAACGCGTAGATTTTGTTTATAAGGTTCACAGCCGTATTTCTTTTCTGAGTCCAGGGGTGGTTAGAATGAAAGTTTATTATCCTTGAGGATGATATTGGTTTGGCATACCAGCTAGTCAAAAGTCTTTTCCTTTCTGTGTATTTCAATGTCTAGGAAGGGTAGTTTTTTGTCCTTTTCCAATTCAGTCGTGAACTGGATTTTCTTATGTTGTTTATTCAGTACCGTCAGTATTTCTTCCACGTCCTTCTGTTTTACAATAGCGAATATATCATCTACATATTTCGTTATGTATTTGATATATATGTCATTCGATTTCAGTTCGGCTAATGCGTCGTCGAGTATTTGGTCCAGAACAATATCGGCCACGGTTGGCGATAAGGGGTTACCCATCGGCATACCGTGGACTTGTTGGTAGTAGACACCGTCAAATAAAAAATAATTATTATCCCTTAAGCAAAATTCTATGGTGTCTAAAAATTGTTTTCTTGTCAAGTTAATGGTATTTTTAAGGGATGTCCATTTTTGCATTATAGTGCGGATCGCTAAATATACTGGTATATTTGTGAATAATGATACGACATCAAATGATATAAGAATTTCATCTTCTTCAATAGTCAAGTCTTGTAGTTTATCTTTAAGTTGTAGTGAATTTTTAATATTGTAGTCATTAGAAATTAATTGTTTTAGTGATTGTCCTATGAATTTAGAGAGTTCTAAACAGGGTAGATTAATTGAGGAAGATATAGGTCGTAAAGGTGTGTTCATTTTGTGGATTTTGGGAAGACCATATAGTCTGGGAGCTGTTGCTGCAGTACATGTCAGTTTGTGTTTTAGTTTAATGTCAATGTTCCCTTGTTTGTGTATTTCATTGACCAGTGCATTGTTTTTTCTTAATAATTTTTGTGTTGGGTCCAACCGTATGGTTTTGTACGTATCTTTGTCACCAAGTAGTTCCCTCATCTTTTCGTTGTATTCATTTTTATACATAAGTACTGTTTTATTCCCCTTGTCTGCACTCGTGATCATGACTGAGTCTTTGTTCTCTTGTATTATTTTCTTCGTGTCGTCATAAATTTTTAAAATAAACTTCTCTCTATTGTTATTTCTAAACTTATCACTAAAATTCTTAATCTTACAAGCTACGTTGCACCTCGCCGTTTCCTTGTCCTTGTCATCGTTCAATGTTTGAATTCCTTGTTCAATTTCTGCTATAAGCCGAACCGGTGATAAATTGGTTTTTGTTGTAGGCAACGCAAACTTGTGTCCTAATGAGAGTAGCCATCGAGACTCGCGGGGAATGATTATGTTAGTTTTGTTGATGAGCCAATCCTCGTTTGTGACGAACCCATATTTTTCAAACCTTTTATCTATTTGTCTGCGTATTTTTTGGTTATGATTTTCCCTTGTGTGTACCTCAATGTAGTTCAAAAATTCTTGTTGGTTTTTCTCTATGGAATCGAAATCGTATTGATCAAGTTTGTTTCTTAAGTCATTTTTCGTATGGTAGATACTGGTGCGGATCAGTTTTATCTGTATATTCGCTTCCTTAATTTCTAAATTAAGGATTTTTATTAAGAAATTTTGTTCTATTTTTTGAAGTTCTTGCTTTGTAATGTCTAGCTTGAATCCTTGTTTTATGTTATTTGTTTTACCCAAAAGGTGTGCTGGAGTTATCCCAAAGTGTTTGCATTCAAGGAGATATTTGAGTCGTTGTTGTTGTTTTGCCAACTTTTTGTGGCTTTTGTTGTACTGTTTGATTATGTAGCATGTACATTCGTCATATTTTAATCTGATATGTTGGAAGAAGTGTTTCATGTTGTATGGTTTTTCTAATTTGTTGAATGTGTTTAATTGTTCGGTTTCAGCTCTCCGAATAATATTTAATTATTATAAATTTTAGGCCATTGAATTAAATTTGTTACGTTTCTGTTCGAGCTTTTTGGCCGGTGAAGATGAAAAGCGAAAACAAAGCTTCCTTTTTGCTCTCCTACGCGTTTCGGCGTCTTTTCCGCCTTCTTCAGGGAGACTGTTTTATTCAACAAATATATAAAAAAACATACATATATACATTAATTTAACATATGACAATAATTAAAAACTATAAAAATTACCAAATGTTGCACAAATATAGATTAAAACATAATTTTCACTAAAATAATTTGCACTTACATTTAACAAAAATTTTTCTGAAAGTTTCACATCTATCAACACTTATACAGATATACAGACATACATAAAACATAAATCGTCTTTCTTATTGTCATTCGTATTTCCGTTTTTTCTTTGTTATCGTTGTTCGGTATACACAATTTATGTTGTCTACATCTTCTTTGTAATTCATTGCGTCATATATTCTTTCTTGGATGCGCAGACTTTCTAATGTCAGTCTTGTTTTTGTTCGTCTCTCTATGTCCAGTATCTTCGCATGATCAAAGTCCGCTTCATGTCCAGTATTTGTCATGTGTTGGGCTAATGCTGTTGTTGACTTTAGGTTTCTTACGTCTGCTTTATGTTCGCCTATTCTTGTACCTAATGCGCGTTTTGTAGTCCCTATATAAGTTTTGTTACACGGTTCGTTGTCTTTCCCTTTGCATTTTATCTCATAGACTACATTGTGTTGTTGCTCTTTGTTGATATTGTCTTTCATTTTGCTAAAAATATTGTTGAGTGTATATTGTGGTTTATGTGCAAAAATTAGTTCGTCATTTCTAATGCAACTTCGTAAAGTTTTATTGTCTGTTAGGCCGTGAATGTATGTGACCCCCCTAAATGTCTTCTTTTTGTTGTTGTCTGTTATTGGCGTATTCTCTTTGTTTGTTTTTCGCCTGCATTTTGTTGTTGCTAACCATCTATTTATCGTTTTGATTGGGTATGCGTTTTTTTGTAAAATGTTTCTTATCATAGTGTCATTATTTTTTCTGAGCGCCTGGTCGCTCAACGCGTAGATTTTGTTTATAAGGTTCACAGCCGTATTTCTTTTCTGAGTCCAGGGGTGGTTAGAATGAAAGTTTATTATCCTTGAGGATGATATTGGTTTGGCATACCAGCTAGTCAAAAGTCTTTTTTCCTTTCTGTGTATTTCAATGTCTAGGAAGGGTAGTTTTTTGTCCTTTTCCAATTCAGTCGTGAACTGGATTTTCTTATGTTGTTTATTCAGTACCGTCAGTATTTCTTCCACGTCCTTCTGTTTTACAATAGCGAATATATCATCTACATATTTCGTTATGTATTTGATATATATGTCATTCGATTTCAGTTCGGCTAATGCGTCGTCGAGTATTTGGTCCAGAACAATATCGGCCACGGTTGGCGATAAGGGGTTACCCATCGGCATACCGTGGACTTGTTGGTAGTAGACACCGTCAAATAAAAAATAATTATTATCCCTTAAGCAAAATTCTATGGTGTCTAAAAATTGTTTTCTTGTCAAGTTAATGGTATTTTTAAGGGATGTCCATTTTTGCATTATAGTGCGGATCGCTAAATATACTGGTATATTTGTGAATAATGATACGACATCAAATGATATAAGAATTTCATCTTCTTCAATAGTCAAGTCTTGTAGTTTATCTTTAAGTTGTAGTGAATTTTTAATATTGTAGTCATTAGAAATTAATTGTTTTAGTGATTGTCCTATGAATTTAGAGAGTTCTAAACAGGGTAGATTAATTGAGGAAGATATAGGTCGTAAAGGTGTGTTCATTTTGTGGATTTTGGGAAGACCATATAGTCTGGGAGCTGTTGCTGCAGTACATGTCAGTTTGTGTTTTAGTTTAATGTCAATGTTCCCTTGTTTGTGTATTTCATTGACCAGTGCATTGTTTTTTCTTAATAATTTTTGTGTTGGGTCCAACCGTATGGTTTTGTACGTATCTTTGTCACCAAGTAGTTCCCTCATCTTTTCGTTGTATTCATTTTTATACATAAGTACTGTTTTATTCCCCTTGTCTGCACTCGTGATCATGACTGAGTCTTTGTTCTCTTGTATTATTTTCTTCGTGTCGTCATAAATTTTTAAAATAAACTTCTCTCTATTGTTATTTCTAAACTTATCACTAAAATTCTTAATCTTACAAGCTACGTTGCACCTCGCCGTTTCCTTGTCCTTGTCATCGTTCAATGTTTGAATTCCTTGTTCAATTTCTGCTATAAGCCGAACCGGTGATAAATTGGTTTTTGTTGTAGGCAACGCAAACTTGTGTCCTAATGAGAGTAGCCATCGAGACTCGCGGGGAATGATTATGTTAGTTTTGTTGATGAGCCAATCCTCGTTTGTGACGAACCCATATTTTTCAAACCTTTTATCTATTTGTCTGCGTATTTTTTGGTTATGATTTTCCCTTGTGTGTACCTCAATGTAGTTCAAAAATTCTTGTTGGTTTTTCTCTATGGAATCGAAATCGTATTGATCAAGTTTGTTTCTTAAGTCATTTTTCGTATGGTAGATACTGGTGCGGATCAGTTTTATCTGTATATTCGCTTCCTTAATTTCTAAATTAAGGATTTTTATTAAGAAATTTTGTTCTATTTTTTGAAGTTCTTGCTTTGTAATGTCTAGCTTGAATCCTTGTTTTATGTTATTTGTTTTACCCAAAAGGTGTGCTGGAGTTATCCCAAAGTGTTTGCATTCAAGGAGATATTTGAGTCGTTGTTGTTGTTTTGCCAACTTTTTGTGGCTTTTGTTGTACTGTTTGATTATGTAGCATGTACATTCGTCATATTTTAATCTGATATGTTGGAAGAAGTGTTTCATGTTGTATGGTTTTTCTAATTTGTTGAATGTGTTTAATTGTTCGGTTTCAGCTCTCCGAATAATATTTAATTATTATAAATTTTAGGCCATTGAATTAAATTTGTTACGTTTCTGTTCGAGCTTTTTGGCCGGTGAAGATGAAAAGCGAAAACAAAGCTTCCTTTTTGCTCTCCTACGCGTTTCGGCGTCTTTTCCGCCTTCTTCAGGGAGACTGTTTTATTCAACAAATATATAAAAAAACATACATATATACATTAATTTAACATATGACAATAATTAAAAACTATAAAAATTACCAAATGTTGCACAAATATAGATTAAAACATAATTTTCACTAAAATAATTTGCACTTACATTTAACAAAAATTTTTCTGAAAGTTTCACATCTATCAACACTTATACAGATATACAGACATACATAAAACATAAATCGTCTTTCTTATTGTCATTCGTATTTCCGTTTTTTCTTTGTTATCGTTGTTCGGTATACACAATTTATGTTGTCTACATCTTCTTTGTAATTCATTGCGTCATATATTCTTTCTTGGATGCGCAGACTTTCTAATGTCAGTCTTGTTTTTGTTCGTCTCTCTATGTCCAGTATCTTCGCATGATCAAAGTCCGCTTCATGTCCAGTATTTGTCATGTGTTGGGCTAATGCTGTTGTTGACTTTAGGTTTCTTACGTCTGCTTTATGTTCGCCTATTCTTGTACCTAATGCGCGTTTTGTAGTCCCTATATAAGTTTTGTTACACGGTTCGTTGTCTTTCCCTTTGCATTTTATCTCATAGACTACATTGTGTTGTTGCTCTTTGTTGATATTGTCTTTCATTTTGCTAAAAATATTGTTGAGTGTATATTGTGGTTTATGTGCAAAAATTAGTTCGTCATTTCTAATGCAACTTCGTAAAGTTTTATTGTCTGTTAGGCCGTGAATGTATGTGACCCCCCTAAATGTCTTCTTTTTGTTGTTGTCTGTTATTGGCGTATTCTCTTTGTTTGTTTTTCGCCTGCATTTTGTTGTTGCTAACCATCTATTTATCGTTTTGATTGGGTATGCGTTTTTTTGTAAAATGTTTCTTATCATAGTGTCATTATTTTTTCTGAGCGCCTGGTCGCTCAACGCGTAGATTTTGTTTATAAGGTTCACAGCCGTATTTCTTTTCTGAGTCCAGGGGTGGTTAGAATGAAAGTTTATTATCCTTGAGGATGATATTGGTTTGGCATACCAGCTAGTCAAAAGTCTTTTTTCCTTTCTGTGTATTTCAATGTCTAGGAAGGGTAGTTTTTTGTCCTTTTCCAATTCAGTCGTGAACTGGATTTTCTTATGTTGTTTATTCAGTACCGTCAGTATTTCTTCCACGTCCTTCTGTTTTACAATAGCGAATATATCATTCTAATGACTACAATATTAAAAATTCACTACAACTTAAAGATAAACTACAAGACTTGACTATTGAAGAAGATGAAATTCTTATATCATTTGATGTCGTATCATTATTCACAAATATACCAGTATATTTAGCGATCCGCACTATAATGCAAAAATGGACATCCCTTAAAAATACCATTAACTTGACAAGAAAACAATTTTTAGACACCATAGAATTTTGCTTAAGGGATAATAATTATTTTTTATTTGACGGTGTCTACTACCAACAAGTCCACGGTATGCCGATGGGTAACCCATTATCGCCAACCGTGGCCGATATTGTTCTGGACCAAATACTCGACGACGCATTAGCCGAACTGAAATCGAATGACATATATATCAAATACATAACGAAATATGTAGATGATATATTCGCTATTGTAAAACAGAAGGACGTGGAAGAAATACTGACGGTACTGAATAAACAACATAAGAAAATCCAGTTCACGACTGAATTGGAAAAGGACAAAAAACTACCCTTCCTAGACATTGAAATACACAGAAAGGAAAAAATACTTTTGACTAGCTGGTATGCCAAACCAATATCATCCTCAAGGATAATAAACTTTCATTCTAACCACCCCTGGACTCAGAAAAGAAATACGGCTGTGAACCTTATAAACAAAATCTACGCGTTGAGCGACCAGGCGCTCAGAAAAAATAATGACACTATGATAAGAAACATTTTACAAAAAAACGCATACCCAATCAAAACGATAAATAGATGGTTAGCAACAACAAAATGCAGGCGAAAAACAAACAAAGAGAATACGCCAATAACAGACAACAACAAAAAGAAGACATTTAGGGGGGTCACATACATTCACGGCCTAACAGACAATAAAACTTTACGAAGTTGCATTAGAAATGACGAACTAATTTTTGCACATAAACCACAATATACACTCAACAATATTTTTAGCAAAATGAAAGACAATATCAACAAAGAGCAACAACACAATGTAGTCTATGAGATAAAATGCAAAGGGAAAGACAACGAACCGTGTAACAAAACTTATATAGGGACTACAAAACGCGCATTAGGTACAAGAATAGGCGAACATAAAGCAGACGTAAGAAACCTAAAGTCAACAACAGCATTAGCCCAACACATGACAAATACTGGACATGAAGCGGACTTTGATCATGCGAAGATACTGGACATAGAGAGACGAACAAAAACAAGACTGACATTAGAAAGTCTGCGCATCCAAGAAAGAATATATGACGCAATGAATTACAAAGAAGATGTAGACAACATAAATTGTGTATACCGAACAACGATAACAAAGAAAAAACGGAAATACGAATGACAATAAGAAAGACGATTTATGTTTTATGTATGTCTGTATATCTGTATAAGTGTTGATAGATGTGAAACTTTCAGAAAAATTTTTGTTAAATGTAAGTGCAAATTATTTTAGTGAAAATTATGTTTTAATCTATATTTGTGCAACATTTGGTAATTTTTATAGTTTTTAATTATTGTCATATGTTAAATTAATGTATATATGTATGTTTTTTTATATATTTGTTGAATAAAACAGTCTCCCTGAAGAAGGCGGAAAAGACGCCGAAACGCGTAGGAGAGCAAAAAGGAAGCTTTGTTTTCGCTTTTCATCTTCACCGGCCAAAAAGCTCGAACAGAAACGTAACAAATTTAATTCAATGGCCTAAAATTTATAATAATTAAATATTATTCGGAGAGCTGAAACCGAACAATTAAACACATTCAACAAATTAGAAAAACCATACAACATGAAACACTTCTTCCAACATATCAGATTAAAATATGACGAATGTACATGCTACATAATCAAACAGTACAACAAAAGCCACAAAAAGTTGGCAAAACAACAACAACGACTCAAATATCTCCTTGAATGCAAACACTTTGGGATAACTCCAGCACACCTTTTGGGTAAAACAAATAACATAAAACAAGGATTCAAGCTAGACATTACAAAGCAAGAACTTCAAAAAATAGAACAAAATTTCTTAATAAAAATCCTTAATTTAGAAATTAAGGAAGCGAATATACAGATAAAACTGATCCGCACCAGTATCTACCATACGAAAAATGACTTAAGAAACAAACTTGATCAATACGATTTCGATTCCATAGAGAAAAACCAACAAGAATTTTTGAACTACATTGAGGTACACACAAGGGAAAATCATAACCAAAAAATACGCAGACAAATAGATAAAAGGTTTGAAAAATATGGGTTCGTCACAAACGAGGATTGGCTCATCAACAAAACTAACATAATCATTCCCCGCGAGTCTCGATGGCTACTCTCATTAGGACACAAGTTTGCGTTGCCTACAACAAAAACCAATTTATCACCGGTTCGGCTTATAGCAGAAATTGAACAAGGAATTCAAACATTGAACGATGACAAGGACAAGGAAACGGCGAGGTGCAACGTAGCTTGTAAGATTAAGAATTTTAGTGATAAGTTTAGAAATAACAATAGAGAGAAGTTTATTTTAAAAATTTATGACGACACGAAGAAAATAATACAAGAGAACAAAGACTCAGTCATGATCACGAGTGCAGACAAAGGGAATAAAACAGTACTTATGTATAAAAATGAATACAACGAAAAGATGAGGGAACTACTTGGTGACAAAGATACGTACAAAACCATACGGTTGGACCCAACACAAAAATTATTAAGAAAAAACAATGCACTGGTCAATGAAATACACAAACAAGGGAACATTGACATTAAACTAAAACACAAACTGACATGTACTGCAGCAACAGCTCCCAGACTATATGGTCTTCCCAAAATCCACAAAATGAACACACCTTTACGACCTATATCTTCCTCAATTAATCTACCCTGTTTAGAACTCTCTAAATTCATAGGACAATCACTAAAACAATTAATTTCTAATGACTACAATATTAAAAATTCACTACAACTTAAAGATAAACTACAAGACTTGACTATTGAAGAAGATGAAATTCTTATATCATTTGATGTCGTATCATTATTCACAAATATACCAGTATATTTAGCGATCCGCACTATAATGCAAAAATGGACATCCCTTAAAAATACCATTAACTTGACAAGAAAACAATTTTTAGACACCATAGAATTTTGCTTAAGGGATAATAATTATTTTTTATTTGACGGTGTCTACTACCAACAAGTCCACGGTATGCCGATGGGTAACCCCTTATCGCCAACCGTGGCCGATATTGTTCTGGACCAAATACTCGACGACGCATTAGCCGAACTGAAATCGAATGACATATATATCAAATACATAACGAAATATGTAGATGATATATTCGCTATTGTAAAACAGAAGGACGTGGAAGAAATACTGACGGTACTGAATAAACAACATAAGAAAATCCAGTTCACGACTGAATTGGAAAAGGACAAAAAACTACCCTTCCTAGACATTGAAATACACAGAAAGGAAAAAAGACTTTTGACTAGCTGGTATGCCAAACCAATATCATCCTCAAGGATAATAAACTTTCATTCTAACCACCCCTGGACTCAGAAAAGAAATACGGCTGTGAACCTTATAAACAAAATCTACGCGTTGAGCGACCAGGCGCTCAGAAAAAATAATGACACTATGATAAGAAACATTTTACAAAAAAACGCATACCCAATCAAAACGATAAATAGATGGTTAGCAACAACAAAATGCAGGCGAAAAACAAACAAAGAGAATACGCCAATAACAGACAACAACAAAAAGAAGACATTTAGGGGGGTCACATACATTCACGGCCTAACAGACAATAAAACTTTACGAAGTTGCATTAGAAATGACGAACTAATTTTTGCACATAAACCACAATATACACTCAACAATATTTTTAGCAAAATGAAAGACAATATCAACAAAGAGCAACAACACAATGTAGTCTATGAGATAAAATGCAAAGGGAAAGACAACGAACCGTGTAACAAAACTTATATAGGGACTACAAAACGCGCATTAGGTACAAGAATAGGCGAACATAAAGCAGACGTAAGAAACCTAAAGTCAACAACAGCATTAGCCCAACACATGACAAATACTGGACATGAAGCGGACTTTGATCATGCGAAGATACTGGACATAGAGAGACGAACAAAAACAAGACTGACATTAGAAAGTCTGCGCATCCAAGAAAGAATATATGACGCAATGAATTACAAAGAAGATGTAGACAACATAAATTGTGTATACCGAACAACGATAACAAAGAAAAAACGGAAATACGAATGACAATAAGAAAGACGATTTATGTTTTATGTATGTCTGTATATCTGTATAAGTGTTGATAGATGTGAAACTTTCAGAAAAAATTTTTGTTAAATGTAAGTGCAAATTATTTTAGTGAAAATTATGTTTTAATCTATATTTGTGCAACATTTGGTAATTTTTATAGTTTTTAATTATTGTCATATGTTAAATTAATGTATATATGTATGTTTTTTTATATATTTGTTGAATAAAACAGTCTCCCTGAAGAAGGCGGAAAAGACGCCGAAACGCGTAGGAGAGCAAAAAGGAAGCTTTGTTTTCGCTTTTCATCTTCACCGGCCAAAAAGCTCGAACAGAAACGTATTAAACATTTTATTTTTGCAAAATACTATTAAAAAAAAGTACCACACCCAATAAAACACCGTTTCACATGCATAGCTAATTTATACCTTTAAAACGATGCCTTACTTATTAATTTTGGTAAACTATGTGAGCAGAAAAAGGGATATTTGCATAAAAACACCAATTAGAAATAATATATACTAGCCGGACCCGTGCGCATCTTGCGCAAAAAATAACAAAACATACGAGGTTTTTGCTGTCACGCCCATTTTAAAAAAAACTTATTATTTATTTGGTTTGGTGGAACTTATGGAACTTTCAATGAACTACCTATATGTTTGACAAAGGTATCGCATAAAATGTTTTTATTATACCTATGTATATAGGTTAGTGCATTATATTTTTATGTACATACATATATGTGGTCCCTGCCGACTTGGGTAGTTTTTTTCCACACGTTTGCCTTGGCAAGCAAATCAGTGGTCGAAGCTTAATCGATTTATCTGCTACAGTTCCTGAGTTTTGACTTATAAATCTTTGAAAATTTGCCCCTCTTGGCCCATTTTTTTAAATTTCAGCATATTTCCTCATAGCGGTATAAGGTCATTGCATGGAGGAAATTCCATCACTCGGGCTTCATTAGTGACTTAATTATCATGTTTTACGTGTTTTTCGAAATACATACATATGCCTTATTTTCAACTCCAACCTTCTCTGTTCCCATTAGAATCTGTGTACCAAATTTCATTAAAATATTTCTATTTTTGCGCCAGTTAGATTATGTACGACCGGCCGTTCATTCAATTTTTTTTTTTTTTCATCGTGATCGTTTTGATTTATGTAAGTCCATATCTATCTCAATATTTTATGGTCTTACGTACAACCGTTATTTGAAAAACGGCATACCATAGTCGAATAGAGCATAGAAAAGTATGAACCCCATTATTTTTTTTGGGAAATTGCAAAAAAGTTTCCGCGCAAAACGAAATTACTTTTTTTATCAGAACTGCTGAACAAAAAACAAAAAAAGTTTTGTACATCTGCGCAGAGCGTGCAATTAAAATTGTGCAAGACATTTTACCATTGTGTAAATCATCACATACTTTAAACTTAAAACTTATTTCATATAACAATTGAAAAAAATGTTAAAATAAAAATATTAAAAAAATCTGACTTTTTTTAGAAAACCATTTTTGCGCGGAACGTTTTTGAACCGAAATCACCTAAAAAAGTGATATTCATTACTTGTACAATATTTGCCACCACGTGGTGGTATGCCAAATTTTTCGTCAAAATTTGTTATATGCCTAATGTACATATATTGTACTACGAACAGCTGTGTATAAATAGGCACATCCCATGCTGAAAAAACCCCCATTCAGCGTAAGTATGAATACACACGTGTTCGCCTAAAATAATGTGATGTTTACATACAAACATACAGCTGAAGCTTATATGTAAATGTGTTTTAAAATATACACGACTATTCATCTGGGGCGACATCTACATTTGAAATTTGTATTTAACACTGCACTCTTGTTAGAATAAAATAATTCTGAAGGCATAGTTTTAGGCGCAAATCTTTTAGTTTAAAACATTTTATTTTTACAAAATACTATTCGAAAAAAAGTACCATGCCCAATAAAACACCGTTTCGCATGCATAGCTAATTAATACCTTTAAAACGATGCCTTATTTATTAATTTTGGTAAATTATGTGTGCAGAAAATGTCACAAAGAATGCATTCGCCGTTCGGAGCCGGCATAAAAGTGTAGGTCCACCCAATTAGTAGGAAAAACAAAAGGAGCACACCTCGAATTGGGAGAGAAGCTCGGCCATAAAAAACTCGTCAGAGTTATAATAGCGCTATTGTATTATATTATGTGTGCAGAAAAAGGGATATTTATAAAACACCAATTAGAAATAATATATATGATGATATGATTAGTATAGATAAGATAGTGGCGTCCAGAGTACAGACAAAAAATTTGATATTGTGATCCAGTGTAATTCAAGCAACGGCCACAGGACATTTCAAGGAAATATGCCGATATTCTCGAAAATGGGCGGTGCCACTCCCACTTATTAAATAACAAATTTTCAGATGTTACTGAATTCCTTAATCACATTTACATATGTATAGATATTTGGAGACAGTTATTCGAACAAATTTTGTATGCTTATTATTGGCTTTTATGTGCATATTTTTATTTCGTAGTGTGTTTATTTATACCAAGTAAAATAAACCGTGATTAATGTTGTACCGGAAGGAATTCATTCTTATACAAAACAGTTGCATCGGAAATTATTATAATGATATTATATAACTATTAAATCTTACCTACAAGAACTTGCAATGCTGCCCAATTAGAATTTTCACAAATTGCGATTCGCGATAATTCATCATAGTTAGCAACATATCTAATTACTTCGAGTACTGCTTGAAGGGCTTCTATTTCTTGGGGATTGATAAACCGGTTTAAGTAAGTTTTGTAGGATGCTTCACTTCCAACAAGGTGTTCTTGTCGCAAATTCCTATAATGTATCGGGATAAGAAAAATAGTCTTAAGATTTATCTGATTCAAAATATGGACAATAAAATACATATATGTATACTTATGTGAAAACTCTGTCTTGTATGCGGAAGTGCTTTTATATTCGACTTTGGAAAATAAGTAAAGATCAAAACGTAAAATTTATGTACGTGCGAAACGTGAATCGCGTGTGCCATTCATTCGGAAGATATTTGAATTCCTTAAGATAAGTGCCTTTCCAGCATATCTTAAAGCAAATATACGAGGGCTGCTCGATATATTTTTAGCCTAACAATGAAAAAGTGTTGCCAGGTGAAATCTGACATTTCCATTGGAAAGTCTGACATTTTTTACCATAATCGTACTCAGAACGTTTTGACGTACGACCATCATTTGTGTTGTTTAAAGTGACTTGAAAAATTTAATTTGGCAAAAAAATGGAATTAACTCGTGGATTATCACGACAAGAATGCATTGATGAACTTAAATCTTTATATGGCGATGAAGCACCATCCTATGGCACTGTGAAAAATTGGTATAATGAATTCAATGGTGGCCGACGCTCGCTCAAAGACCAATTCCGTGAAGGTCGTCCAAAAACGGCCACCAGAGAACATTGATGCCGTGCGTGAACTCATAATGCAAGATCGTCATGTGACATTCCGTGAGATAGAGACATCCTTGGACATTTCTCCCACCAGCATACATTGGATATTGCATAAACACCTGGCAGTAAAAAAGGTTTGTTCTCGTTGGATCCCGCACAATTTGACTGTCGCTCAAAAAAAGGCTTGTGTCGATTGGTGCAAAGAAATATTGCAAAAATACGATCGCGGTGCTTCAAAGGACGTTTATAAGATCGTCACAGGTGACGAATCATGGATCTATGCGTATGAACCCGAAACAATAACAATCGACCGTGTGGGTCTTCGAAGATGAGCCAAATCCAACGAAAGTTGTTCGTGGAAGAAGCACTTCGAAGCAAATTGTCGCCTGTTTCTTCGGCAAATCTGGTCATGTGGCGACTGTTCTGCTTGAGCAACGTAGGACGGTCTACCACACACCACAATTTGTTTGCCTGAAGTCTTCGGAGAAATTCGAAAAACGAACAAGAGAAGACGAATCATTGTTCACTATGACAATGCGAGCTCTCACACATCGGCTCAAACCAACGCCTTTTTGGCCGGCAAAAACGTCGAATTGATGGGTCATCCGCCGTACAGCCCTGACTTGACACCCAATGACTTCTTATTATTCCCGCTCATCAAGAAAAAAATGCGTGGTCAACGATTTTCGTCGCCAGAAGATGCTGTTCAGCGTTCAAAAACCATGTTTTGGAGGTGTCTCAATCGAAGTGGAAAAACTGCGTCGACAATTGGATTGAGCGCATGCAAGAGTGTATAAGTCATGCTGGAGAATACTTTGAAAAACAATAAAACCATTTTGGATGATTAATATTCGAATTTTCATTATTAGGTTAAAAATATATCGAGCAACCCTCGTATGAGTCAATACATATCAAAGTCGCCTAAGTCAATCAAAAATTATTTCGAGAAAAGTGAGTTTCTTTTTATTTTTTTCCACAGACTTGAATGGAAAACAGATGCATTTCACTAAGCTGATTGACATTTATTAGGCGTACTGACTTGCTTAAATTATTAACGCATTCAGTCTAGGTGCATTACATGGAAAATCTGAAAAAATTCGGTTCGTGGACTTGGGCAACTTTGATATGTATCGACTCATATATCCAATAAACATATACATTAGATGCGTTTTTTTTTTTTTGTATGAGATTCTTTAAACTTCTCATATCCTCTCTCCGCGTATCTACGCGTACGTAAAATTAACAGCTAAGGCGAATGGCTATTCAGTTTTTTAGTAAACTCTCCAGTGAAGGTAATATCGCGGCCTAAAGTGAACATTTTATTTGATTCTCACGAATTTTCAATTTCATGCCCTATATGCTTCCAGACAGCGGATATTTTTTTTAATTCAATCAAACAGGAGGCTGCATAATCTGTTGCGCTTTTCAAAAACACATTCTGATTAAAAATCTAATAATATTCGGATGAGCTCATCAGGATTAAGGGTATGTTCAGAAACGCAGCATAAAACGCAACAGCGGCAGTGCAATTTTTTTTGATGATTGTGATGAACGCTTAATGAAAAACTAACGTTTATGAACGCTCTGCTTGTACTACAAAAGCAGGTTGCGCTTCAAACTGAGTTTCTGAACAAAGCCTATGTGATGTGAAGTCGGGTATAATTAGGCTGACATGCTTTACAAAATCTAAACAAATTTCAAAATTTTGCTTTTGATGGCAGTTTTTTTGGGTTATTAGTGATTGTTTTAATTCGCCTTAGCAGTCAATTTTACGTACAGGTAGATATCAATTTTTCTCTTGTACAAAATCCTAAACTTACCTTGAAATTCTTAAAAATTGCGCGGGGTTTGGTGTAGATCGATTCAGTTTTTGCAAAAGTTATATTTTATTTACTTACTCTAAAATACCCTATTTTCATATTCTGGTGCCGGTGGGAGGATCTAAAAAACGCATCAAATTTACATACTATACATTAGGGCGGGTAAATTTTTTTCCAACTTTGGTTCGGCCACAGCTGCATTCTCTGGTCAATTCTGAACAAAAAAGTCCAAAGAAGCATAGTTCTAAAATGAATTGTATAAACTATACATCCTTTAATAGGTTATTTAAAGTAGTTTTACACATCATAAACTTTTTTTGATTTACATGCACTATTATAGTCAAGAAAATGATTTGAAATACTGTACTTCAATTTCTAAAGCCAATTTTGAGCGCACAGCTTTTATTGATACGCGATGTTCGTTTAAAAAGTTTATGGCTTTCGTATTTTTATTCTTTTGCAATGTTTTAATGGTATTTGCATGAGATATGTCAAATAACACGTCCAGAGAGTCAGTAAAATGTTTTTTTGCC
Source organism: Urophora cardui (assembly GCA_960531455.1). Classification (NCBI taxonomy): domain Eukaryota; kingdom Metazoa; phylum Arthropoda; class Insecta; order Diptera; family Tephritidae; genus Urophora; species Urophora cardui. The sequence goes on along the minus strand of OY482671.1, from coordinate 47,128,555 downwards.
TTACCACATTTCAATTAATAATTTTTTGTATTGATTTACACGCCTTTTAATCATTTTCTATATTCCATATTTTCTTTTGGTCGGAATTCCGAATTTCGTATAGACCTCAATCAATCTATTGGACAAAATAGGAATGCTTTCCTTTGCCGTTTAATGTTCATCACGAATCAAATAAAATAAATAGCTTAACACATTTCTTCTGCTTGGAAGCATATTTCCATTCAAAGTTTTTTTTCAAGCCTGTTTTTTAAAAAAGATACTCTTACATTATACAATAGAAAGGCCTTACATAGCACTTAGCTCGTAAGATGTTATTAAATAATTACCAATTAAGGGAATGCATCTGGATCTTAATGTCATTACAATAATAGTTTTAAAAAAATTTGAAAAAAAAAACTTTTTTGAACTGAATATAACACACTTATGAGCAATACCGCTGAGTTGAATTTTTTGAAGTGGGCCACCTAAAATTTTTTCGACGGTCATGTATTTTAATGAAAGTGGGTAGTATGGCTCACAACGCTTAAAAAAATACGTATTTAACAATTTTTCGAAATTCGAATTATTTTCAAAGTTATAGATATCAACACTTTTCGAAGTTCCTCAGTTTTTGCCGATTTTCTCACGATTGGTCAAACGGATTTTGCTAAATTTTGACATATATATAAAAGATGATATCTTCTAGCAAACTGGATTTCTTATTTTTGCAAATAATTTTTTTTGCAAACATTATTCGCAATTTTTATGTTCTGGACCACGGTCGGATGGCGCTTTTGTATGATGTTGTTGGGCATTCCATTAGTAACTATTAGCAAAACAAAATTTTGGGGTACTTTAAAGGCGCGGGAGTTATTTACTTTTTTACACATGTATGTCAAAAATTAGCAAAATCGGTTTGACCAATCGTGAGAAAATCGGCAAAAACTGAGGAACTTCGAAAAGTGTTGATAGCTATAACTTTGAAAATAATTCGAATTTCGAAAAACTGGGCCAAACGTATTTTTTTTTTGTTGTTGTGAACTATACAAAAAAGTTTCAGAAAGATAGATACTACAACTTCGAAAAAAGTGGCTCACTTCAAAAAAATTCAACTCCGCTACAAGTTCACTTTAAAGAAAGTTCAACAAACTATTGAATGAGCTGAAATATGAAACTATACCACATTTTTTTTTATTGCAAAGACTACTACGATATTTTCAGTTTGGTAAAAAAAAAAGTTTGAAAAAATGCGACTTGCTTATTTTAAATCATTTTCTTGACTATAATAGTGCATGTAAATCAAAAAAAAATTATGATGTGTAAAACTACTTTAAATAACCTACTAAATGATGTATAGTTTATACAATTCTCTATTTTTTAAATATTTATTTTTGCCTTTTTAACAAACAAAAAAATTTAAATTACACTTTAAGGACTCAATATGTCCTGAAAGGATAACGGTAGGTATAACTATCATATAGAGAATATGTTCCCAGTTTCATTTAGTATAAAAATGATTATTACATTATTTCTCCAAAAATCATTGTTTAAAGAGATATTGGTCTCTAAAGCAATGCATAATTTTTAGGTCAATTTTTGAACTTTAGTTCAAATGCGCGTGGCTATTTCCCACTACCGATGGTCAGATTTTTATGCAGATCTTATTTTCTATTGTCAAGCTATCAATCTCAACCCAGAGATTGAAAAATACATATATCAACCGTTAGACCCCATAACATACAGGCAGGCATTAAAGGAGATACACAACCAAACGGTCTCCACCTTCGTTTCAACCCGCCCCGCGTATATAATAATTAGAGACCAAACACCACCAATAGCTGCAGAAGAACTGGAGCTGCCCAGAGAAACCCGAGTCACCTTATCACAATTAAGATCGGGATTCTGTAGTAGGCTCAATTCCTACAGGGCCAGAATCGATCCAAACATACCTAACGTATGTCTGGCATGTGGAGAGACGCCGCATGACACACAGCACCTCTTTGCATGCCACCTCAAGCCAACCAACTTAACACTCTTGTCCCTCTGGACAAGCCCAAAAGAAGCTGCAACATTCTTGGGCCTTCCGTTAAGTAAAATTGATGACAATTTGTGAGCAGAACTCGTCGGCTAAGCAGGGCTTAGTACCGCTACAACAACAACAACAACAATTGCATAATTTGAAACTAAGTGCCGCTTAAAGGATCTGAACCATCAGTGTCTGAATCACTGAAAACGCCATCATATTTTAGATGCAAAATTTAATTGGGGAGTTTCGGCGTTTCACTGTGATATTTTTGCCTCCTATAGTGTAAATAAACTACTAATGCATGAAAAATCGTACGTTCAAATTTTAACATGCATTATAGAATAATGGTGTTTTTTCGTATTCATCGATGCGCAATACCCCCTCGGGTCATAAAATAATTCCGACAATGACTCGGTCAAAAAATTATTTATTATTCAATGGGGTTAGAAATGAAACTTACGAGTAATACTGAATTATAGACCCAAAGAAATGTTCCCAGGACAAAGTTGTACTTCCAGTCAATCCTGAACACTGTTTCAAAAGATTGAATGTATTACGCGCAGATCTTTCACAGCTTGTCAATCCAGATAACATTTTTAAATAGGATACAAACAAAGTAGGTGGTAACAGCTCCCCAGCTAGACGAATAAATTTGAACAATGATACGGAACGGGTGGTTTCTTTGGATGAGCTGAATGTGGAATCGAGGGGTTCCCAAAACTCTATACAAAATGATAGTCCTGCTCGATTATCTTTGTAAAACTTAGCTATACACAACATAAGCATTTCAAAGCTATGGTCCAAGTTAAATGGTGGTTCCAAGCCCTCTTTTAAGAATCCCATAACAGTTCGTGCAGTTTCATCGGCTTTGCCTCGTAGTTCGGTTACTTTTGAATGCATAAACTCAATAAAATCAGTAATTAGCATATGAATGCGACGGTAGAAGAATTCTTGCCTAAATAAGACAAAAAATTAATGATTTAAGGGTTTATGTATATATAATCAACATACCGGTATAAAGATTTGTTTTCTAAAACATGGTAGAATAAGAATTCGAAAACTTTGCTATTAATAGCTGCATCTATAAGTTGTTCATCACATGATATAACTTTCGACGACGAATTTGGCACTTGTTGGGATGCATGTCGGAAACCAGTCAGTGCTAAGCCAAATGCAAGTTTTAAGAGACCAGTTGATCCACCTTGATGATTGGGAGTCAAAGCTTCATAGACAGTTGACAAAAAATCTGCTTGTGAAAGAATAGGTATACTATGAGAGATAGTAGTCGATGCTTCCCATTTTGGTAAAAAACTGGAATCGCATGCATATAACAAAGAAAAGAGTACTGTTAATGTTAAATCGTCCACAACCCCCGAAGGTTGCCCATGTCCGAACTTTGGCAAGTATTTTATGAGTTTGACTACAGTTCCCTTTGGTAGGCCACGTTGTGCCGCCCAATAAAAGAGGCATGTTGCTAAGGCCATCTTGATATCATAATAAAGTTGTTGCACCTGACTTTGATGTTTTCTTGATCCTAACGCGCGGTTCTTCGTTAATACAGCAATCTATAAGAAAATAATACATATATCTCTGTACTTGAGTAAACTGTAGCCAATACCATTGTACATAAAATAAAAAAAGCTCTGACTACACCTTTTCCAGTTTAAGTTCAGAAAGTTACAATTGAAGTTCAGAAAATTACAATTGAAGTTCAGAATTTCCAATTGAAGTTCAGAAAATTACAATTGAAGTTCAGAATTTCCAATTGAAGTTCAGAAAGTTACAATTGAATTTCAGAAAATTACAATTGAAGTCCAGAAAGTTACAATTGAAGTTCAGAAAATTTCAATAGAAGTAACTTGTAACTTTCTGAACTTCAATCGGAAATTCTGAACTTCAATTGTAATTTTATGAACTTCAATTGTAACTTTCTGAACTTAAACTGGAAAAGGTGTAGTTTTTTAAATCAACATGTACTTAATGCGGTGATACACACAAGAGCTCCAGGGAGCTACTCGGCTACACATACGAGTCGTTTGTGCGCTGCTATCAAGCAATGAATGCTTTGCCAGTGCACGCGCACTAAGAGCATGTCTCATCGCTCGCTCTTTTTATCTGTATTCGCTCTCTCAATCGTCGTTCGAGCTCGAATCCAGTACCGAATCCCGCTAATTTCCATACAAAATCTTGAGAGCGAATAACGATTGAATGCAAATTAAGTTAGGGCAGGGTTTGAAATTGCTTAGCTACTTTTGCTGCATTTGCTTTTGCTTTGCTTTTGCTAACGAGCGGAGCCGAGCCGAGCTTATTGACGCTTATTTTCATGCGAGAAGAAAATTTGTCTATAACACAGTGAATGCGAGAATCAGCTCTGAAATTCTGTTTATTCCATGTGTTTTGCCTTTATGTGATTTAGTCTTATTTTTCATTTGTGTTTATAAAATTGCTGTACACGGTAATGGATTCATCTGATAAAGAGTATTTTGTTTCTCCTAGTGTGGTTAATGCAATTATTATCACAAAAGAATTTGGAAAACATCCAATTACACTAAAAATATATCAATTTGGTGAATTTCATCATTTATATAATGATTTAAGAAAATATCCTGCTAAATTTCTTTAAATAAACATTAAAAAACACGATTTCACGCTAAAAAGTAAACGTCAACAATGCAAACAAGCGCGCAAAACGCTTTGAAACTGTTTTTCTCGCACTCATCGGCTTTGCTCTCTGCTCTTGTCGGCGTTCACTGTGTTATGCACAAGCTTATTTGTATTGACTTGTATGTAACCAGTTTTATCGCACTGACAATCTTTATCGCATTGACAATCTCGGCTCGGCTTTCAGCGCCCACTCTGTTCGCAGCCTTAAGCAAAGCAACGGGATTTGGGGGATTTCATTTTACTTCCAGCAATTAGTTGTGTTTGCATTTTTTTGCTTTTGCTTAGTTTGCTGAAACGATTTGTTTACGCATATTTCGATTTTTGAAGTTAACTTCTTAGGCGGCGATACAGAGTTTTTATGGAGAGTGAAATTTGTAATTTGATGCAACGGAAGTTGCCCCCGGAAATAGCAGCCATTTTAGTTAATTTTTAATTTTTAAAAAAATCAACCTTGATATCTCTCGCGGTTCGAACTCACAACCACTCGCTTCCAGACCAGACGCAAAACCTCTGCGCCACCACACCACTTGCGTTGAGTATGTCAAATGCTGCACTTAAATTGAACTAAATTGAATTAAATTATCTCTGGTCGCTGTGGTGCAGTGGGTAGAGTGCTCGCCTGCTATGCCAGAGGTCTCGGGTTCAAACCACGGTCCGAGCCAAACAAATTTTTCTAATTAGTAAAAATCCAATTATTGGGTTTTTTAAGAGCAGCGGTCACCTCTCGGCAGTGGGCGGCATACCCTCCGAGAGTATTTCTGCCATGAAAAAGCTTCTCACAAAAAATGCATTCGCCGTTCGGAGCCGGCATAAAACTGTAGGTCCACCCAATTAGTAGGAAAAACAAAAAGGAGCACACCTCGAATTGGGAGAGAAGCTCGGCCATAAAACTCGTCAGAGTTATAATAGCGCCATTGTATTATATATTATCTCTAAAACAGTTCAAGGTAGGGAGCTGAAAATTAGTATAGAGGTAGGTGATATCAAAACCCTTCTCACTCAGAAAAGTGGGGGTTATCAGAAAAGGGGGCGTGGCACCTCCCATACAACCTTAATTTTAAAAGCTGATTATCTCTAAAACAGTTTAAGGTAGGGAGCTGAAAATTGGTATAGAGGTAGGAGATATCAAAACCTTTCTCACTCAGAAAAGTTGGGGTTATCAAAAAAGGGGGCGTGGCACCTCCCATACAACCTTATTTTTTAAAGCTGATTATCTCTAAAACAGTTTAAGGTAGGGAGCTGAAAATTGGTATAGAGGTAGGTGATATCAAAACCCTTCTCAATCAGAAAAGGGGGCGTGGCACCTCCCATACAATCTTAATTTTTAAAGCTGATTATCTCTAAAACAGTTTAAGGTAGGGAGCTGAAAATTGGTATAGAGGTAGGTGATATCAAAACCCTTCTCAATCAGAAAAGTGGGGGTTATCAGAAAAGGGGGCGTGGCACCTCCCATACAACCTTAATTTTGAAAGCTGATTATCTCTAAAACAGTTCAAGGTAGGGAGCTAAAAATTGGTATAGAGATAAATGATATCAAAACCATTTCCACGCATAAAAGTGGGGGTTATCGGAAAAAGGGGCGTGGCACCTCCCATACAAACTTAATTTTTCATGCTGAATATCTAAAATTGTTTACGCTAGGGACTTGGAAATTGGTGTGGAGATAAACGATAATAATTCCATATTAACGCAAAATAATAGGAGTTATATGAAAAGGGGGCATGGCTCCTCCCAACAACGCTTAATTTTTTTAGCTGAATATCTTTAAAAGGATTTAAGTCAGGGACCTAGAAATTGGTACAGAGCTATATGATATCAAAACAATTTTTGCGCATAAAAGTGTAGGTTATCGGAAAAGGGGGCATGGCACCTCCCATACAAACTTAATTTTTCAAGCTGAATATCTATAAAAGCGTTTAAGGTTGGGACCTGAAAATTGATCGGGAGATTAACGATATCAATAGCATGCTTATGAAAAAACAGTAGTTTTGGGAAAAGGGGGCGTGGCACTTCCCATGCGTTCTTAATTTTTAAGGCTAAATATCCCTAAAAGCGTTCATGGCATGTACATAGAAATCACTATGCAGATATACGATATCAATACCATGTTCACCCAAAAAAAAGAAAAGATTTATCGAAAAACTAGCAAATACCCGTTGCTTCGCAATGAGGAATAATAGTTAACCAAAGTCAAGTCAACTCAAGTCAAATCAAGTCAATTCAATTCAATTAAATTCAATTCAATTCAATTAAATTCAAGTCAATTCAATTCAAGTCAAGTCAAGTCTGGTCAAGTCTGGTCAAGTCAAGTCAAGTCAAGTCAAGTCAAGTCAAGCCAAGTCAAGCCAAGTCAAGTCAAGCCAAGTCAACCCAAGTTAAGTTAAGTTATTCCAGGGTTATCTGGGTCTACTGGATGACCTTGTCTAGCCATCACTACAGCTCTATGTTGAAGCCGTTCCCAACACTTTTCATTTGACCGATATCTGGGGACCCGACCTAGGAATCATTATGAATAGAACTCCACGTAAAAGCCTTGTTCAACACCTTTCATTTCATACCAATATTGCTCCGAAACATTCTGGGTTAATCCGGGGTGACATTTTAACCCATACTTGGGGACCCGGCCCAGGCATCACAAATAACATAATTCTACGTCGAAGTCCTCATCAAGATCTTTCATTTGGTAAAAATATCGCTCAGAAATATTCGAGGGTCATCCGGTCCACCTGTTGACCCTTATCTGGAGACCCGGCCTAGGCATCACTATTAAAATAGCTCTATATTGAAGTCCAGATCAAGACCTTTCATTCGATACCAATATCGCTCAGACACATCCCGACGTCATCCAGATCCACCTTTTGACCCATATCAAGAGACCCGGCATGGAAATCACAATGAAAATAGGTCTGTGTTAAAGCCCTGCTCAATACTTTTATTTTCATACCAATGTCGTTCAAAAACATTCCGGAGTCATCTGGGTCCACATTCTTACCCAGACTGCGGAGGATGTCTAGGCATCACAATGAAAATAACTCTATGTTGAAGTTCTGCTCAACACCTTTCATTTGATACCAATATCGCAGGTGTAGGTGCAGGCTTTCTTGAGTTATAGCATAGTATGCATGTGTAAACAGGTTTTTGATTGCCACCGAGACAAACAACAAACCGTGCAAAAACAAACATATGAGTCGCCTACGCTGCGCTGCCTGGCACGACTGCGACGCCTCCACTGAACACGGCAAATGACCCAACGAATCTGTCTATGCTTGCGCTTTTTTGAGTTTTTCGAAATTTAAAACCGGGAAAAAGGTATTAAAGTCTCAGAAATGCGCAAAAAAAATACATGGTTTTCGAGAATTTACCATTTGTAACATTTTAAAAAAAGAATTATTAAAATCGGTCCAGTACTTTTTGAGTTATCGCGTTACATACATTTTCCATACAATCAATTTTATATAATTAGTATAGATATAGATATAGATGGGGCATTGCACCTCCCATACGTACTAAACTTTTGAGGCTGAATATATCTATAAGGGTTGGAGGAAGGGCCTGAAAACCATTATGGAGGTATACTATACGTATCAATACTCTTACTTAATTGGTTAAAATAGCCAATGCTCAGTGAAAATAAATATCCGGAACAGAAAACTAAAAATTTTGTGTATCGTGCAGGCTTAAACTGAATACTAAAATTATATATTTTTGAAGTGGTATACACAATGAAGTAGTGAAAAATCGTTGATTTTCTATTAACAATACCGGTGTAATAACAATTTTTGAAATGAAATTAATAAAAAAAATCTATTTTGGGCAGAACGAAGTTTGCCGGGTCAGCTAGTTTAATATAAAAACAAAACGATGAACGAAAATATAAGTACCTATTTAAGGAAAAGCATTAGGTGATCAGTATGTCAAAAAAATTTAAAATCGTATTTTTTACTAATACATATTTTTATTTTAAATTCTTTTGGAGATTTGTATGTACACGTATGTATGTATGTACTAGACATATACGCCGCCGATTGACGCCGCCGCCGCCGCGCCGATTACCTTCATAATCGGCCGCCGCCGCCATAATCCGTGAGATCGGCGTATCGGCGCGGCGGCGTGCGCTGGCGCGCCATACCCGTATGGAGCGAGATGTGTACATATTTTCCTAGTTTTGCTAACTGCTAAAGTTCTTCAATATTAAAAAAAAAAAAAAGGAACCAATCGACGTGTTTTGACCTCAGGAACACGAAGCTGAATGCGGAAATGTTTTATTTTTTGCCGGTTAAAAGTTATTAACAAAAACTTTGGCTGTTCCCTACTTTACTAGCCTCAGTCCTAAAGAATTTAAGCTACTGGAAAATTTCAGTTCGTTGGCGTACATAATTTTTTCTCAGATACGGAACTTTTATGGGATCTCTTCCATTTAGTCCTACTTATCGAGGTCTGTTGCTAATTGTTCTACTCAAAACTGCACCATTTCAACCCTCCTTGGTATCATTGGATGCCGAAAATGATCCCAAACATGCCTCCAGAATCGAAAACTCATAGTTTGAACGTAAGAAAGTTGCTGTTTTTGAGTAGCCCTCACAGTTGTCGAACCTCAGCCCTATGGGGAATATTAAAGAAGACGATGGGGGATCAAAAATGGAAAAATAAGCAAGAGTTATGGAAAAAAAATTAAAGAAGCTTGGTACTTAATACCAGTTGCAAATTGCGCTGATTTGGTCAACCTTATGCTACGAAGAAGTAAGGAAGTTATAAAAAACAAGTAAGGAAGCCTAAGTTCGAGTGGAATCGAATATTAGATACTCAGCTGTATGCTTCCATTGTGTGTTTGCGTTTGAAGGAAACACGGTGTATTTTATATAAAGCGAGTGCTGCATAAAGTGGGCGTAGCCACGCCCATTTTCAACATTTTTATCAGTCGATCAACTAAGCATATGAATATTATTCTTTGTGCAAAATTTCTTTCCTTTTTGACTTCTAGTTACAAAGATGTCACGTTACAAATTCCCAAAGGGTGTTCCAGAAAAATCTTTGTTAAAAAGTAGGCGTGGTCATGAACCGATTTCAATAAATTTTTGCGTGTATATTACCACAAGTTATAAAAGCGTATAAACAAAGTTTCGTCATAATATCTCAATTATTTTTGGAGTTATAGGCTAAGAAATCTCGTATATTCCTGCTTCTAAAAAGAGGCGGTGCCACGCCCATTTTCCAAAATTTTTCCATTTTTTGTTTCCGGTCTATTGTGGAACTCATGCCACAAAATTTCAATGAATAATCTTTATATTTGACAAAGATATCGCTTAAAATGTTTCTATTAGGTCACTTTATAATACCCATATATAAAAGTGGGCGTGGTCGTCAACCGATTTTGGAAATTTTTCGTCCAAGCATTTGCCTAAGTAAGTATATCACGCGTACTAAATTTCATCGATATATCTTCAATGGTTTCTGAGTTATGACATATAAAACTTTCCATGTTTGACCCTTAATAAGTGGGCGTGGCACCGCCCATTTTCCAAAGTTTCATCAAATTTCTTCATAGGGGCCTGAGCTCAACACGTGGGTAAAATTTCATCGCTCCAGCTATATTAGTGGCTGAGATACCAAATTTCCGATTTTTTCTATATAGGAAAAGTGGACGTGGTCATGGTCCGATTTCGCCCATTTTCAATACCAACCGTCCCAGTCTCGATACCAAATTGCATTTTAAATTTCATCAAAATATGTATATCAATTTTTGCGCGAGTTAGAGTGTTTACAGACGGACGGACGGACGGACGGACAGACGGACGGACGGACGGACGGACATGGCTCAATCGATTTCTCTTTTCACCCTGATCATTTTGATATATATAAGTCTGTATCTATCTCGATTATTTCATTCTGTTACAATCCACCGTTATGTGATTAAAACTATAATTCTCTGTGTACTAGTACAGCTGAGTATAATAAAGGAGCTTCAACTAAACATTAGTTTAAATCTAGCTTTTGCAGTAATATTGTAGTTTATTTGAAAAAACAATCGAATTTAAAGTTTGTCCCTATTATTATTTCCAATTTAAATTATACATTTCATTATTTTTATTCATAAAAAATAAATTATTATACAAAAACCACCCCAGAGTCATTGAAGCATGTCCTCTCCGTGTAAGCATCAATATATGGTAATTATTATTTGGTCTTAAAATTAAATAAATGGAGAATTGCAAAATTTTGTCCCTATTATTTTTTTGAAACACTGTATATACATATATTTATTTTAAGGTGCCTTATATATATACATATATAAATATGTACATGTGTAAATATATGTATGCATGTTTATTATCATACAAAATAAGTAAATGAATTTAAATTTACACTTACATATGGATTTGTGTATATTCTTTAATATTTATTTTCTTTATTTTATATTTTAGTTTATGTAACAATTGTTTTTTGCGTTTAATAAAAAAGTTTCAACAATTTAAGGTGGAAATTAGTTTATTTATTCCATTCAGCCAGCGATATTAAGGTAACTAAATAAAATTAATATTTGAATAAGGATTGTGATTTGTAGATTTGGGGCAGGCGCGCCGGCGCGAAAATCCACGCCGGCGTCGCCGCCGCCGCCGAAATGTTTTTGGAATAGCGCCGCCGCCGCCGGAATCACTGTCGGCGTATATGTCTAGTATGTACATATGCATACGTGTAAGGACATAAGAAATTCTAACCGGGACAGCGCTGTAGTGAAATAGGCGAGGTGAGAATGTTAATAACACAAGAAGAAATTAGAGTACACCGTTTGACACAGCCCGTGTAACTAGCGTGGTAGCTCAGCTGTAATATGCTAGGCTTCCAATTCAAATGAAGCTGGTTCAAGTCCAGGTTGAGTCAGTTTTTTTTGTTGCTTTTTTTTATTAAACAATTTTCTTTGTCATTTTTTTTAAATAAAAGTGCCACCCGAATATCGAGTATTATATACTAGTTAATTATTAAAATAAAAACGATCAAACAACCAATATAAAAACCAATCGGATGAGCTTGCCGATAAACAAAATCTAATAACAAGAACAAGCATCGCCTTTTTTATAAATAGAATTTGTACAAACAAAAATACACAACCAGATGTACTTATGTACATGCGATAGTTTTCATTGTAATACCCTGCAAAAAAATGTGCGAAAAACAATAGGTAAAACTAATTGAACACGCTTTCTTCTTATAACAATGATGAATAATAATTTTGACAAAATTTTACCAAAAATATCCATTGAAAAATCAATTACGATTATAAACTCAAAACTGACTATTTAAAATATTTTAATTTATTGAATAGATTTCTTTACAAAAGTAAAACTTATTGTATAATATTTATTTAAATAGGCATGAACATTTATAATTTTTAAAGATTGTTATAAAAAATAGCCTTGGCTAACAACTTTGAAAAATTCCTCACATATCTTTTACACTCGCATTATGCATTCTCAAAACTTTAAATATTTGGAGGAAATACTTTTTTTTTTTTTAATTTACGAAATGAAATCTAATCGAATAAACTCTTCTAATATATAAAACGATTTATAATGTTTAGACATTTTCAGAATTGGGTGAAAGCGATTGATCTACATTTGTACGCGTTCGGGTATACAAATTGAACAATTAGCCTCTTCAAAGGACATTCTCGAAAAAATGCGATTAATTCACTACATATAAAGAGATGTAAAATTGTATTAGTCGCATTTTCCCTTGCGATTGATCCCGGACACGTCCCGGATTAATCGCATTTTTTGCAAATTCGTTTCTCATATGATATATGAAACTTGTTACTTGTTGCTTTCGAGCGAATATAAATTGAAGTAAGAAGTTAACTTCTATCACGTGTACTGTGCTACACGCGGGGTTTTTTTATGTACATATGTATATAATATTCATAATATTCAGAAAATATGTAAGTATGTATGTATGTAAATGTAAATACCCAGCGATATTTATCAGCTGGAAAACAGCACATATTTCCTACTGAATATTCAGTAGAGATGTACTTCTAAAATCTGAACTTTCCCCTTCGTTTTTATATAGAGGTGGCGTCGAAAATAAACTACCTATAAACTGACGAACGAGAAGGGAGAGTTTCTGTTTAAAAAAATATCTGAATACTCAGGGAAAACGTCCATAGTATATATTTCAATACACCTGATGTCTTCACTGCGTGTTCAGTTATTTTTACAGGCATAATTTTTGAACTTAGTTTCAGGGTATTTTTCATACTGAATATTCTACTGAATATGCACCTTCTTACCACGAATACTGCTGGGTATACACATACATATGTATATGTACATATTTGAAAGAAATAGATAAATAAATACATATACATATTTTCTTATGTGTGTATGGATGTGGGTATGTATGTACACATAATATATTTGTAAGCATCTTTTCATGTTGAATTCTGCTTAAAACTAGTTTCAGCAAAATTAGCAACTCTAAGCAAAAATTTACCACTCATCTAATTGCTGGAAGTAAAAGCAACCCTCTCAAATTGAGCTGCTTGGCTTTACTACACAAGCAAACACGACTCAGCTGAAAACTGAAGCGAATGATTCGTGTTTTCGTTTTTGGCTCGGCTGAATTCAGCAATAAGCAAAAAACATCGGCTATTGCTGTTTAGCAGCAAGCAAATTCAAACCGTGCGTTAGGGTCTTTTAACATTACTCGGTACGACTTCGGATCAACATTTTTTTCTCGGTATTTTCATCTTACCGAAACGAGTCTGCGTTGCAGTGCTTTTTACACTTGTGGTAATACTTTCGGCAGAAAATTAGAAAACAAATATCGAAATTAAAAATATAAAATTTTAAAATTCAACAAATCACTCAATAATAACAATAATGTCTTCCAGTGAAGACGAAGACATTATAGCATGCAAAATTTATAGCCGAAACGAGATATTCACTGACTTTATTCTTCTTCTTTCATTACGCTGCAAAAATGTATGCAGTCATTCTTCAAATTTTACTGGCCGGTCTTACTGCGTTGCGGTATACCGAAATTAATCCGCTCAGATTTCATGTATGCAACACTTATGTGAAAGTGCCAATTGAAATATGTACATGTGGTCGGTAAGCTTTCGGTATACTTTCGGTAAAAATAAATATGTCGATCGGATACCGCGTCGAGTAATGTGAAAGCGCTCTTAAGTGGAGACCGGCTTTAAATCAAATGTGTAGCGCGTGTATAGCTAGCGCAGTCGACACTGTGCATCACTGACTCCATGTCATTATTTCTCGTATACGTATGTACTTAGCTTTATATAAATACTTACTTCTTTGGATATGTCAAGTTCATCTATAAGACTAATGATTCTATCCAGTATGTCGTAATTATCAACCAAGTTTTGGGTGAAGGACGAAACTAAGCTCGTTATCTGCAAATATAATATAATCTATATATAATCCTCATGTAGATAATAGGTTTGTTTCTTATTAAACTCGCAACTAGCTGTCAAGTGAGCAAAACGGAGAGAATTGCGCTCATAAAGAGCGAAACGGACAGAAAATCAAGAAACGGAAAAATAGTAAAATTTAGCGATTAATAACACTGTAGGGAGGTCAAAATATCACAGCGAAACGCGGAGACACCCCAACTTAATTTTTGGCTGTAGAATACGATGGCATTTACAGAAAGTCAAAGTTAGCTCTTGTTTTCGAGATATTTAGGAAAGAAGTTTCAGAGCTCTGCACGGGAGGCAGGAAGCGACGATAGGTTGCATGAAAATGTCGAGAAAAAAGGAAAGTGGGGTTGTGTTATGTGATGTTTATAGATGAAACATCCGTTGAAATTAAAATCCGAGCTGCTCCTTTTTCAAGGATATCCACATTTTTTGTTTTTTTTGAAAGGATCCAATATTGAGGAAATCGAAAATTCGCCACTGTCCAAATTTTTCCGATTTCAATACATTATTTGGTCGCTAAGGGATACAAAAAAAGGTATTAAAAAGAAAAAAGGACACCTATAGTGGAAAAATCCAATGTGAACAGGACCTAAAGGATAACCACTGAAATATAAAATAACACAAAAAGTACCCATTTTAATTTGCGCATAACTCCTAAAATGTTAACTCTACGTGAAAATTCCTTATAATATGTTTCATTCAGAATAAATAAAGGAATATTTCTTTGATATACAATTTTGATCTACCTGTAGTGGTTAATGCACTTTGGTCCATCTAAAGTGAAAATTTCAAAAAAAAAAAGTACTTTTTTTATGGTGCTATTTTAAGTTCAAATATTTGTCTAGTTTATGTAAATATTTTAATCTAATGATCCAATTCTCATTCTTACATATCTATACGTTAATAGTAAAAAGAAATAGAGCTGAAATACGCGCTAGCTGTGCACGGTGGACGGTAAGCAACAATAGGTTGCATGGGAATATCGAAAAAACGATCGCCGGCTAAAAACTTACGTAAAATGATATTCTAATATACTTCATAAACACACAGCAAGCGTGAATACAATCTCCAACATTTTTTTTAAACGAAAATTAGTACCAGCACACAGCTAGGCACATATTCGTTGGGCCATCGTTTTTACGATATTCCCATGCAACCTATTGTTGCTTCCCGCCCACCGTGCACAGCTAGCGCGTATCTCAGCTCTAACTCTTTTTTAGTATTAACGTATAGATATGTAGGAATGAGAGTTGGATCATTAGATTAAAATATTTACATAAACTAGAAAAATATTTGAACTTAAAATAGCACCATAAAAAAACGTACTTTTTTTGAACTTTTCACTTTAGATGCACAAAAGTACATTAAGCAGTGCAGGTACATCAAAATTGCATATCAAAGAAATATTTCTTTATTTATTCTGAATGAAACATATAATAAGGAATTTTCACGTAGAGTTAACATTTTAGGAGTTATACGCAAATTAAAGTGGGTACTTTTTGTGTTATTTTATATTTCAGTGGTTATCCTTTGGGTTCTGTTCACGTTGGATTTTTCCACTACAGGTGTCCTTTTTTCTTTTTAATACCTTTTTTTGTATCCCTTAGCGACCAAATAATGTATTGAAATCGGAAAAATTTGGACAGTGGCGAATTTTCGATTTCCTCAATATTTGATCCTTTCAAAAAAAACAAAAAATGTGGATATCCTTGAAAAAGGAGCAGCTCGGATTTTAATTTCAACGGATGTTTCATCTATAAACATCACATAACACAACCCCACTTTCCTTTTTTCTCGACATTTTCATGCAACCTATCGTCGCTTCCTGCCTACCGTGTCTGAAGGTAATTTTTTTTCCGTCTATAAACTTTACTCAGGCTTGGAACCCTTTACTCACATAAAAATTTTGACAGTTGTTCTTACTTAACTGGGGCATTCTAAATTCAATGCCGCCTTTAGTTTTCCCAAATTGGCTCCGGTTTTCGAGATAACGGCATTTAAAAATTACCATCAATTTGGACTTTTTTGTTAATAACTCAGTCAGTTTATGAGATAGATTGCCAAAACTTTGCACGTGACAATATTTTAGTATTACCCTAACTATTTCTGAAAATAATTGAAATCGGATCACTATAACATATAGCTGCCATACAACCGATTGTTCAGATATTTACATGTTGGGGTATAACTTCGCTATTTAAACAGCTAAGGACATGCAACTTTGGAGAATTTGTACTCATATTGGCCCTAATCTATTCGCTGAAAATCGTCGAGATCGGGTCACTATAACATATAGCTGCCATACAACTGATTGTTCAGATATATGGTTTTGCACTTTTATTTTTTTATAACTCCGAAAATAGTCATTCTGCGTGAAAAAGCAACATAAACACTTTCATTCAAAATGAATAGGTGAACAATTTTCTCATATAGGATTTTCACGTATCTGCATCAGTTATTGCACTTTTGTGCAACCAAGTTTAAAATTTCACCATAAGCAGTTTTTTTCAAGCCCGTTAACAGATATATCGTATTAAATGAATTAGATGATCTTTATATCGTCTTACAGAGAATTAAAAATACTTTTACGCAGCTTTTAAATGAAGAAAATATATGCATGTTTGAGGATTTTATACGCATTTGAATAATTTTTTTTGTTAATTTTTCATAAAATTTTTCTCCAAATAATGCCTAAAAGTATGCTTCAATAGTTTTCAAACAATAGTTTTGTAGGAAAATTTTACTATAAATGCATATAAAATCCTCAAATATGCATATATTTTCTTCATTTAAAAAGTGTTTAATAGCTATTTTAATTCTCTGTAAGACGATATAAAGTTCATCTAATTCATTTAATACGATATATGTGTTATCGGGCTTGAAATAAATGCCTATGGTGAAATTTCAAACTTGGTTGCACAAAAGTGCAATAACTGATGCAGATACGTGAAAATCGTATATGAGAAAATTGTTCACCTATTCATTTTGAATGAAAGTTTTTATGTTGCTTTTTCACGCAGAATTACTATTTTCGGAGTTATAAAAAAATAAAAGTGCAAAACCATATATCTGAACAATCAGTTGTATGGCAGCTATATGTTATAGTGACCCGATCTCGACGATTTTCAGCGAATAGATTAGGGCCAATATGAGTACAAATTCTCCAAAGTTGCATGTCCTTAGCTGTTTAAATAGCGAAGTTATACCCCAACATGTAAATATCTGAACAATCGGTTGTATGGCAGCTATATGTTATAGTGATCCGATTTCAATTATTTTCAGAAATAGTTAGGGTAATACTAAAATATTGTCACGTGCAAAGTTTTGGCAATCTATCTCATAAACTGACTGAGTTATTAACAAAAAAGTCCAAATTGATGGTAATTTTTAAATACCGTTATCTCGAAAACCGGAGCCAATTTGGGAAAACTAAAGGCGACATTGAATTTAGAATGCCCCAGTTAAGTAAGAACAACTGTCAAAATTTTTAAGCGAGTAAAGGGTTCCAAGCCTGAGTAAAGTTTATAGACGGAAAAAAAATTACCTTCAGAGCTCTGAAACTTCTTTCCTAAATATCTCGAAAACAAGAGCTAACTTTGACTTTCTGTAAATGCCATCGTATTCTATAGCCGAAAATTAAGTTGACGTGTTTCGGCGTTTCTCTGTGATATTTCAAAAGTTAAAAATTTACCTACAGTGTAATTTGAATGCTATTTTTGGCTGTTAATGGGTATTTTTTCTACAAAAAACATTCAATTTTCATTATTTCTATTTCAAAAATTCAGAAAATTTCAAAAGTAATAAAATCAAAAGTATTTGTTTGTTTATTTTTTCAACAGCTGTTTCTTACCTTGGCAACAAATAATTTCAGCTAGGGAAAATTTTACTAGCTGAAATTTGGATCTGTTTATCGCTCTCTTCTGCCATTTTTCTGAATCAAGAAACGCTTTGCCAGCCGAAACTTGGGTAACTATTCATAACTAGCTAATAATAAACGAACCTAATATTACTAAGCTTTATTCTAATAACTCTGAATGTAACATATGAGTAGCCCACTCTCAAAAGTCCGTATGTGAATTTTTCATGTTAAGCCACAAATTAGAAAAAACCACCTCTATTTTATTTGAATATTTTTTATTATTACCTGAAAGCTTAGCCCATAAGGAATTTATGGATATAAAAACCCAACCGCAATATGACAGATTTATGCAAATTCGATGTCTAATATTTCACATAGCTAGTTTTGAGACAGTATTTTTTCACAGATAAATAAGAGAGTGTATAACTGAAACATAGGTACTTTTGAAGGAGTATTTTTTTATTTAATGCTTTTTTCATAATACGGAAGGATTTTGCAATAAATTTGTAATGGACATTGTCCACATTTAATTACTGGTACACAATCCATCAAAAACTCGATATCGAAAAAAAATCACATATGTATGTAGATACTTTTGAGAGTGGACTACTCATATCGCTAGCTTCCCAATATGCAAAATACATTTGTTATAAGTTTACAATAAACTTACTTCAGTAAGCAAAACGTTTGAAAAATCTGTATTATAAAACTTGTAAATCATTTAATAATAATTGCTGACTCAATCAAAAGGAACCCTTATTCTGTAATTGTATTTCACGTTTGGAAAGCAATTTTTAATAAACATACAATGTTTTCTAAACGTGAGGTGAAAAATTGTTGTCTCAGAAAAAAAAAATGTACTACTCGGGACTCGAACTAGCGCTCCTTTGATACGTAGGCAGCATACGTCACCATTATGCTACAATCGTATTCTGAATTTTGTTGTCTAAATTCGAATTTATTCAATTAGTTTTTTTCTCTTTTCTTATTATTTGAAAAAAATTTCAAATTATAAAACATAACAAAACGTTTGGGAAATTTTGTATTTACAAACTAGTTTGGAAAACGTTGAGTGAAAGGGTTTGGAAAATATTGTATAATAAGCTAGTTTACTTCACTGCATATTGGGTTAGAATGCAAACTGTGTAAGTCCACTTTAATGAAAAAGTGTATTTTTATGTAGAATGCTAGAAAAATCAGACACGCATAGCGCTAAACAAGTCTGTGATACTTGTCATATTTCTACTCGTTGTTATTCAGTGATACGCAAATTGTGTAAGTCCAAAAAGCGAAGAAAATTGTGGAAGTCTAAAATATTTACATAAACAAAAATTTGTTTGCATTTCGAAATTTTTTTTTTATATTTCTCTGACAAAGTTTGAAAAAAAGGACTTACTTACTTTGCACTCTAAGCTAGCCATATGTAATACTAGCCAGGGTTTAATTCCTCATAATATTACTTGTTATCCTAGTCTTATTTAGTTAATAATTTTTTAAGTTTTGATTTAATTCAAGTAAATCATATCGACCCCTTTGTGCGGCTTTATCGTAAGGGACAAAAGCAAATTTTACAGGAGAGCATTTTTTTTGTTTTTTACTGCTTTTTTTGGTATATTAAAATGAAATTGAACGCGAGATTAGATAGTTAATTGATATACTGAAACTGATATTTTTCTTGAAAAAATTTGCAGTTTGCGAAAAAATCAAAATTTTGTCCCTTACGATAATTTCGCTCTCATTTTTTCATGAGTGTATTGGAATAAATGTCCCTCACGCACGGTAGGCAGGAAGCGACGATAGGTTGCATGAAAATGTCGAGAAAAAAGGAAAGTGGGGTTGTGTTATGTGATGTTTATAGATGGAACATCCGTTGAAATTAAAATCCGAGCTGCTCCTTTTTCAAGGATATCCACATTTTTTGTTTTTTTTGAAAGGATCAAATATTGAGAAAATCGAAAATTCGCCACCGTCCAAATTTTTCCGATTTCAATACATTATTTGGTCGCTAAGGGATACAAAAAAAGGTATTAAAAAGAAAAATGGACACCTGTAGTGGAAAAATCCAATGTGAACAGGACCTAAAGGATAACCACTGAAATATAAAATAACACAAAAAGTACCCACTTTAATTTGCGTATAACTCCTAACATGTTAACTCTACGTGAAAATTCCTTATAATATGTTTCATTCAGAATAAATAAAGGAATATTTCTTTGATATACAATTTTGATGTACCTGCAGTGGTTAATGCACTTTGGTCCATCTAAAGTGAAAATTTCAAAAAAAGTACGTTTTTTTTATGGTGCTATTTTAAGTTCAAATATTTTTCTAGTTTATGTAAATATTTTAATCTAATGATCCAATTCTCATTCTTACATATCTATACGTTAATATTAAAAAGAATTGGAGCTGAAATACGCGCTAGCTGTGCACGGTGGGCGGTAAGCAACAATAGGTTGCATGAAAATATCGAAAAAACGATCGCCGGCTAAACACTTACGTAAACTGATATTCTAATATACTTCATAAACACACAGCAAGCGTGAATAAAATCTCCAACATTTTTTTTAAACGAAAATTAGTACCAGCACACAGCTAGGCACATATTCGTTGGGCCATCGTTTTTACGATATTCCCATGCAACCTATTGTTGCTTCCCGCCCACCGTGCACAGCTAGCGCGTATCTCAGCTCTAACTCTTTTTTAGTATTAACGTAGAGATGTGTAGGAATGAGAGTTGGATCATTAGATTAAAATATTTACATAAACTAGAAAAATATTTGAACTTAAAATAGCACCATAAAAAAAACGTACTTTTTTTGAAATTTTCACTTTAGATGCACAAAAGTACATTAAGCACTGCAGGTACATCAAAATTGTATATTAAAGAAATATTTCTTTATTTATTCTGAATGAAACATATAGTAAGAAATTTTCACGTAGAGTTAACATTTTAGGAGTTATACGCAAATTAAAGTGGGTACTTTTTGTGTTATTTTATATTTCAGTGGTTATCCTTTAGGTCCTGTTCACATTGGATTTTTCCACTACAGGTGTCCTGTTTTCTTTTTAATACCTTTTTTGTATCCCTTAGCGACCAAATAATGTATTGAAATCGGAAAAATTTGGACGGTGGCGAATATTCGATTTCCTCAATATTTGATCCTTTCAAAAAAAACAAAAAATGTGGATATCCTTGAAAAAGGAGCAGCTCGGATTTTAATTTCAACGGATGTTTCATCTATAAACATCACATAACACAACCCCACTTTCCTTTTTTCTCGACATTTTCATGCAACCTATCGTCGCTTCCTGCCTACCGTGCACGATAATATTTAAAAGAGGTTTTATATGATAAATATTAGCATTGAAGTATGCAAATTGAAGCGTCCAAGAGTTAATTAAAACGACTTCACCGGTCGGGTGTCAAGTCGAATGACTCGCGTTATTTCTCTCTTTTCTTATTCAAGCTTTTTACAACTCGGCCATCCTGATGAAAATAATCCCCTGATTTTAGCCTATCACTTAGCGCTTTCTGTACCATACCAAGGTTTTAAATTGGTTACCCCACACGTACCAGTGTAAGGTATTTGGGTTTGCTGAAAACTTCTACGTCTTCTACAACGTATCGGTCATTGTCAAGAACTTTTTGTACTTTGTATCGACGCTCCTACCTGAGAACTGGCATTGTATATAACGACATAGCCACCTATTTTAAATATACGTGGTTGAATTCTTTTTATATCCGCGTACGCCTTATTGTAATTTTTTGACTTTTGTAGTTTTACTTCTGCCTGTTGCTTTATGTCTTCTATCGACCTGATCTCGTCTGATTGTATACTTTCTTAAATGTTCTCTTTTAATGTATCCAACAATTTACCCTTTTCCCTTGAAAGAGTTTTTTTTAGTGCTTAGCACGAAATTTATTTAATTCAATTTTTAATTGTTGGGGGTAAGTGGAAAAGAAATTCAACAACTATTTACAGCGAAGGTTGAGTGTATAGCTATTTCACGAAAAACCATTTTCGATGATCAGCACTCTTTTCGGAAGTGGATGCTCATCACGGGGAATTAACCCGAGATACATTCCATCTTCATCCGCAATGACCCAACGCTTTTACACGTTCGACCATAGAGACTCTGTGCAAGCTGTTGAATTTTTCCCACTTTTGCCTTTTTCATTTTCAACATTAACGTTTGTGTGTATATGCTTTTGCATATATTCAACTCAAGCGTGCTGAATTTTTGTTGTAGGAAGTTCGCAATGAACATTTGTTGTTGGTATATTTTTTTTTTTTTGTTGTTAGTATTTTCCACTTACCCCCACCAATTAAAAATTGAATTAAATAAATTTCGTGCTAAGCACTAAAAAACTCTTTCAAGTAAAATTCGTCGCCTGAGAAAACGAATGTCGTATGTAGCAAAACATAGTTTCGAGAAAATCGACTTTGAAGTTTAAATTGGAAATTCTCAAAAACTGTACAACAGATTTTTCTGTTATTTGGACGAACTGTAGAGGGTATTATATATTTTGATTTGCAATTGGATATCTTTAAAATTATGGGAGATAAACGACTTTTCATTCAGTATGCTTTTGTCGTATGTGACGTCTGAGCACCAATACCTGTTTATGATAGCACATACGATAAAAATTCTTCTCTTTTTTCAAACCGGAATGGTTATGAGGCTCACATTTTTTGAGATATCGACTTGAAATTTGGCAGTTGCATATATTTTGATGATACTTTGATCATTTGTCGGAATCCACCACATCGGACTAATATAAGATATAGCTCCCATACAACTGATTGTTCAGATATAGCTGTTTTCGGGTATAACTTCTTTATTTGAGGAGATAAGGATATCAAACTTTGAAGTAGTTGTACCCATATGGATCTAATAAATGTCAATAAAATTTGTTAAGATCGGACCACTATAGCATATAGCTCTCATACAACTGATTGTTCAGATATGGACATTTTGTGATATAACTTCTCCATGTAAAGAGATAAGAGCATGAAACTTTGAAGTATTTGTACCCACATGGACATAATAATAGTCACCGAAATTTGTCAAGATCGGACCACTATAACATATAGCTCCCATACACCTGATTGTTCAGATATGGACATTTTACGATATAACTTCTCCATGTAAACAGATAAGGGCATGAAACTTTAAAGTATTTGTACCCATATGGACCTAATAAATGTCACCGAAATTTGTCAAGATCGGACCACTATAGAATATAGCTCCCATACAACCGATTGTTCAGATATAGCTGTTTTCGGGTATAACTTCCATATTTAAGGAACAAATTATACTTAACTTTGCAGTAATTGGTATTATACTACAATAAAATATGTCAGTGAAAATCATTCAGATCGGATCACTATAACCTATAGCTCAGCGACACATACGACATTTGCTTAAAATAAACAAACACGAATTTATATGGAAATTTGTCGTATGTGTGTTACATACGACAAAAGCTTACCCAAATGGTAGTAATTTTGTAACATACGACAAATGCATACTAAATAACTCAAAAACTAAAAGAGATAGAAAAAAATGGATTGGAAAAATTAAAAGATTAGGTCCGATTTAGTTAATTTGCATCAAAAACTAGAAATCGTCGATTTTCACATACGACATTCGTTTTCTCAGGCGACGAATTGTTAACGCTGTTTGGTATATACATATATATATATATATATATATATATAAAAGGCAAAAAAAAAAATACCAACAACAAATGTTCATTGCGAACTGCCTACAACAAAAATTCAGCACGCTTGAGTTGAATATATGCAAAAGCATATACACACAAACGTTAATGTTGAAAATGAAAAAGGCAAAAGTGGGAAAAATTCAACAGCTTGCACAGAGTCTCAATGGTCGAACGTGTAAAGGCGTTGGGTCATTGCGGCTGAAGATGGTATGTATCTCGGGTTCGATCCTCGTGAGGAGCATCCACTTCCGAAAAGAGTGCTGATGATCGAAAATGGTTTTTCGTGAAATAGCTATACACTCAACCTTCGCTGTAAATAATTGTTGAATCTCTTTTCCACTTACCCCCAACAGAGCTGTAAAAAGCTGCAATCAGATTGTATTGCAATAATAAAAAACTAGCCGGACCCGTGCGCATCTTGCGCAAAAAATAACAGAACATACGTGGCGCCAGTCGGTATGGTTTGTGCTTTCACGCCCATTTTAAAAAACTTATTATTTATTTGGTTTGGTGGACCTTATGGAACTTTCAATGAATTGCCTATATGTTTGACAAAGATATCGCATAAAATTATTTATTATCCCTATATAGGTATGTATGTGCAATATATTTTTATATATTTTATATATATTTTTATGTGCGTATATGTGGTTCTTGCCGACTTGGGTAATTTTTTTCCACACGTTTGCCTTGGCTTAATCGATTTATCTGCTACAGTTGCTGAGTTTTGAATTATAAATCTTTGAAAATTTGCTCCTATTGGCCCATTTTTCAAAATTTCAGCACGTTTCCTCATAACGGCATAACGTCATTTCATCACTCGGGCTTTATTAGTGACTGAATTATCATGTTTTACGTGTTTTTCGAAATACACACATATGCCTTATTTTCAACCCCAACTTTCTCTGTTCCCATTAGAATCTGTGTACCAAATTTCATTAAAATATTTCTATTTTTGCGCAAGTTAGAGTGTATACAGCCGGACGGACGGACATGGTTCAATCATTTTTTTCATCCTGATCGTTTTGATATACTCGTATATATTAAGGTGGAGTAAAAATTTTTTTTTGGAAATTCAATTTGTTCCAAAGCCAGAACGGCACCTTTCTAGCCCAGTAATAAGCCTTTAAAATTGTATTGACCTACTCGCATGTTTAGAGGTGCCCCCAGCCCCACAAAGTTGAAAAAATAGCACGATCTGGTACAAATGTGAAATTTCTACAATTATGAAATAAAAAAAACCAAGTATGAGGATTGATAAACAGGCTAAGTTGAGTATAAAAGTGAATTTTTTTTGGAAACAACAACAACCAAAGTTATTAAAGGCAAAGTTTATATTATGCATTTTTTAAATTGCAATTACTTAAAAACTACTGAACCGATTTCAAATATTTGTATACCATTCGATAGGTATTTTGTTTCCCTTTAATTTGATATACATTTTATGTGGGTTCCATAACACTCCCCGCTGCGGGGGTAAACCCCCCTTTTACCCCCCTTACTTTTCATATAAAGTACCACGCCCAATAAAACACCGTTTCGCATGCATAGCTAATTAATACCTTTAAAACGATGCCTTACTTATTAATTTTGGTGAATTATGCGAGCAGAAAAAGGGATATTTATAAAACACCAATTAGAAATAATATATATGATGTATATTTTGTAAGCAGCTTTGATTGTAAATCATATTGCTAGTAAATTTTTTGATTGTAAAAATACAAATTTCAAAAATTTAGAAGTATGTTATTGCAATCTACCTTCACCATGAATCATTTTGATTTCAGAAATTAGAATTGCAATAATTTACAAAAGTTTCATTGCAATCAACTTTAATCATTTTAATTGTAAAAATTACAATTACAATAATTTAAAAAAATTTCATTGCAATACACTTTTCTCGTAAATCATTTCATTACAATACTTTACAAAATTTTTCATTGCAATAAACTTCAAATGTAAATCATTTTCATTGTAAAAATTACAATAGTAATAATTGAAAGGCCGACAGTAAAAAGTGTACATATTTTTTGGGTTTATAAAAGGGAGACTTATAAAAAAAATCTGTAAAAAGGTGTACAAAAAAAACATTCCGTAAGAAGTGGACAAAAAACTTTTTTCCATAAAAAGTGTATAAACAAAAAAATTCCATAAGAAGTGGATAAAGCATTTTTTCCGTAAAAAGAGGGCATAACAATTTATTCCGTAAAAAGGGGACACAGCGTTTTCTCTATAGTAGGTAGGTGGACATATTATGTTCTTTAGAAAAGGTTGGATGGATGTGCGTGTTAATTATTATAAAGTTAAGTGCATGCCAAATATTGGGGAGGAAACTACCAAAATGTTGGTATGTTCTATGCCAAACCCACTTAATGATGTTGGAAAATGAAACGATACGCCCACAATATACTAGCGTTTAAGATTTAGTTGTCATTTAATCTGAAAGTGAAACTTTTTTCCACATAAAAATAGGATTTTTTTAATTCCACGAATTAATGTGGTTAAACCATTCCATGAATTAATGTAATTTTTTCTTTAACGTATTCTTAATACTCGTACTAATGTAACAAAAATAGGAAATAATAAAAACTTTATTTCTTTGGAAGCGTTTTTTGAGGTCGAAACCAACCTTGTCTACTTTTTTCCGTGAGTGTATGTATGTAGTTATGTACATATTGGATGGTGCCGGGCACACAAATATGTACATTAGGGTATGTATGGAGACAAATTTTATAGCATATTTTCTTAACCTCACCCCCTAGGTCGATGCTAATATAGTCTAAGATCCTACATATAAATTTTTGTCCCGATGGAAAACCGTTAAGGGGTGGCGCACAGGTGCCAAAGTCCAGAAAACTCTGTGGAGGCTCAAATGTTTAAGTTTAATTTTTTGCAATCTAATACACAAATCGATTGTCCTGTACTGTCCTTTGCGACACCCATTAACCGTCTCCGATCGGGACCAAAATTTATTTATGTTATCTTTGATCATGCTGTTAACGATGTAGGGGGTGAGTTCGAAGAAAATCGCTAATCTGATTTTAAGGACACCCTAATGTACATACATACATATGTACCGGGGAAATGGGTTATTACGCGGCAAATCGTGTTATATAAATGCCGGGTATTGTTCGAATTACCCAGGCGTTTGCCTTTCATCAGTCCCAATACATTCGTATAAAGTTATGAGGAAAATGACTGCTATTACAAGCCTTGCAATCAACATTTTTCAATCAATATGATTTACGATGAAAATTTATTACAATACAATTATTGCTATTGTAATTTTTACAATGGAAATGATTTATGAGAAGTGATTATTGCAATGATTTTTTTATAAATTATTGTATTGAAAATTTGTACAATCAAAAAATTTCAATACATTTTATTGCATTGAAGTTGATCCCCAAAAATTTCAAAAAACGTTTATTGCAATAAATGGAAGGTAAATTATTGCTAATTGTAGTTATTTTACAATCAACAATTTTTTATAAATGTTTATTGCAATCTATGGAACACAAATTATTTAAAATTTAAATTTTTACAATCAAAAAACTGCAATAAATTTTCATTGTAATAAAATTGGTAGAACAATCAATGATTGCTGGGAAGAATGATTGCAGCTTTTTACAGCTCTGACCCCCAACAATTTACCTTTTTACCTAACCCCAAATACTAACACCACCCTAGTCGCCTACTGCTCTATGTACTGTGTTATTCATTGCGTGTTTTATAGTCTCGAGAGCCTTATGCCAACCACTATTCTTTTTTGCACTAACTACACTACTCGACAAATTTTAATCAACTTTAACCACCAAAAATGAAATAATACTTTTCTAAAGTGAAATTTTACACTGATTCCGAATATCGCCTCCATTTTTTTCTGGCAGGCCCAGTTTTTGAGATATCGATAAAAATGTACATAAAGCCAAATATGCTGGACATTGCATCAAATAAGTGCATCAAAAAGTTTTATTAGACATCGTGGCGATTTGACATCTAGGAAGAGATGGTAGAGAGAGTTCCAACAAACATTGGTCAAGTAGTTTGGTTACAATGGCAAAAATAATGAAAAAAATTGGAAGAAAAATGGAATTTTTTTAAAGAAATTTTAGATTCGACGGTCCTAAAATCAGAAAACTTGTATAGGGGACAAAAAGTTAGCCCCCCTATCCTATAGAGAATTTAATTGTGAACATTTTAAGACTAATTTTGCAATAATCGGATGTACCATTATTTATATTAACCTATTTTTATTGAAAGTCTTAAACCAAAAATTTTCCGGCATGGCACCTCCCATACAAACATAATCTTTCTTGCTGAATATCTCTGGAAGTGTCAATGGTAAGACTCTGGGAATTGATACGTAGATATACAATATCAATACCATACTTACGAAAAAAATGGGAGCTATTGGAAAATGAGGCGTGGTACCTTCCATAAAAACTTAATCTTTCATGCTGAATATCTCTGGAAGTGTTCATGGTAGGACCCTGGAAATTGGTACGGAGATGAACAATATCAGTGCCATACTTACGAAAAAATTGGAGCTATTGGAAATGGGGGCGAGGCAGCCCCGATGCAATTTTTGGTACAAAGAAACTCTGCTCTGCAAGTATTTGTGTAGAATATCAAAACAAAACATATAAATGAAAATAACTCTATATTAAAACCCTCATTAAGACCTCCTATTTAGCAATATTACCTTAAGAAATAGGGGTATGAATAGGAATTGGGATAGGGATAGGGAAGGGGATTGGGATAGAGAAGGGGATAGGGATAGGGGTAGTAATTGCGGTGGATTCTAAGGTAATAGTGAGCAACTCTGTAATCAAGCTTAAAGGCTTTATAGGAATAAAATTTAGGCAGTACAATGTCTGGCGGGACAGCTAGTTTCCTATAAATTTTGCATGCTTATAACTTTCAAATTATTATTTTTTTTTTCATTCCGAGATTCAAACTAATGTTTACAGGTTTGAAGGCAAAATTAATTTGAATTGTTATATACACGCTTTAAAAAAATTTCAAACAAATATCCGAAATCACGTTGATGCATTAAGTAGAGTTAACAATGTTTTGACAATTCACACAAACATACTAGAAGAAAATTTAATCATATGACAGAATAAAGACGAAAATATTAAAAATATAAGAAAAAGCTTAGAGAATACAGAAAGTAAACAGTATGAAATGAGAAACGGAGTATGTAGTATACAAAAAAAAAAAGATGGAAATATTTACTTTTATGTACCGGAAGCAATGGAAGATCATGTTCTATATAAATATCATGATAAATTAGGGCATATAGGTGTTGACAAAATGGCGGAAATAATTGCGAAAAGTTACTGGTTCCCTAATATAAGAAAAAAGTCTAACAGACATGTTGAAAACTGTTTAAAGTGTATAGCTTTTTCTGCAAAGCATGGTAAAAAAGACGGATTACTCAATATGATTCCAAAAGGAAATAAACCTTTTGAGATGATACATGTAGACCATTATGGACCAGTCCGTAGTACTAGTACAAAGTTCAGGCATATTCTAGTAATAATTGACGCGCTCACCAAATTTGTCAAACTTTACCCAGCAAAAACAACGGCATGAAAAGAAGCAATAGCGTCACTAGAAGACTACTTTCGAGCCTATAGCCGACCAAAGCACATAGTTTCAGACAGAGGAACTTGCTTTACTTCTAGTGAGTTTGAAGAATTCTTGGAAAGAAATAACATTCAACACATTAAAATACCAACAAATTCGCCACAAGCGAATGGTCAAGCGCTAAGGTCCCATGTTGGCAAAATTTGTTAATGCGGAAACTAGTATTAGTTGGCAAAAAGCGTCAGTAGAGTATACAATGAATAATACCGTATATAAAGGAGTGAACGAGGTTCCGAGTATATTACTATTTGGAGTTGCACAAAAGGGAAAGTTATTAGACACACTGAAAGAAAATATTGTAGAATCGGTACAAACCCCAGACAAAAGGTGTATAAATGACAAGGATGGGCATTTTTCCACTACCACTCATTTTCAACTACAACTCAAATTGAGTGGTAGTTAAATCCTGATTTTAACTACCACTAAAATTGAGTGGTAGTTAAATCCACTAAATTTGAGTGGTAGTTAAATCTTGAATTTAACTACCACTAAATTTGAGTTATAGTTAAATCTTGAATTTAACTACCACTCAGTTTTAGTGGTAGTTGAATTTTGAATCAACTACCACTCAAATTTGGTGCTCGAAACCTATTTAGGCAGTGAAATCATTGAGAAGTTAATCAACACATCAGCTTGTGGTGAAATGTACATACATACATATGTATGTGAGTATATGTGAGTCGTTGTTTTGAAATTGGCATAAGTCCATTTTTAGGTCTGTCGAGATATTGAAGGGTTTGCG
The DNA here is from genome assembly GCA_960531455.1 of Urophora cardui. Classification (NCBI taxonomy): domain Eukaryota; kingdom Metazoa; phylum Arthropoda; class Insecta; order Diptera; family Tephritidae; genus Urophora; species Urophora cardui. The sequence goes on along the minus strand of OY482671.1, from coordinate 47,098,460 downwards.
TTTTTACTGATTCAAAAACATTGAACTAGAAGTGTACTAGAGGTTAACTAGAAAATGAACTAGAAATTGAACCAGAGGTGAACTATAAGTCAACTAGGGGTGAACTAGGAAGTGAACTAGAAATTTAACTAGAACGAACTAGTAGATGAACTTGAATATCTACAAATACTATTGTAATGCACATGTCCTTCCCTTGAATTTTGTACATTTAATGTATGTACATACATATACATAAGTTATACGCATACATATACATATGTATGTATGTAAGTTTTTCCATAAGCTTTTTTGGGGTTTGACTGACTCCTTTGCACTTTTGCTACCAACACTAAAGTTGAGTGGTAGTTGAAGATTTAACTACCACTCAAGATTTAACTACCACTCAAATTTAGTGGTAGTTAAATTCAAGATTTAACTAACACTCAGTTAAATTCAAGATTTAACTGCCACTCAATTTTAGTGGTAGTTAAATTCGTGATTTAACTACCACTCAATTTAGTGGTAGTTAAATTCGAGATTTAACTACCACTCTAGTTGAGTGGTAGTCAAAATCAGATATTTAACTACCACTCAGGTTTGAGTGGTAGTTGCAGGCTGAGTGCACTCAAAATTAGTTGAATCATGCCCAACCCTGATAAATGACATTAGAGATAAAGCGAAACTTGTTCAGCGAAAAGCGCAAGACTATAATAAACAATACGCAGACAAACAAGTAAGGAAGCCTAAGTTCGAGTGGAATCGAACATTCGATACTCAGCTGTATGCTTTCATTGTTTGTTTGCGTTTGATGGAAACACGGTTTACTTTATATAAAGCGAGTGCTGCATAAAGTGGGCGTAGCCACGCCCATTTTCTAAATTTTTATCAGTCATCCAACTAAGCATATCAATATTATTCTTTGTGCAAAAATTCATTCCTTTATGACTTCTAGTTACAAAGATATCACGTTACACATTCCCAAAGAGTGTTCCAGAAATATCTGTTAAAAAGTAGGCGTGGTCATAAACCGATTTCAATAAATTTCTGCGTGTCTACTAACACAAGTTATAAAAGTGTATAAACCAAGTTTCGTCATAATCATATATATTATTTCTAATTGGTGTTTTATAAATATCCCTTTTTCTGCTCACATAATTTACCAAAATTAATAAGTAAGGCATCGTTTTAAAGGTATTAATTAGCCATGCATGCGAAACGCTGTTTTATTGGGCGTGGTACTTTTTTTAAATTGTATTTTGCAAAAATAAAATGTTTAAATTTAAACTAAAAGATATGCGCCTAAAACTATGCCTTCATAATTATTTTATTCTATCAATTCAAATCTCAAATGCAGATGTCGCTCCATTTTAACAGTCGTGTATATTTTAAAACACTTTTATAAGCTTCAGCTGTATGTTTGTATGTAAACATTATATTATTTTAGGCGAACACGTGTGTATTCATTCCTACGCTAAATGTTGGCTTTTCAGTATAGGATATGCTGTACGTAGTACATAAAATATATGTATGTGTATGTATGTATACTTTTCATCACATAACGGTTGTACGTAAGACCATAAAATAATTGAGATAGATATGGACTTACATATATATATTGAAACGATCAGGATGAAAAAAATGATTGAACCATGTCCATCCATCTGGCCGTACACACTCTAACTTGCGAAAAAATAGAAATATTTAAATGAAATTGGGTACACAGATTCTAATGGGAACAGAGAAAGTTGGGGTTGAAAATAAGGTATATGTATGTATTTCGAAAAACACGTAAAACATGATAATTCAGTCACTAATAAAGCCCGAGTGATGAAATGACGTTATGCCGTTATGAGGAAACATGCTGGCTGAAATTTTGAAAAATCGGCCCAGAGGGGCAAATTTTCAAAGATTTATAAGTACAAACTCAGGAACTGTAGCAGATGAATCGATTAAGCTTGAACCACTGATTTGCTTGCCAAGGCAAACGTGTGGAAAAAAATTACCCAAGTCGGCAGGGACCACATACATATATATAAAAATATATGTAAAATATATAAACAAATTTAATACACATAACTACATATATATATATATGTATGTAGGTATAATAAAAACATTTTATGCGATATGTTTGTCAAATATATAAGTAATTGAAAGTTCCATAAGTTCCACTGTAGACATAAAACCAAATAAATATAAGTTTTTTTTAAATGAGCGTGACAGCACAAACCATACCCTGCTAGAATTGTGTGACCGAAAGTACTAACACTATTACAAAAATATAATATTACCAACACATTTGCACTCGTATGTGTTCTAACCAAGTTCAAAACCAATGAGATAGATAAGGATAAAATGGAATTTGAAAATACACATATGGGAACGTGATGAATGAAACGGTCACAAAAGTTACCGATGCCCTTAAGAATGTGATAGTAAATATCCCAAAACTTTTGGTCATGCCTGCCGGTCATATGACCGGTCAAATGACCTGCACAGTTCTTGCAGGGTATCGACTGGCGCCATGTATGTTTTATTATTTTTTGCGCAAGATGCGCACGGGTCCAGCTAGTATCTCAATTATTTGTCGAGTTAAAGGCTAAGAAATCTCGTATATCCCTTTGTCCAAAAGGAGGCGGTGCCACGCCCATTTCCAAAATTTGTCTATGTTATGTTTCCGGTCTATTGTGGAACTCATGTCACAAAATTTCAATGAGTTATCTTTATATTTGACAAAGATATGGCTTAAAATGTTTTATTAGGCCACTTTATAATACACATATATAAAAGTGGGCGTGGTCGTCAACCGATTTTGGTAATTTTTCGTCCACACATTTGCCTAAGTAAATATATCATGCGTACCAAATTTCATAGATATATCTTTAACGGTTTCTGAGTTATAGCTTATAAAACCCCTTTGCCCCTTAATAAGTGGGCGTGGCACCGCCCATTTTCCAAAATTTTTGTGTTTTTCGTTTTATGTCCGCAGGTGGACTGCTGCCATAAAATTTCAATAATATATCTTTATATTTGACAGAGATATCGCTTAAAATGTTTTTATTAGGTCACTTTATAATACACACATATAAAAGTGGGTGTGGCCGTCAACCGATTTTGGAAATTTTTCGTCCAAACATTTGCGTAAGTAAGTATATCACGCGTACCAAATTTCATCTATATATCTCCATGTTTGACTCTTAATAAGTGGGCGTGGCACCGCCCATTTTCCAAAATTTCATCAAATTTCTTCATAGGGGCCTGAGCTCAACACGTGGGTAAAATTTCATCACTCTAGCTTTAATAGTGACTGAGATACCAAATTTCCGATTTTTTCTATATAGGAAAAGTGGGCGTGGTCATGGTCCGATTTCGCCTATTTTCAATACCAACCGTCCCAGTGTCGATGCCAACTTGCATTTCAAATTTCATCAAAATATCTCAATTTTTGCGCGAGTTAGAGTGTTTACAGACGGACGGACGGACGGACGGACATGGCTCAATCGATTTCTCTTTTCACCCTGATCATTTTGATATATATAAGTCTATATCTATCTCGATTATTTCATTCTGTTACTATCCATCCAATGTGATTAAAACTATAATACTCTGTGTACCAGTACAGCTGAGTATTAAAAAAAAAGAGTACAAGCAAAAAAGTTTGAAATAGACGACTATGTAGTTATAACTAACGCTAATTCACAAGTAGGAGTATCAAGAAAACTAATACCGAAGTTTAAAGGACCATATAGAATAGCAAAAATCTTAGAAAACGATCGCTACATAGTAGAAGACGTCGAAGGTTTCCAACAATCGCTAATACCTGACAGAGGAACGTGGTCGGTCACAAATTTAAAGCCATGGTATAAAGTAAGTTAGACTAGTAAAGCCAATTGTATAGAAAATATGGAATCAGGTGATTCCATTAGGTCAGGATAGCCGAGTTGTAGGCATACGTGCCTAAGATAAGTAGCTTTCCTATATTAAGTAATGTGATTTTACGTTAATTAACGTAACTGTGGACCCGATGTAATGCTAACATAATTAAAAGTATGTATACCATGTAGTATATTGTGAATGTTCTTTATTAGATTGTCATAAGTAAGTTATCCAATAAGAATCGAGCTAGCTACTCGTTGAAAATACACCATTTGATAATGAAAATAAAGAAACGAGAACTCATTCGATATTGTACCCTCGAAGTAATCGGCAGCGTTTAATTTGATAGCTTTTATATTTTCCGTGCGCAGTGGCGGATCCACGGGGGGGTTTTGGGGGTTCAAACCCCCCTTGTGGTTTATCATAGATCCCAAATTAATGCCCTTATAGATTCTGCGCCCAAATTTCCCAAACTGATCAAGGAAAACTATCATTCCAAAAGCAATGGTTGGACCACATAACATCCAAAATATGTAACTACATGCGAAAAAAGTTCATGTAGGGGTCATTATTTTACAAATCGTACACCTTTTGGGATTTCATATTTCTGATTCGGCTCAAACTTTTTTTTTAAGTTACTTGCACGAACTTAGCAAACACCTATATCAGGATTTTGGCAAATTTTTTTTTCAGAGATCTGCATGTGTAAAAATTCGATGGTTAAGCAAACATGCCCACATTCAAAATTCCATATCTTTGTTCATTTGAAGGTAATAATATTTACTTTATAACTGCGTTAAAGAAATATTTAATTTTACAAAATCAAAATAATGAGTTCAAACTAAATTTTTTAAAGCATTATTACATACTGATCGGGTCAACGAATATTTTCGAAAAAATATACATAATATGCGCTGAATTTTCATCTAAAAAACGCATTTTATTTCAAGGTGGAGACTTTTATGGTTCAAAAGATATTAACTCATTTCTGACATGACCTCGAGCAACTTGCCTACGTTCCACTAAGCGTGTACCGCCAACGTGTGCCTGTGCGCATGCATGGTGATGTTAACCACCGCATACATAACTATGTATGTATGTGCATGCAATTCAACCTGATTATCACTTAATAGGTAGCTAGTAGTTATATTTTACCAAATAATTATTGTAGCACAATAGACGGTCTAGTAAAATAGATAATACAACTATTTATGTATTTAGGACCAAGGACGATCTTTAAGATGAATATATTATGTTATACACATATTATTTGTTATGCCTGCGAGCCAGTACCTTTAGTATAAGTAGATATCAGATTCTAAATATGAAATCTAACAGGGAAAAAATTAAATTTTCACTTAAATATTTTCGTGAAACTGGCTGTAAATTTTTAGTAATATTAGATATACTTATTTTATTACGACGGTTTTGAAGTGTACATCCCTATTACATTTGTCAATGAAAGTAAAATTTATAAGAGCATTAAAATAATAGAAAACATTTATTTACTTATTTGTATCCATATATATATATCAGCGTTGGGCAAGCTGCATTCAATTTTGATTGCATTCAGCCTTGCAGCCCCCAATCAATTCAGTAGTGAATGGGAATGCAAATGTGATTTGCACTACCATTCAATAGTGAATGCGAATGCAAAGGTGAATGCATTCCCATTCATTGCATTCCCACTGCAAATGTGATTTGCACTGGACTAGTACTCTATTCGGAAAAGTTGGTCTGAGAGGCATCCTCTTTCATAATAACTAGCGTTTGTTCGTGTTGAGTAAAATTTTTGCAAATTTGTTGAACTGTGTAATTATAACCTCAGAAGTTGAAAGAAATACTTTTACATACAGGTATAAAGCGCTAAGCAGAATCAGTACTTCTCCGTCATGACGTACGTCATTTTCGACTGACAGGACGTACGTATATATATATATATACATCCATATACTAGCATCTTTGATCACACTACAGCCTCACGAAATGTACAAGAACGTCGCGCACACCCCTGCACATATTGCTTGCTGCAGGTATACATATGTATGTATGTACATTAGAGTGGCCCTTACGCCTATGGAAAAATTTTTTTTCTACTTTTGTGAGACGTTACCCCCTGAAATGTTTTCATGTACGAAGAAAATATTCCCTATTTAATATTTGCTCGAGTGGGCAACGTTAACCCGTGCCACAATGTGTTGAAATAATGAACCAAGGGTTATATGGTTCTGTGGACGTTTATATTGGAAGAATTCTCTTATATTTTTGAATGTTAGTAGATTACAATGTTGTTATTTATTGGACTCCACAAATAAATGATTTATGAATAAAAAAATATGTACTGATATTCTATATATTGAGGCACTGAAATGTCATGGATCCTAATTTACTCACATATGCAAACAATTGAAGAAAATTGAAATTTTTAATATATATTTTTCATGTACTCGTACGTACATATGAAATGAAATAAGTCCCAACACACTGCGGGTTATTTCATTTTTCTATAAAAATTTGCCACAGCACTTTTGAGCAAGCTAATTCTCACACAGAATGAAAGAAATATCCACATTGTAAAACCCTCAAACAATTGAAATAGCTGTAATTTTGTATACTACTTTAACCCTCTAACTCTCCGACGATGAGGTCGCTTTTACTCCTTTTTTAGAAAGTCCGCAAAAAATATTATTTTGAAGGTCGTTAGAGGGTTAAATAGTTATAGAAAATTGTTCGCCATAGAATTTCACTAGGTATCCACAGACAAAAGTACCTGAATACCACAGTCCAGGGGCCTTATGGAGGTGATTTTGGTGACACAACTTTATTTTTATATCAGAATTCAACAAAAATGGTGTGCAAATGTAGAAAATTTGAGACTTTTAATTTTCTAAGTGCCTCCTTGGATGAAATTCTTACAAAATCCCTCGAGGAAGATGAATGGGAAACCGATATTGAGGACTCTATCATGAATAGTGCTGGACCGTCTCGATATTATATTTGTGAAGCATTTTCAAACGATAGTTACGCTGACTATGAGTAAAGTTGCCATGATACGGACACAAACTTTCCCAATGACGACAGAAACTCACTTTGAGCTAAAAATGTACCTATGCGCGACATGTGCTTCAGTTAAATGACTTCACCAGTTGTACATTTTAAAATTATTGTATTGGAAGAAAAGAATATGGACTATGATTTTAAATTAATATACAATTCTTAAGTGAAACGTTTGATTTTTTTGTTTTAATACTATGTTGCTTTATACGTGAGAACCAAAATTTAATGTCATTTACATACATATGTATGTACGTACATACATCTTCTACGATTTTTGCTACTCAAGCAATTGCAACGGTAAAATAATAAAAGTATTTTCATTAATTTTATGCAAATTTAAACTTGTAAACATATCAGAGTTAGGTTTTCGCACATACATATATTTATCGCGGCATAACCAAAAGCAGCGCTTACAAAAAGTGATGTTGCTAATTTTTCAACTTCAACTCGTTGTGGCACGGCTTATGGTTGCTCAATCGGGCCAAAATCTTCAGGGTATTATTTTTTTATTAAACAAAAACATATCAGTGGGTAACACCTGCAAATTTCCGACTTTCGAAAATAGGGGCCACTCTAATGTACATAAATAGTTGCATTATCTATTTTACTAGACCGTCTATTGTGCTACAATAATGATTTGGTAAAATATAACTACTAGCTACCTATTAAGTGATAAGCAGGTTGAATTGCATGCACATACATACATAGGTATGTATGCGGTGGTTAACATCACCATGCATGCGCACAGGCACACGTTGGCGGTACACGCTTAGTGGAACGTAGGCAAGTTGCTCGAGGTCATGTCAGAAATGAGTTAATATCTTTTGAACCATAAAAGTTTTTTAGATGAAAGTTCAGCGCATATTATGTATATTTTTTCGAAAATATTCGTTGACCCGATCAGTATGTAATAATGCTTTAAAAAATTTAGTTTGAATTCATTATTTTGATTTTGTAAAATTAAATATTTCTTTAACGCAGTTATAAAGTAAATATTATTACCTTCAAAATAAAAAAAATGAACAAGATACGACGAGCCGAACCAAAGATATGGAATTTTGAATGTTGGCATGTTTGCTTAACTATCGAATTTTTACACATGCAGATCTCTGAAAAGAAAAAAAATTTGCCAAAATCCTGATATAGGTTAGGTTAGGTTGAGGTGGCTGTCTCCGCAATTCATGAAAGCGGGGACACACTTAGGCCGAGGTGGCCCATTGTGATACCACACGGGAGCCCTAGCTTCCTTATCCCTGTTTACAAACCTTTCCGGAAAAATTAGATTCAAAAGTATGATAAGATTAGATGCCCGTGAAGCTAAACCAGCGCGTTTGTTTCATGAAACGCAGAAAATCTAGTGTCCTTGCATTTTCCATCTCCGCCAGGCACTCGAAAAAGTGTTTATGGAGGAAGCGGTACCTGGATAGCGACAGTGCGGGGCAGTGGCATAGATAGTGCTCAACACTCTCTATTTCCTCCACGTCCCTACAGCTGCGGCAGAAGTCGTTTTTATATAGGCCCATGCGAGAGGCGTGAGTGCCCATAAGACAATGGCCTGTTAGAAGTCCCACCAGCGGACCTATAGAGAGCCGATTCAGATGCAGCACCGATACAGACCTAGCCTCATCCAGTCTAGGCCAGATTTGCCTAGAAATCACACAAGTTGACTCCTTGGCCCATCTAGCGTTAGCCTGTTCAATGGAGCGAGATCTCAACCAATGCTTGCATGAGTTAAGCGGGGGGCCAACCCATGCCGCAGATGTGATATCCTGCAAGCTTGTGCCTTCCCTTGCCAACTCATCTGCAATGCAGTTGCCCCGAACGTTGCTATGGCCTGGAACCCAAATGACGTTCAGGTCGCACATTTCGGCTAGTTTGTTCAAAGACTCCCTACATTTCATTGCAACTATAGATGTAGCATTGTTACTCTGTAAGGATTTTATGGCAGCTTGGCTGTCAGAGAAGATTTTGATAGAATTTATGTCTGGCAGATCTGTCAGGCGACGAGCTGCTTCCCATATGGCTACGAGCTCAGCCTGATAGACGCTGCAGTGATCAGGTAGGCGCAAACTTACTTTCAGATGAAGCTTTTCGCAGAAAAACCCACTTCCAACTCTATTGTTCAATTTAGAGCCGTCCGTGTAAATGTGCAGTGTATTAGGGTCGGGATCCCCTAAGTTCTTCCACTCGCTCCTCTCCGGGATTCTTGTGGAGAATTTGTTATCCCAACAAAAGGCTGGTATTGCATAGTCCAGCTTTAGAAAATTGGCAGGGACGTTACTAAGAATTTGAGCGTGCCCGAATCTGGTGTCCCTCCAGGGTTCGGTTGCATTGAGCCTTGCCGCGTTGCAGCTGGCAATGAGTTTCCCCTGTATATCCGTGGGGAGAAGAAATAGGATGGTTTCGAGAGCTTTAGTTGGGGTGGAGGGAAGGGCTCCGCTAATAAGCATGGAAGCCATTCGCTGCACTCTAGTTAATTTGCTCTTATTGGTTTCGAGTTCCAGTGCTGGCCACCATATGGTGACTGCATAGAAGAGAATAGGTCGCACTACCGCTGTGTACAGCCAATGGACGATTTGGGGGTTAAGTCCCCATCTCTTGCCTATCGCTGATTTACATGCGTAAAGTGCTAACATGGCTTTTTGGGATCGTACTTCTACGTTCCGTTTCCAGTTTAGTTTTCTGTCTAGAATAACACCAAGGTATTTAACCTCGGTAGAGAGTTTAATCTCCTTCCCATTTATTGACGGAGGTTTGAATTCAGGTATCTTATGTTTGCGGGTAAACAGAACCATTTCCGTTTTCTCAGAGCTGACACTGAGCCCGCATTTCAGAGACCAGGTTTTTACAATGTTGAGTGCATTTTGCAAAAGGTCGCTCAGCACCGGTATATGCTTGCCAGTCGCTGTCAGGGCGATGTCATCGGCGTACGCAATGACCTGGCAGCCCGTGTGCTGAAGTTCAGAGAGCAGGGTGTTCACCGTTAGGTTCCAAAGCAGAGGAGACAAAACTCCACCAAATCCTGATATAGGTGTTTACTTAAATTGCGAAAAGATTCCAAGAAATAAATTTGGTGTCTTTTAAAAATGTGAAATTTTTTTTTTCAACAAATCCGTACGATTTGTAAAATAATGACCCGTAGGTACCTTTGGACGCACGTGCATAAAATCAAATTTGTCAAATGCTATTCGCAAATTGCCAAATCGCAAATTTATTTTCTTTTTTTTTCTTATCCCTATTTTTATCGGGATTGTACAGAATTAATTTGGTCAGAAATGTCTGAATCGTTGGAGAAATTGTCTTTTCCAGAGGCATTTCGCAATTCTTGTTTAAATTAATCTTTTAAAAATTTGAGTATATAAAGACAAGAACAAGAAAAATTCTATTAAAAATATAAATATAACCCAAAAGTACTACATACATATATTCTTATTTATTTTGGCTTTAAATGCAAGGGTAAGTGAAATTGATGATCAATTTGCCACCAATACCATACGATACTCATTCGCACGTACCAATGCAAAAATATACACGAAATTTTTATTTTAATTCAATTTTTAATTGTTGGGCTAAGTGGAAAAAAATTCAACAACTATTTACAGCGAAGGCTGAGTGTATATCTATTTAACGAAAAACCATTTTCGATCATCAGCACTCTTTTCGGAAGTGGATGCACCGGGGATTGAACCCGAGTCCATTCCATCTTCAGCGGCAATGACCCACTTACCCCAACAATTAAAAATTGAATTAAAATAAAAATTTCGTGCTAAGCACTAAAAAACTCTTTCAAGATATATTTTATATTTATTGTAGATCTGCTTTGACCACTAATGGGTCAAGGTGCGGGAAATGGCGCAACTAGTATATAGAATAATAATAGTAGGTGGTATTAGTCCATATTTTCACCAGCGCACATAGGTAGATTTTCAAGTTTTATGCGGCCAAAAATATTTTATTGTCTACATCTATTCCAAATTGCTTGTTTAATGCAAAATTTTAATAATAAAAAATAAATTTTAATAAAATTTGAGTTAAAAGTCGATTTTATTGAAAAATATATACAGTGACTCAAAAAAAAATCATATGCCAAAGTTTTTAAATTTATTTCAAAGAGTTCTGTCGAAAATTTTACTTTCTTATTTTAGTTTAAAGATATAGAAAATTTTTCAATAAAAATCGTTTTAAGCAGGATTTCTGAGCTTATAGAAAAAATCTGAAAAATCGTAGAAATTTCTTAAAGTGGAGCAAAAATTTCAAAGCAAGGCCATAATTTATAGAAGATTTTGAGGAGATTTCTAAGTGTACTGTTATGTAGCCAACCCATTTTAGTGTAAAAAGTGAAATTCTCAATGCTGTGAAAAATTCCGCCAATTTTAGAAGTTTTTTTCTGTAGGGTGTAGGGTGAGACCGTTCCAATTAAAATTTCCGAAAAGCCAATGAAAATTTTCAAAAAGTTGAATGTTGCATATTGTTATTTTAAAATTGAATGAGCTGCAAAATTGCATAATCAAAACTCTTCTAAAAAATGTAGCTTTAGGATTCTTAGCCCCTTTTTATGATAAGTATTTCCTTGACTTTGAAAAATTGGAAACACTAAAAATACGAAAGCAGGTAATTTTCCAAATAGCCCAATTTTTAATCCATTGTTGATAATTTCTGGCTTTGCATTTTTCCGTAGAGAAATTGACGGGTAATCGATCGGAGGCGATAATATAACTAAATTGCTTTTGAATTAAAAAATTAACAATATTTTTTCAAGAAAGGCCGATATGCTTAAAAGCTTCAAAATGGTGGGTCTTTTATTATGCTAGGTTGACGATTTCTTCAATAAATAATGATATTTACCTGAAGCACCCGAATCCATGATGTTTACTTTGATAACTGTCTTAAAACTGACTATATTTACGTTTAAAAATGGGTTACTTAAAATACGTAAAAAAAAAAATCGAAAAAGTGAGAGAATAATAAGTTTCGACTAGCGGCAGGGACACCCCCGTTGTCTATAAAAGCCGAGAAGACCGGTTTATTATCGCCCGGTCTATTATAAACGTAGAGCGATTTTGGATTTTGTATTTGCACCAATTTTAAAATTTTCAATTTTGGCCGCATAAATTCGTAAAATCTACCTATGTGCAGCGTCTGCTATTAAAAAACATCTTCCAAAAAAATAAATTTTCAAAACCCCCCCCCCCCCCCCCTTGCCGAAATCCTGGATCCGCGCCTGTCCGTGCGTTAAATACCACCTGATATACATATAATTTCAAAGATATGGATCATGTATCGAGACGTGTTCAATTAACCAAATTAAACCTGTAAGCAGCAAGTTTAAATTTAAAAAGAAGATACGTACCTCCTTAGGTATATCAGTTGCCCAAGAAATGCCACTTGTTGCTCGGAAAAGATCGCGAAGAGAGTTCACTAACGCTTTTCGGCCATCATAGTAAAGTAAAACTGCGACCAATCCCCTTGATAGTCCTGGGTGTTTAATCATTTCCCGTTGTGCAGTGCAGAGAAGTTCCAATGCCATAATTTCATCTACGTTGAACATATCAGATATTATCAACGCCTCTTCAATTAGCTCCTTGGAAATCGGTATAGATCGAGAATACTTAGATATTAATACTCCATCTATTAAGCCATTTTTCAAATGTTGGCGATGTTTTTCATTTTTTTGCTGTAAGAACATTTAATGAAACAATTGGTTTGCAAACTTTATTATCGCTATTATAGTGAAATCTACGTAATCTATTCGCGGCCGTTGTAAAATGATGTTATGATACCCCAATTTTTTTTTTTTTTTTTTGTTTCTTTGTTGTATATTATTCAATTTTATATACTTATTTTATCCATTTAACTTGTTAAACAATTTGAAACAAATGACATATATCCATTAAGCCGTATCACGTTAAATGGACAAAAAAACAGTTGTGTGTGTCAGTTTTATTTGAACACTTATGTCGAAAACATATTTTTGGTGTAAAAAAAATTTTTTAGTCCCGCGTTAAAAACAGCTAAATCGCGCTTTTTGTAATAATTTCCTTATTTGATTTCGGATCTTTAAGATCTTTATGTCACCGAAAAGATCTCGGTCTGCACTATATTTGACTCATATAAAGTTCCGACTTTAAAGGTTGTTCTGATTTTTACCTTTACAAATTTTGGAGTTCGCTAGCTTAGAGTGCAAATTGTGTAAGTCCTTTTTTCAAACTTTGTAGGAGACACAAAAAACAAAAAAGAAAAAAATTTCGAAATTAAAAAAAAATATCTGTTCATGTAAATATTTTGGACTTTTACAAATTTCTTCGCTTTTTGGACTTACACAATTTGCGTAGCATTGAATAACCACGAGTATAAATGTGACAAGTATCACAGACTTTTTTTAGCGCGGTGCTATTTGATTTTTCTAGCGTTCTACATAAAAATACACTTTTTCATAAAAGTGGACTTACACAGTTTGCACTCTAAGCTAGCGAGTTACTATCCTTAGATTTTTGTTTTTAACCACTAATACAAAGCTCTCAAAAAACCATGAGGACTCCGCTAAAAAAGTTGTAGCCTTTATTCACAAACAAAAAAGTTATAACGTTTTAAAATCACACTTTTTTTTTTATAAAGAACTAGCTGTACCCGGCCAAGCTTTGCTTTGGCTCACTTCCTATTATAGGCATTAGAAGCGAGAAACGGCACACTTTAAAATAAGTTGGAAGTATCTAGATACCGAACTTTCCTCGGGCTGCCTACCTCAGCAAAAGTCAGATAAGTTTAAAAAAAAAAGTGAAGGAAAAAATGTCCTTATCTATACCTTTTTTCTTCGTATTAGTCTCTCACTCTCTTTCCCTCTATTATTCCCTTTCCATTTATCTTTCCCTTTCCTTTCCTTTCATTTCCGCTTCCGTTTTCTTTTTGCTTTCCCGTCACAATTCCACTTCCCTTTTCCTTTCTCTACCGTTCTCTCTTACCTCTCCTTTTCTGTCTTTCTCCCTTTCATTTCCCCTCTTAAACTTTCTCTAATTCCTTGTCTTACTTTCTCTCTCCCCATCCTCTTCATTTTTTTTTATTATATTCTCCCTCTCCTTTTCCATCACTTTGCATTTGCCTTTCCCATTCTCAGTAACTTACCCTTTCCCTTTCCCTCGGGAACCGGGTTTAGCATAACATTGCCCTGCATTCCACTTCAAATTTTATACCATCGTTGTTTAAAGACATCCCGTGGCATCCGGGTCCACTCTTCTACCCAGGGACCGAAAATTTAAATTATTTTTTTTTCGATGCTATAAAACTCGAGGGCTAGATTGTGTCCTTGGGAAAAATTATTAACTTTACTTTCATCCCAGGACCTCCAGGATCAATAACCCGGGCTCTGTTAATTTTACTGGTTTTTTTTTTAAAAACGCCAGCTATAAAATAAAAATATGTCGTTTTATTTTTTAGCACAAGCGATAAAATAAATACTTGGTGTTTTATTTTTTAGCTCCATCGATAAAAGTAAAACCTGGAGTTTTATTTTTTAACTCCAAAATAAAACTCCAGGGCAAATAACTAACGAACCCCTTAACCGAATTGCATAAATTTGATATCAGATGAAAGGTAATTCAGTAAGCTTTTCAACTTTTGGCTGACGAAAACTATCAATTTTAAACAACAACAATTTTAATGTAAAAACAATATATAATTACTGATATTTTTCGTCAGCCAAAAGTTGAACTTGTTACTTTTCGTCAGCCAAAACTCGATTTTGTTACTTTTCGTCGGCCAAAAGTCAAATGTTATACTTTTCGTACAGAATTTTTTTATTGATAGCTTTCGCCAGAAATTTTAAATATATTAGTTTTCGTATGGTACGACGATATCAACATATATAAAAAAAATTTTAGGAATGACTAACTAAAATCAAAAATTCGGAGTGTCAAACTTCATTTTAGAACTATGCTCCTATGAACTTTTTTTGTTCAGAATTGACCAGAGAATGCAGCAGTGGCCGAAACAAAGTAGGGTTTTTCCGTCAGTACAAATTGACCCGCCCACTATGAAAATACATAAATCGGATTTCTGAAAACTTCTAATTCTTCTTATTTTTCTGCTTAAATGAGAGCTCGAGTAAGGTTTTGTTGTTTCCACACCTCCCCCATGGCTATTCTGTTGCAAAAAAAAAGTTCCAGTTTGTTGAACTGTGTTATTTTTGTCCAAATAAAATATTCCTCCAAATATAAATTTTTTCTTTGGTGTTTTATTATAAAAGGAATAAAACTCCCTTGGTAGTATACGATGCACTGATAAAAAAATGATAACAACTTTTTTGAATCGTACGTGTAGTTTTTGAGATATGAGCCCTTAATAGGTTAAGGCATATTTGGCCCGATAACTTTTTTTCTACGCATCTTATCGTATCTTATGATGTCGTTAAAAAGGCGACATTCCACCGCTTCTATCGGTATATGAATTATTAATATATCTTGATAAATGCAAGAGAAACTGTAAAAAGAATCTCAAAAATTCAATTTTTTGTTAAATTTTTTCAATTTTTTTCATATTTAATCACGGTTTTCTCGAATAATTTGTTAACCAGTGTATATGCTAAGATATTTCGATATAATCTCCGATTAATTTTGCTTTCAACGATGTATAACTTTTTTATATCAGCTTAGGCTTTGATATTCTACTTTAATCAATTTCTACTGTGAAATTTTTCATACTAAAGTATGGACTTCCCAGGTTACGGTTAATATTTTCGTATGAAAAATTTCACAGCAGAAATTAATTAAGGTAGAATATCTTAGGAACACCTAGGCGTTCGACCCACATTTTAGGACCCTACATAGGAATTATAATAATTTTATTTCTATGGAAGAGTCATACTCATAGCCTTTCGTTTGGTACCAATATCCAGGCGATTTTGGCCAAGTGTAATAAAGCACGCGAGCTAATTTTGTTTCGTGCAGCATCGTGCCATTTGGGAATATCTAGGGAGTCAGCATCACTGTTCACCTGTCTTTCCAACGCAGTGGAGGTCTCCTCTTTCTTCTGCGTTCAGCGGGTTACGATAGAAATTTATACCAATATATGTATCTTAAAAATATTTCGGGGTCATTCGGGTCCACGTTTTGACCCACATCTGGAGACCTGACCTCTATTAGACTTCCACTCCCTTTCCCTCTTTCATCTCCGTTTCCATTTCCTTTCCCTTTCATTTCCCTTACCCCTCCTTTTCTCCCTCCCTCTCATTCGTCACCCTTTACCACTCCCAATCTCTCTCTTCCCTTCGCTCTCCCATTCTATTTTCGTTTCCTTCCCCTTCAATTCCCATTCCATTCGATTTTCCTCATCCTTTTTATTGCTTTTTACCGAGGGACCAGGTTGAGCAACATCTAAAACAACTCTGTATTGAAGCCATGATTCCCACTTTTCGGTTTCATCCGGGTCCACGTTGTGACCCATATCTGGGGACTCGGCCTATGCATCGCAATTATAATAGTTCTCTGTGGAAGTCCTCATCAAGACCTTTGATTTGATACCAATATCGCTCAGAAACATTTGAGGGTCATCGGGTCCATGTTTTAACCTTATCTGGAGACCCGGTCTAGGCATCAGAATTAAAAGGGTTCTATGTTCAAGTCCTCATCAATACCTTCCATTTGATACCAATATCGGCCAGAAATATTCGAGTCATCCGGGTCCACGGTTTTATCTATATTTGGGGACCCGGCATAGGCATCACAATTATAATAGTTCTGTGTCGAAGTCCTCGTCAAGACCTTTGATTTGATACCAATGATGCATCGTAACGTTAATATTATCGTTTACCGAAAAAAAGCAATCGTTTCCGTTGAAACTATTCAGGTTTTTACCGTTTACGCAATTATCAAAACAATTTATAGTCGCAAAATAACGATAATGAAATTATCGAAATAATACCATTATCAAAATAATTTCATTTCGTTAATTAGCGTTATCATAACCAAATTTTTAACGTTGAAATGCTTAGTGCGCTCGCAATGGCGTCGCGGTACTCACATACATACAAATATAAATATGCTCACGAACTGCTACACGGAAAAAACTATATTGATGCCACATCCGGACGTTAATACTGTTATGTCGGTGTATCGTGATTTAAAAGCTGTAAACATAAATGATCTTACAAAAGACCTGTTAAGTGTTGATTGGAGTGTATGTTGGTATCTTGAAACAGTGGATCAGAAGGTTGCCTTCTTAAATAATTTGTTAAAAGATCTGTTTGATGTCCACGCACCTCAACGTATTGCCCGGGTTATAAATGTCTCTTGTCCCTGGTATAACTTTAAAGTGAAATCAGCGATAAAATTTCGCAATAAGTTATATGTAAAATGGAAGAGAAGTCGTACTGACTCTGCTTGGTTGCAATACAAGATAGCCCGAAACAAAGCTACCAGCATAGTTAGGCAAGCGAAGCAAGATTACTGTAGTAAAAAGTTGAATCCATCACTTCCATCCAAAGATCTGTGGCGCAACTTGAAAACCCTAAGTGTATATGGAAAGCACAAAAATGAGTGCAAGATTAGTCCCGACGTACTTAATAATTATTTTATTAGTGCCAGCAGTGGTGTCAAAAGTCCTGTAGCTCAGAACTTTTCGATGCGCTTAGAACTTGAAAGACGTTTTCAATTTGAGTCTGTCTCTGAGCTAGATGTATTCAAGTCCGTCATTGGTATCAAATCCAACGCCACTGGTGAGGATGGGATATCCTTGAAGTTTATAAAGCTTGTCTTGCCATTCATTATAGGAACTGTTACGCATATAATAAATCATTGCTTTACCACCTCGTGTGTTCCTGCGCAGTGGAAAAATGCGGTAATTATTCCTGTTGCGAAGAAAAATATATGCGTAGAGCCTTGTGACTATAGACCGATCAGTATCTTGCCAGTTCTGTCAAAAGTGTGTGAGTCTTTAATGGCAAGGCAAATTTCATGTTTTGTTCAAACCAGGGTTCGGAAATTCTCACTCACATTCATTCACGTTCGCGAGCGGGAATATTTCAAATTATTTTTTTCGTTCATTTATCACGAGTGAGAAATGCAAAAAAAAATTTTGCTTCTCACTCGCGATAAGTGAACAAAAAAAAATTTCCATATTTTTCACTCACGAGCGAAAAATAAAAAACCAAAATTTCTCACTCACATGTGATAAAACCGAACTAAGCCGGCTTCGGCTGTTCACATATGAGAAAAGCAATGCGAGAAATACTGATCGCGAGCAGTATTTTAGCGTTCACGAAAAGATTTTCTCATGGACATTTTTCAGCTGCGTTGTATGGAAGGAAATGCAAGCAGATTTTCGCAGTTGCCTTAGCCAAGCATTTGTGCGTACATATGTATCTACATATTTATGTATGGTTGGGTGTATGTATACAAGGGAATGGTTTGCATATGAACATATGTATGTACATATATACATACATATTATTTATGTATACGTATTAAATAATCTCGGATTGCCTGCGATCTTTAGTAGAAGGCGGGTAACTAAATTTTCCTTGTTTATTATAATTACTTTATTGAGTCTTTTTTTTATAATTTTTGTTTTTTTTTTTTTGCAAATACATACATACATATGTGACGAGTTCTTAATAGCCATTTTATAGCAAATGTAGGTATGTAGATGCTAGCTCCTTTTTATACCTATTTAGGAAGGTTTTTGAACGTGGAATGATATACATACATACCTAAATATGTATGTATATACATAAGTATATATGTACATATGTGCATACATATGTACATATGGATGTATCAATGAAAGTACTTGGGTAGCACTTTTTTGTCCTTTAATTTCATTTTTTTTTTGAGAGGCGGTACAATCCGCCCAAAATACACACATACATAAATTTTTTTTATTGTTAGTAAAGCTGAAATACCCCTAAGTAGGTACTAAGTTTGGTAATGATATGTGAATATGTATATGCATATGGGCTAATCCTGAAAAAGTCAACCCAGAGCATGAAATTGAAAATGGTCCGAACTTTATTCTTAAACTCAGGCTGAGAAAAATCACCAAAAAATAATAATTTTCACTATGGCTTTTTTATTAGCAAAGTATCATTTTTTTTTCTTCGCGGGTTTTGTTTATTGAAAACAGTTATATTATTTTTACACACTCTAATCATTCTACATAGAACGTAATTTAATTTAAGAGTATAAAATTTGCGAAGCTAGTAAGAATAAAGGAGTTTTTGTACTTTAAAATTTCGCTTATCCTTTTTGTCGCGTGCGTTACCAAAAAACTATATAAATAGTTATTAAAACTAGGAAACCACTTGAAATAAAAAAAAATTTCAGTGACAAAGTAAGTTTGTGTACCTTTTTCCAAAAATAAAATCAGTGTTGTCCGAAAGCTGAATGTTACAACTTTATATGTGTTTTAAATTTGTCGCGTGCGTTACCGTAAGTGCAAAATTCAATCTATATACATATATAATTAAACAAAGTAAAAAAAAAAAATTTAAAAGCTTTTATATTTAATACTAGCTGGCCCGGCAGACGTTGTTCTGCCTAAAATTTATTCCTATAAAGCTATAAAATTGTAAATTCTCTGAACAAAAGAGATATATGTACATATATTCGCCGCGACAAACCCAATTTCTCCTATCCCCATCTCTATCTCTATCTTTATCTCTATCTCTATCTCTATTTCTATCTCTATCTCTATTTTTATCTCTATTTCTATCTCTATCTCTATCTCTATCTCTATCTCTATCTCTATCTCTATCTTTATCTCTATCTCTATCTGTATCTCTATCACTATCTTTATACCTATCTCTATCTCTATCTCTATCTCTATCTCTATCTCTATCTCTAACTCTATCTCTATCTCTATCTCTATCTCTATATCTATCTCTATCTCTATCTCTGTCTCTATCTCTATTTCTATCTCTGTCTCTATCTCTATTTCTATCTCTATCTCTATTTCTATCCCTATTTCTATCTCTATCTTTATCTCTATCTTTATTTCTATCTCTATTTCTAGCTCTATCTTTATTTCTATCTCTATTTCTATCTCTATCTTTATCTCTATTTTTTTCTTTTCTATCTCTATCCCTATTCCCATTCCTATCACTATCTCAAAATGTATGGGAAAATATTTTTTTTTTGCATTTTTCGGGAATTTTATTGGATATTCTCCTATTCTGAATTGGTGTCAATCATCGAAATCGGTGCAGGCGTTCTTGAGTTATACGCGTTTGTACTAACGCCACTTCCTTTTATATATATAGATATACAAAATATATGGGAAAATATTTTTTTTGCATTTTTCGGGAATTTTATTGGATATTCTCCTATTCTGGCCAGAGGACAATCTGAATTTGTCTCAATCATCCAAATCGGTGCAGGCGTTCTTGAGTTATACGCGTTTGTACTAACGCCACTTCCTTTTATATATATAGATTAATATAAAAATTTACTAAAAAGGAAAAAAATAAATGTTTAATATTTTTCAACAAGATTTATATTACTCATTAGTTCATTTGGATCTTAATTTCAATCTAAGCATACATTTAACGTATTTCTTCAAAGCATTTCTGTATATGTATCAACATAAATAAAAGCGTGGGTGCACTTTACGTAATGCATATCTTACGTAATTGGAATTTAAAGTTTTTATCGCTTCCTTCCATTTCACCAATACTGTTTTATAACATGAATATCTAATGAGTACCCGCGTATATGTTGATACAGTTTTTTGGTAACGCACGCGACAAAAAGGATAAGCGAAATTTTAAAGTACAAAAACTCCTTTATTCTTACTAGCTTCGCAAATGTTATACTCTTAAATTAAATTACGTTCTATGTAGAATGATTAGAGCGTGTAACAATAATATAACTGTTTTCAATAAACAAAACCCGCGAAGAAAAAAAAATGATACTTTGCTAATAAAAAAGCCATAGTGAAAATTATTATTTTTTGGTGATTTTTCTCAGCCTGAGTTTAAGAATAAAGTTCGGACCATTTTCAATTTCATGCTCTGGGTTGACTTTTTCAGGATTAGCCCATATGCATATACATATTCACATATCATTACCAAACTTAGTACCTACTTAGGGGTATTTCAGCTTTACTAACAATAAAAAAAATTTATGTATGTGTGTATTTTGGGCGGATTGTACCGCCTCTCAAAAAAAAAATGAAATTAAAGGACAAAAAAGTGCTACCCAAGTACTTTCATTGATACATCCATATGTACATATGTATGCACATATGTACATATATACTTATGTATATACATACATATTTAGGTATGTATGTATATCATTCCACGTTCAAAAACCTTCCTAAATAGGTATAAAAAGGAGCTAGCATCTACATACCTACATTTGCTATAAAATGGCTATTAAGAACTCGTCACATATGTATGTATGTATTTGCAAAAAAAAAAAAACAAAAATTATAAAAAAAAGACTCAATAAAGTAATTATAATAAACAAGGAAAATTTAGTTACCCGCCTTCTACTAAAGATCGCAGGCAATCCGAGATAATCAGCCCTATCATGAACTTCATGTGAAAAACTTCCCTCGAAAAATATAAAGCAAAACAATAACAATTTTTCACATTTTGTTTTTGTTTTGCTTTGTAATTTTTGTGAACATTTTGTTCACATGAAGTTCACGATAAGGCTGAATATTGAATACGTATACATAAATAATATGTATGTATATATGTACATACATATGTTCATATGCAAACCATTCCCTTGTATGCATACACCCAACCATACATAAATATGTAGATACATATGTACGCACAAATGCTTGGCTAAGGAAACTGCGAAAATCTGCTTGCATTTCCTTCCATACAACGCAGCTGAAAAATGTCCATGAGAAAATCTTTTCGTGAACGCTAAAATACTGCTCGCGATCAGTATTTCTCGCATTGCTTTTCTCATATGTGAACAGCCGAAGCCGGCTTAGTTCGGTTTTATCACATGTTAGTGAGAAATTTTGGTTTTTTATTTTTCGCCCGTGAGTGAAAAATATGGAAATTTTTTTTTTGTTCACTTATCGCGAGTGAGAAGCATAATTTTTTTTTTGCATTTCTCACTCGTGATAAATGAACGAAAAAAATAATTTAAAATATTCTCGCTCGTGAAAATTCTCACAAATGAATGAAAATGAGTAATCATAAATGAGAATTTCCGAACCCTGGTTCAAACAAATAACCTATTATCTCCACTTCAATCAGGTTTTCGACCTAATCATAGTTGATCTACGGCAATGCTAAAAATTACTGAAGATATGAGGTCGCAGTTCGACAATGGTGACTTGACTTTGCTTTGCCTTCTTGACTTTTCAAAAGCCTTTGACCTTGTAAATCATGACTTACTTTGCATGAAGCTAAAATATATCTTTGGATTTACGGATAGCTCTGTTAGGCTTATGACAAGTTATCTTGCGGGAAGAACGCAGAAAGTGGTGTGCAGTGGCGTCTCCTCTGACCCTTGTAACGTAACGTCTGGTGTTCCGCAAGGCTCGGTGCTAGGTCCTCTTTTGTTCAGTCTCTTTGTAAATGATATATTTTCTGTGTGTCGTTGCGTCAATGTACATGCTTATGCTG
Organism: Urophora cardui; assembly: GCA_960531455.1. Lineage (NCBI taxonomy): Eukaryota > Metazoa > Arthropoda > Insecta > Diptera > Tephritidae > Urophora > Urophora cardui. The sequence goes on along the minus strand of OY482671.1, from coordinate 47,075,965 downwards.
ACGACATTCAACTGTATCTGTCTAATCGTATTGGACTTGTTGATGACTTATGCTACAGAATTAACTGTGACTTGTCTGCCATCTCGCAATGGGCTAATAATAATGGTTTGTGTTTGAATGTAGAAAAATCGTTTGTGTTGCCCGTCAGTAGCAGTAAAGTTCATATTGTGGATATACCAAGACTATTTGTGGGTGACCATGATACAACCAAACAAGGTAGTTCCATTTCACTTTGACTTTGTCATTTTTGATTATAATATGGATTATTGACGTCATACTTTAAGTCAAAAATTTAGGATAGCGTTGCCCAATCAAAAGTTTTTGGCTGAGGGTATATTTGAACAAAATATTGGGTATTTTAAATGAATTGGTGTTTTTTACATACATATGTTAATCAACAAAACAAATCAGCGGATTTAATGAGTATATTTTAACATTTTAAATATAATAGGTCCGTTTATTATTAGCTAGTTATGAATAGTTAGCCAAGTTTCGGCTGGAAAATCGTTTCTTGAGTCAAAAAAATAGCAGAAGAGAGCCATAGACAGCTCCAAATTTCAGCCAGTAAAATTTTCCCTAGCTGAAATTATTTGCTGCCAAAGTAAGAAACAGCTGTTGAAAAAATAAACAAACGAATGCTTTTGATTTTATTACTTTTGAAATTTTCTGAATTTTTGAAATAGAAATAAAGAAAATTAAATGTTTTTTTTAGAAAAAATAACCATTAACAGTCAAAAAATAGCATTCAAATTATTAATCGCTAATTTTTACTATTTTTCCGTTTCTTGATTTCCTGTTCCTTTCGTTCTTTATGAGCGCAATTCTTTCCGTTTTGCTCACTTGACAGCTAGCTGCTAATAAGAAACAAACTTATTGAAAAAAGCTTTTCAAAAAAGATAAAATAATGAGTTATTCATAAAAAATAAAAGAGATTTATACAATTATTACAGTCGAAAACTTTTATCAAAATGTCCTTTATACAATAGCCCTGTTTTTATTTCAGCGCATATACATCTGCGCTTAAATTTTGTATGGATTTCTAAGCGCACATCTCTATCCTCTAACGAAACTAAATTAAATTTTTTCCTTGTAACAGAAACAGAAACAAAACTCATTTGTATCAAATTAATTTAGTTTCGTTACAGGTTTTGTTTCTGCTGGGACCGTGTCGGAGTTTTGTGACGACTTTTGTTACAAAGGAATTTTGTTTCTGTTTCAGTTTCGTTACTTAGCTGTGTAACAGAAACCGAAACCGAAACGCGTTACAATTCCCTGATTAAAACACAGCGATAATTTTGTAGCACGGCGAGCCAAATTGAGACTACAAAAATATGTTATTTTATATATTTAACTTCCGTTTATAGTATGTACTATATTCCACAAACTTGCCGCAACTTATTTTAAGAATAAATCTTATTTTTTATAAAATTATTTGTGATCTGATATTATGAAGAATATAACACGTAAATGTACGTATTTTTATTTACATCTATCAATATTCAAATTGAAAAAATTCCTTCTGTTACAGTCGATACCATGGTTACCATGGAAATAAAAAATAACATAGATGGAGGATTTTTAGCATTGAGTATGGCAGCACGAAATGTCATAATCCATATAATTGTCAGGTGGCTAATATGGCGACAAAAATTTGACGTTTACACTACCTTCTTTCTTGTATCATGGTGGGTGACAGTGTTTTGGCGTTTACTGAAAAAATTAAAAATTTGGGCTTTGTTGTCAATTCGATGTTGAGTTGTTCTGATCATGTAAATAAAGTTGTGAGTAATGTCTATACTGTGCTTCGTAGACTAATGCCTGGTTTTCACTAGGTCATATATGACGTCAAATATTGTCAAACAAATGAAAACGGGTTGGCATATTGTGTCAAATGCGTTTGCAGTCAGTTTTGACCACTCGCTGTCATATAAAATGACAGCCATATGAAAACACTCAAATTGTAGTTTGCCAGCGCATTGGGCAACATTTGACACACAAAATTCATTTGCCAGCGTGTTGGCAAACTTGATTCGTTTGTCAAGCTCACAGCTGATTCGCAGGGCCACGGAGCGTGTCAAGGAGCGAAGAGCTAAGGAGCTATGGCTTTTTCACGGAGCGGAGCTGGAGCTCAAATTACAGGTAGAAGCTGGAAGTGGAGTTAAAAATCACTAGCTCTTTATATATCTATATCTGTGGCCACAAGCAATAACCGCTTAAGTCGACTTAAGAAGATTTTGAGTTACATATACCACATTATTCTCCTTTTAAAACTCTATATTTCTGTAAAAACCCCATTCTTATAACTTAATTCAATAAAAAGATATAAATAAAAACATGTAGGTATATTAGGTATATTAAACTTGCTATAACAGCCAAGGTAGATTTATATACTTAATGAAATTTCTGCATGATATTTTGTTTTATTTACAAAATTTGATCGTAACATTGTAAATGGCTCACTGATTTTGCGTCCATGGTTTTTAATCGATTTTTTCTGATTTGTTAAGAAAAGCCTTCGGATAAAAATATAAAAATAAGATTTTCTTTGCACTGCCATAAGCACTCAGATATAAAAAAAATTTATATGTACATATGTGCCTATGATTCATATTTTATGTGCAGAGCAAAGGCACTTTGTATTACAGCTCCCGAGAACTGCCGTAAGAAATCGAAATATACAATAACAAAAGTGTAATGAAAAAAAAATTCAAAATATGAAAGCACTGTAAAAAATTTGTATTCAAATAATTTTCATATAAAAAATAAAAAAAAAATTTTTATGTATGTGATACTACCATTTGAAAATAAATTCTAAAATAATAGTGGTCTTCATCTAAAGTGATAAAGTAATAAATTTTTAAAGTTTATCAGTTTATCCGCATTTTTACATGAAACCACCTTGGTAAATAATTGTTTAAACTCTTGTCAGTGTCAACTTGATTAATAAATAAAAAAAACCCAATAAAATAAACATAAAAAAATGCCGAAGGAAACCACAATTTCTTCTTTTAAATTGAAAAAGTAAAACTGACAATGTGTCAGACTTGAGTTTTACCGAAATTTATAAATTTACGCAACAAAATCGTTCGGTAAAGTGATAAACTTTGCTTAAATATATTTTCATACAAATTTTGACAGATAATTTATTACAATTAATATTTTATCACTTTACCGCATTTACCAGCAGTTTACCACTTTAGATGAAGACCCTTAATATTTTATTGGAATTCATAAAAAAATCTAAATGAGCAAAAAATGTTTCAATGCATATAAAAATTTTGTAGATGTATTGAGCTTTGTACTTTCAATACGAGAGCGTTTAGCAGGCCTGCTATAGAGAATAAAGGTAGGTTTAAAACCAAAGATGGTTTTAAAGCGACCCTAGATTATGCCAAATAGTTCGAGTTTACCTTTATCTCAGGTAAGCGTTGAGCGTCTCTTTTCATCATTAAAAATTGTCGTATCTGATTTAAAACAGTCTTGTCGATTTGAAGCGGAGCCAATATATAAAAAATCGGAGCGAGAACGGAGCCCTATGCAAAAAAAGGATGGGAGTTATTGCCTATATGACACTACGTTTTTTCTTGTTTTTTTTTGGTGTGGAAAATCCACCGAAAGTCAAAATACAAAAACAATTCTTCTGTAGGTTGAAAAGAGACAAAAACTCCCTCAAAAACAATTTGATTGCCATTCAAACTAAATGAAAATAATATTTATTTCAAGAATTAATTTTTTTGGAAATTTGAAACAAAAGACATATACATCAAATACATAACTAAATATGTAGATGATGTATTCGCTATTGTTAAGATTAAGGACGTGGAAGACATTCTGACTACATTAAATGCGCAACACAAGAAAATCCAATTCACGACTGAAAGAGAAACTGACAATAGGATAGCCTTCCTAGACATAGAAATATTTAGAAACAATAACAAAATTTTGACGAATTGGTATGCGAAACCAATAGCATCCTCTCGAATGATTAACTATAACTCTAACCACCCCTGGACCCAAAAGAAGAACACCATGACGAATTTTATAAATAAGATCTACACGCTGAGCGACCAGGCGTTCAGAAAAAACACCGACGTTAAAATAAGAAAAATCTTGACAAAAAACGGTTACCCAAATAAAGTCATTGAAAGGTGGTTAGCAATAACAAAACAAAAACAAACAACACGCCAAACTAATGCAAAAACTACCAATGAAAACAACAACAAAATATTTAGAGGCATTACATACATACAGGGTTTAACGGATAACAACATATTACAAAAATGCATACATAATGACAAATTGATATTTGCACATAAACTGAATCACACACTCAACCAGCAAGACAAAAGATAAAGTCACTAAAGAGCAACAACACAATGTAGTGTACGAAATCAAATGTAAAGGCAGCAATGACGAACGATGCAACAAAAAATATGTAGGTATGTAGGCATAAAACAGACGTTAGAAATAAAAAGACAACAACAGCACTAGCACAACACTTGATCAATACTGGAAATACAGCGGACTTTGACAACGCGAAAATATTAGACATAGAGAAACGAACAAAAACAAGATTGACATTGGAAAGTCTCCGCATACAACAAAGAATAAAAGACACAATAAACTATAAGGAAGATGTGGACAGCATAAATTGCGTATATAGAAATATAATCAAATAACAAATGTCAAAAAACTGTATATGTATAAATATGTAATTGTGCCAAGATGTGGATCAGAGCTGGGCGATAAGGATTACTTGTGCAATCGATTACACGTAGGATTACGATTACATTAATCGTAATTTCAAGTTTTTTACGATTACGATTACAGTAATCGTAATTTTTGTAACGACGATTACGATTACAGTAATTGTAATTTCAAGTTTTTGACGATTACGATTACAGTAATCGTAATTTTTGTAACGACGATTACGATTACAGTAATTGTAATTTCAAGTTTTTGACGATTACGATTACAGTAATCGTAATTTTTGTAACGACGATTACGATTACAGTAATTGTAATTTCAAGTTTTTGACGATTACGATTACAGTAATCCTTATTTTCTGTAATCTTAAATTACAAAATTTAAGAATTACATGTAAAAAATTATTAAAATTGCTTTTTGATACTAAACGGTGTAGGGAGGAAAATATGCTTGGCTCTGAAAGAAGTGCTAAAAACTACAAATAATTATGTAAAGCTTGCAATTTCACACATATTATATACATTTTGAAATATTTGCGGTTGAGATAGCAGCTTTTAGTGGGCTGGAGACAATGGCCACATGCATAAAAATCGAGCTGTAGCTCACACCAATTTTCTTCGTAAAATTTGGATTTTGCATGTATAAAAAATATGTATTACAATTGCTAGATTTTACTAAACAAATTACTTAGGTTTATCTCATAACAAAATTAAAAAGTAATAAAACTCCACTGCAACTTTTGAAGATGTAAATGACCATAACTATGAAAAGCCAATATTAGATGAAGATTTTTTTGACTTCGGCGGTAAATACCTAACTACATATCTATATAACAACTTAATATATATTTTATTTAAAACTCAATATACCTTTAGAAAACACTGATTTACCTGAAGTGCTTCCTGGTAGTGGCTCAAACATTATAGGAGAAGAATTTTTTAAATATTTGAACGATGCTGATAGTAGCCATGGCTGTTTTAAAAGATATCCTCTGATAAAGAAAGCATCTTTAAGATTCAGCACCCCGCTTACATCGTCAGCACCTGTGGAAAGGCTATTTTCGTTGGCGGGCATTATAAACAGTCCTCGACGCCATGCACTTTCCGATGTTTCTTTTGAAAAATTAGTTCTGCTTAAGGCTAATATTGAATATTATTGAATGTAAATTATCCAAACAGCAGTCTTAATTTTGTATCTTTATTATTTCCGCTAATTTTCTCTCTTCTTAATACACATCCCAGTTTTAATTGTTTACTTAATGTGTGAGAAATAAACACATATGTATGCATGTATGTCAAAATTATTATTATTTCTTGGAAAATGATGTTGGGTAAGTATATCACTGTTTTTTACACATTGTAATCCCAGAAAACGAGAACAGTAATCGTAATTTCAAGTTTCTTACGATTACGATTACAGTAATCGTAATTTTTGTAACGACGATTACGATTACAGTAATCGTAATTTCAAGTTTCTTACGATTACGATTACAGTAATCGTAATTTTTGTAACGACGATTACGATTACAGTAATTGTAATTTCAAGTTTTTTACGATTACGATTACAGTAATCGTAATTTTTGTAACGACGATTACGATTACAGTAATCGTAATTTCAAAATTTCTAAGATTACGATTACTGTAATCGTAATCATCTTGTAATCGTAATCCTTATCGCCCAGCTCTGATGTGGATAGATGTGTTGTAACGAAAATTGGTTTAGATGTTTTTTTTTAGATGAATTTAAGTGTAAGTGAAAAGTCTTTTAATTCTATGTATATATTTAAAAATGTATGTATAATTCGTAATAATTTCTTTGTAATATTATGTTGTTGTGTATCTTTTAATGTTTTTAAATAAAATTAGACTCCCTGAGGAAGACGGGAATACCGTCGAAACGCGTAGGAGGATGGAGGAAAATTAATAAATTTTGCCTCTTAATCTAATCGGCCTAAAAGCTCTTTAAAATATTCATATTGAATTTAAATTACTGCAATAAAAGTTATGAAACTCAGATGGCAGAGTAGCTGTGTATTCCATGTTATAAAGAGAAGCCAGTGCGCAGTATACTTTTTCTTCCGGACATCTTCTTTCCCCTTACGGCCAAAGCAGAAGCTTACAAGAGGCAAATTTAAAATTTGTATTTCCATATATTTTTTATTTTATATATAATTTATTTTATAGTTGTCAACTTAAAACAATTGTCAGAAAAACCTGCCTAGATGGTATTTTGTTGGTATTTCGTTTTTTCAATATAGCTTGCTCGCTTGCACCAACGCAAAACTGTATATGACCATCTCCTTCACTCCAAAAAACCTTGTAGAATACCGGAAAAAAAAACGTAGTGTCATATGGGCATAAGAGCAGCAAAAAATTTTGGAAGCGGAGCAAACGAAAAAATCCTTTGCACCGGGGCCCTGGTTTGTCGAGCGCACAGCTGATTGTGATTGTGCGAGTATTATAAATTTATTTACTTATTTTGTTAATAGTATTTTAATATCAGAAAATGGAAGAGTTATTAGTAAACGATTTCCAAGTTTTTGTGCAACCTAGAAATAGCACCACCACAAGAAAACCACGGGTGAGAAAACTGACCTTGCTGTCCGGCTGTCAAAAGCTTTTACTTCACGTTTGACAGCGGAGATGAAAACGGACTGTCAATCAACTGACACCAAAATTTGACGGCAATCTTTGACCCACACTGCTCTATCGACTTCATGTCAGTTTTTGAAACCTAATGAAAACACATTTGACTCAAAATGACATATTGTCATCTAGGACAGTGATTTGACGTCAGTGAATTTGACCTAATGAAAACCAGGCTTAAGAATGTCAGCAACATATAGCTCTCAAGACACAAGAAGAAAACTTGCTATACAACTTATTGTGCCACATATAACGTACTCTGAGCTGGTATACAGCAAGCTTGATTCTGTATCATATCGCAAAATTGATGTATTGTTTAACAATGTTAGTCGTTATGTGTATGGTTTGAAGAGATATGATTATGTTTCCTCGTTCAAAACAAAAGTTCTAGGGTGCACTATTTTTCAATATATTAAGGCCAGAAATTGCATATTCATATATAAACTTATGGAATTTAAAACTCCGAAGGCTCGGTGCTGGGTGCTCTTTTATTCAGTCTCTTTGTAAATGATATATTTTCTGTGTGTCGTTACGTCAATGTCCATGCTTATGCTGACGACATTCAACTGTATCTGTCTAATCGTATTGGACTTGTTGATGACTTATGCTACAGAATTAACTGTGACTTGTCTGCCATCTCGCAATGGGCTTATAATAATGGTTTGTGTTTGAATGTAGAAAAATCGTGTGTGTTGCCCGTCCGTAGCAGTAAAGTTCATATTGTGGATATACCAAGACTATTTGTGGGTGACAGTGTTTTGGCGTTTACTGAAAAAATTAAAAATTTGGGCTTTGTTGTCAATTCGATGTTGAGTTGGTATGATCATGTAAATAAAGTTGTGAGTAATGTCTATACTGTGCTTCGTAGACTAAGAATGTCAGCAACATATACCCCTCAAGAGACAAGAAGAAAACTTGCTATACAACTTATTGTGCCACATATAACGTACTCTGAGCTGGTATACAGCAAGCTTGATTCTGTATCATATCGCAAAATTGACGTATTGTTTAACAATGTTACTCGTTATGTGTATGGTTTGAAGAGATATGATCATGTTTCCTCGTTCAAAACAAAAGTTCTAGGGTGCACTATTTTTCAATATATTAAGGCCAGAAATTGCATATCATTATATATATTATTTCTAATTGGTGTTTTATAAATATCCCTTTTTCTGCTCACATAATTTACCAAAATTAATAAGTAAGGCATCGTTTTAAAGGTATTAATTAGCTATGCATGCGAAACGGTGTTTTATTGGGCGTGGTCCTTTTTTCTAATAGTATTTTGTAAAATTGAAATGTTTTAAACTAAAAAATTTGCGCCTAAAACTATGCCTTCAGAATTATTTATTCTAACAAGAGTGCAGTGTACAGATACAAATTACAAATGTAGATGTCGCCCCAGATGAATAGTCGTGTATATTTTGAAACACTTTTATAAGCTTCAGCTGTATGTTTGTATGTAAACATCACATTATTTTAGGCGAACACGTGTGTATTCATACTTACGCTGAATGGGGGTTTTTCAGCATGGGATGTGCTTATTTATACACAGCTGTACATAGTACAAGACCATAAAATAATTGAGATAGATATGGACTTTCATAAATCAAAACGGTCAGGATGAAAAAAAATTTATTGAACGGCCGACCATACATAATCTAACTGACGCAAAAATAGTAATATTTTTATTAAATTTGGTACACAGATTCTAATGGGACCAGAGAAGGTTGGGGTTGAAAATAAGGCATATGTATGTATTTCGAAAAACACGTAAGACATGACAATTATGTCACTAATAAAACCCGAGTGATGGAATTTCATCCATGCAATGACCTTATGCCGTTATGAGGAAATATGCTGAAATTTAAAAAAATGGGTCAAGAGGGGCAAATTTTCAAAGATTTATAAGTCAAAACTCAGGAACTGTAGCAGATAAATCGATTAAGCTTCGGCCACTGATTTGCTTGCCAAGGCAAACGTGTGGAATAAAATTACCAAGTCGGCAGGGGCCACATATACATATGTACATAAAATGATATGTAAAATATATAAAACTATAAGGCACATACCTATATAGGTATAATAAAAACATTTTATGCGATATCTTTGTCAAACATATAGGTAATTCATTGAAAGTTCCATAAATTGCACCAAACCAAATAAATAAGTTTTTAAAATGGGCGTGAGAGCAGAAACCTTACCGACTGGCACCACGTATGTTTTGTTATGTTTTGCGCAAGATGCGCACGGGCCGGCTAGTTCATATATAAACTTATGGAATTTAAAACTCCGAAGTATCTATATGAAAAATTGCAACTCCCTAAATCATCCAGGCTCCAAACTCTGATAATACCAAGATATTCTTGTTTGTCCTCATCAAGACTATTTTTCGTCAATGCTGTGAGGCTCTGGAATTCCATACCTGACAGTGTCAAATCTATGTTAAATAGGAACAACTACAGGAAATTGATTCATGTCCACTTTGCTGTGGAGTAAGATGTATGATAGCAACTTCACACTACGTTCTCTATTTTTCACTATTGTCATTTTCTTAGACTTTCACCTATAGTTTCTTCAATATTTATCTCTTTGTAATTCTTCTCTATATATTTTATTTTAATTTCGTGTTATTAATTTCAATAGTAGGATTACTCTAAGTTTTAATTTTAAATTTAAATTATAATGTTAATTTTGGTCATGATATGTAATTTCATGTGCAAACTTTAGTTTTAAGATATATGCTACAAACAATATTATACAGTTGATGTGTTATAAAAGACATGGTCTTAAAATGCAGTCCATAAAGTTAGTTAAATAAATAAAATAAATAAATCCATATATATGGATAATCCTGTCTGATCCATAAACTATGGTTGTCACATCCATATAATAGATGTCATATCCATATTTCTTTATATATTACAAATATCTTTTTGATGTGATATCCATTACCTATATTGATATGATATCCATAGTTTATGGATCAGACAGGATTATCCATATATATGGATGTGACATCCATATAGTTTTTTCCGTGTACGATTTGAGTGACAGCTGTGTATGTATGCGCCTCGTGCAGGCAATCTTTTTGTTGATTTACTTCGTTTCAACGTTAGCGGTTGCATTTTGATAATTTAGTTTTGTGAATTATCGAAACGAAATTGTTTTGATAATTTAGCGTTGCGAATTAACGAAACAAAACCATTTTGATAATTTAGCATTGTGAATTAACAAAACGAAATAGAATCGGTTCGTTCGTTAAGCGTCTCTGTTTGATACCATAATCGCTCAGAAACATTTGAGGGTCATCGGGTCCATATTTTCACCATATCTGGAGACCCGTTCTAGGCATCACAATTAAAAGGGTTCTATGTCCTCATCAATACCTTTCTTTGATACTAATATCGGCCAGAAATATTCGAGGGTCATCCGGTTCCACGTTTTGACCCATATCTGGAGACCCGACCCAGGAATGACAATGAGTACTATTTTATGTAAAGTCCCTGCTCAATACTTTTCATTTGATACCAATATCGACCAAAAATATTCAGGGAAAAGCGGGATCCACGTTTTGACCTTTTGACCTATATCTAGGGAACCGACTTCCGGATTTGAAAAAAATATGCATATAAACCAGACCTGGCTAATATTAAGTACCAGTACGACATGTGACAAGTACATTTTAAATAAATTGTACTGGTACTGGTACTGGCATTCCCAAGTACAAGTACAAAGAATTGAAATTTTAGCAAATACTTCAAAGTATTTGAAAAGAATTGAAAGTACTTGAAAAGAATTGAAAAATGTACTTGAATCGATTTTTCAATTCTTTTTAAGTACTTTCAATTACTTACAGTCTTGAAACCAATATTTAAAAAAAAATTACAAAAATAAACGATATTTTATATTTTTTACATGTCGCTTGTAGTAGTGATGTGCCGAGTACCAGCAATCTCGAGTACTTACTCGAATACTTCAGAAGTATTCGAGTACTCGAGTAAGCAAAATACGGTATTCGAATACTTATAATCGAGTACTGATATCAAGTACTCAGTATCCACGTATGCCACGTTCACTTCTTTATTTTGTATAGAAGGGAAACTGTTATCGAAATTCAATTCCTCCATAGCAATCAATACTTCCCCCACTATGGGACAACACGAGAATGGAAAAATGGCAAATAACCCACATTCAACCATGAAGGAACTAGGAAGGAGTATGCAGGTGATCAGCTGACACAAGCATTTTGTTTTTGCCAACATATGCCACACACACACACACTAGCATTTCCATAGGTGGTCGACCTGTCAAATTCTTCTACATTGCTGTTTCCATGACATTTCATCGGCATGTGATAACCTTTATTATTGAATCATGCATTCAGCTAAGCACTGATGTTTCGATTCTATAACATTATTCTGTGGCTAAGGCCTTAATTTCATATATCAAATATTTTTTAAAATGGTGAATTTCGAAGACTGAAGATATATTATTTTTAACTCATAATCAACCTTAACTTAGTTTTTAATATCATATGTATGTATTTATTTTTATTAGAAGTGTGTATGTTCTATCAAAGTATGTGCAAACATATCGAGCTCTAACCGCCAAAAAGTATAATCAAGAAAATTATCGTTTTTAGCTTTTTTGTGGAAATTTCATAGTGGTGAAATGTGCGGTTTCGAAGCTGGAGAATAAATAAATTTCAATGCTGCATACAAACTGTATGCAAAGAAAATTAAAAAAAAACTTCTCCTGTAAAATTTACTTTAAGTTAGATACACTTTTATGGCGGTTAGGGCTCGATATGTTCATATAAAATTCAGTTTGATGTCATTTCGGTTTTGATGTCAATTACTCAATTTTCAAAATCAGATGAGATGGCCTTGGAGTATTCGAGAGAAAAGTTCTTCGTAAGATTTATGGACCTTTGCGCGTTGGCGTGGGCGAGTATCGACGGAGATTTAACGATGAGCTGTACGAGCTTTACACAGACATCGACATTGTTCAGCGAATAAAGATCCAGCGGCTGCGTTGGGCAGGTCATGTCGTGAGAATGGACGAAGGCGCTCCGGCCAAGAAAGCATTTCTATCGAAACCCGCTGAACGCAAAAGAAAAGGGAGACCTCCACTGCGTTGGGAAAATCAGGTGGACAGCGATGCTGCCTCCCTAGGTGTTCCCAAGTGGCGCCATGCTGCACGAAATAGAAGCAATTGGCGCGCTCTGTTGGACTCGGCCAGAATCGTCTAGACGGTTAAGCGCCAATCAAGAAGAAGTCAATATACATGCATACATATGTAATATGTATTCGAGTACTAAACCAGTACTCGAGTACTGTACTCGAATACCTTTCTCGAGTACTTACTCGATTCTCTTCATAACGAATACCAAAGTACTCGTACAAAAAAATAATTCAAGTACTTCAATTCTGTTTCAATTCCTTGTACTTGTACTTGAATATTCTGAAAGTACTTAGTACGGACTAATTACCTCAAGATCAAAAATAAAGTATTTAAGTACGTAATAGTCCAATTACTACTCAGTAATCCCAGGTATGATATAAACCATCTAGGGCAAGGTACTCAGCTGGTGTGTAAATTTGGTCAAAATCCCTCCACGCGTTTGGGCGAAAGCCGGCGACAAAGAAATACATAGGCTTGATTTATATATATATATACAAATTACACAGTAGGGAGGCAAAAATACCACAGAGAAATGGCGAAACACGTCAGCTTAATTTTTGGTTCCAGATTACGATGGCGTTTTTAGAAAATCCGGATTAGCTCCCATTTTGGAGATATTTAGGAAAGAATTTTCAGTTTTCACATACAAAGCAATCCGATGGCGGGCCGTATGAGTAATTATTGTTCAGGTAATAAAAATAAAGAAAAGGGGAAAAACTGCTATTGATGGGTGAGTTTCTAAGACAAAGCTGCTCCGCAACTGTTGAGCTCAACAGTTGCCAACAGTTGTGTAGCAGTTGAGTTAAACAGTTACGTCTTAGAACAGGCTTGATGAATTTATCAGTTGTTTGGCTTTACACAACATGTTGAGCTCAAAGAGCTAACGAAATTTGTGATGGAAAAAATGGCGAAAAGTTGCCAACTGTTGAGCTGTGCGGAATTACTCAACAGTGCGTTTCTAAGACAAACATTCAACATTTGCACAACAGCTCTGTCTTAGAAACTCATACAATATCGTTCATAGTATATACAGTATTCCCCCGATATAAGCACTAACAAAAATGCAACAGATTGTGTGCTTTTAAGCGGGGAGTGCTTATATCAAAACCCGGTTATAAGCACTGACGGTTCTTATAACAAAATCCCGATTATAAGCACTGTTGTTGTTGGTGTGGTTGTTGTTGTAGCGGTACTAAGCCCTGCTTAGCCGACGAGTTCTGCTCACAAATTGTCATCAATTTCACTTAACGGAATGCCCAAGAATGTTGCAGCTTCTTTTGGGCTTGTCCAGAGGGACAAGGGTGTTAAGTTGGTTGGTTTGAGACGGCATGCAAAGAGGTGCTGTATGTCATGCGGCGTCTCTCCACATGCCAGACATACGTTAGGTATGTTTGCATCAATTCTGGTCCTGTAGGAATTGAGCCTACTACAGAAGCCTGACCTTAATTGTGATAAGGTAACTCAGGTTTCTCTGGGCAACTCCAGTTCTTCTGCAGCTATTGGTGGTGGTTGGTCTCTAATTATTATGTACGCGGGGCGGGTTGAAACGAAGGTGGAGACTGTTTCGTTGTGTATCTCCTTCAGTGCGTGCCTGTATGTTGTGGGTCTAGCGGTTGATGTATGTATTTTTCAATCTTATAAGCACTGTCGGTGCTTTTACTGAAATCCTGGTTACCCAACCAAACATATAAAATCGATAAAATGCCAAGAAAGTAAAATCGATATCGATTTCGTATCTAAATTTTAAATTCAGTGCTTATAATGCTTATAAGCGGGGTGCTTATATCGTGATTTTTTGTGTACAGTTGTATGGGGGATATTTCAAAATTTTTTTGATAGTTCTTAAAAGCGGGGAGCATATAAGCGGGAATACTGTACGTACATATATGTATATAAAAGCATATGACAGAAAGGGAATTCCATGCACATAGAATAGAATAGAATTTCGGGTTGAGGAATGTACGTCGACCTATTGATCTATTGTACCCTCTCCTAATCACAGTACATTATCTAAGCCGAGCTCCTCCATGCACATAAATTCCAATTTGTTTTAAATGTTCAAAACCTGAGCAAATTAATATAAGCGACGAAAAATTCACTTTCAGAGCTCTGAAAGTTCTTTCATAAATATCTCAAAATTTGGAGGGCATCGTCACTTTCGGTCTCGGTTATGATAGATAAGATGTTTTCGGGATTAAAGTAAAATGCGTTATTTTCAATTGTAGGCTGAATAATTTTCTAGGGAGACGACGCATCCATCGCAAGTAACTATTGATAATACATTTGGACTTCCGTTGTCTCTTTATAAGTATCCAAAACGGCGCGTATAATTTTCCAACGAACTCTAGCAGTTTTTCTAAATAAATTAGATGATTTTACGATTCGTACGGATGCAGAAATTGTGAAGCCGTTGTAAGCCAGCGCACTGTACTCAGAGGTCCCACTTGAATACGTGCCAAATCTTCGCTACAGCCAATCATTCAATATAAATAACTTTGATCAGCACAAATAGTCCAATCATCAAACATTTTTTGCATATCATGTGTCCAGTATTTAGCTGTTCCATCGCGGTACAGCATACTCGAGTCACGCGTGGACTTAATACTACTAAGAATACTTTTTAATCAAAAACTCATACTATATGGTGACCACAGGGCCGTGCGCAGGAATTAGCCTTGGGGGATTTTTAATTTTGGTTTGCATTCGCATACATTTTTCGCTAAGATAAACATATTTGCTGAAACAGATATCCAGACCCATACACCATAAATTTAAATGTTCTCTAACTTTTCTGAAACTCATTATGATTCATCAAAACCTAGTTAACCAGGTCCTGAATAGTACACGGAAAGAATTGTTTACTAGAATCAGTGCCGAGACAAGAAAAATTAGACTTGATTTTGAACTTAGAAAATAATTTCTTAATATCAAGAAAATCCAAGAAAATTGGATTTTAAATAAATAAGTAAAAAATTTTCTTGCTCCAAGCGAAATTGGATTTTAAATAAATAAGAAAACATTTTCTTGCTTCAAGTAAAATTGGATTTTAAATAAATAAAAAATAATTTACTTAGGGTAAGTGTTTTTTTCTTGTTTTTTGAAATAAATTAAGAAATTATTTTTTGTTGCAAGTAAAACTTTTCTTATACGAGCTTAAGTAAGTAATGCGAGAGACACACATCGTAGTATAGTAATATTTCGATCTATACCACATATGTGTTACCCTCATATTGTAGTTTAATTGAAAATTTTCATAGCATAGCCAAATCATAATATTGATATTCTAATATTCATACCACATGTGTGTCTGAGGCATAAGAAAATATTAAATATTCAATTAAGCAAATATTTTCTAAAAATATTAAAAACGTAAAAAAAAAGGAAAATGAAAACTAATCATGAGGGATTAGAAAACCATAATTAGTCAACTAGTATTTTCCTAGGACTTGTTTATTGAAATGACAACATTTTATTTAATAGAAATGAAGATGCAAATAGTGAACTCCTTATACCAAATGCTTCACTAACAATCTGAGAATTGCAAAAATATTCAGAAATATGCAAAGCGGATGGCAAATGAAAAAAAAATACATGTAACTTTGGAAATGCAAATTCAGCAAGAAAAATTTTACTTCGCTCAAGAAAACGTTTTCTTATTCATTTTTACATTTTTTTTTGCTGTATTTTGTTGTTCCAATTCGTCGAAACACAATTTTCTTAAATTCTTCTTGATATTAGCAAAAAGATTTTCTTCATTTAAGTAAATTTAAGAAAAGATGTTCTTATTTATTTAAACATTTTTTTTTCAACATTTTTTTCTATAGATTTTGTTAGTGTTCTTGAATAAGAAAATAATTGTCTCATTTTTGGAAAACTCAATTTCTTATTTCCAGTAATAATTAAGTCAATTTTTCTTATTTCCCTAAAAATTTTCTAAATTGAGTTCAAGAAAGCATTTTTCTTGATTCAAGTATACAAATTTCTTTCCGTGTACTGTTTACAGTACTTGTTAATTGAAACTGCTCACTGTTTTCACAAAATGAACATTTTTTGTTATCAGTACAATTTTTTTAAAAATTCCAAACGAACATATGGTATACAACTTTGTAATTTCGGAAAGCTCCAAGTGCAATTCAAAGTGCCGAACTTATGTATTGGCCAACCTTATTTTTTGCAACTTTTACCAATTCTTCTTCGGTAAAATTATTGTAACTAATATTGTCAAAAATTATGAGTCAAAATTCAATGCAAAATTTATAAACAGTATTTTCAAAATTTTTGCAAAATCATTGCAACTTAGATTTGGTCATGGGGGGGGGTCAACCCCCCCCCCGTGCGCACGGCCCTGATATGGTGTAACTGCCTCACATAAGAGAAATAATTTTTCAAAAAACACAGGATCCCTGATTTTTTAATAATAATAATAATAATAATACCCAACGGTTTACCCTCCATATCCCGCCCGACCGACGCGAGGGGCGCCAATCCGCATGACGCACGGATATGTTTTTTTTTTTTTTTGTGCCGAGTTGTACAGGAAGGGGTTTTTTAGATGTCGAGATCTAAAACTATTCAGCTACAGAACAAAATTCATCAGCTGATTGTATCCGAGTTGTACAGGAAGGGGTTTTTTAGATGTCGAGATCTAAAACTATTCAGCTACAGAACAAAATTCATCAGCTGATTGTATATCATTTATTAAGTGAGGCTAGAACTATTTTTTTTTTTATAATAAAAAGCGAGTCTGAAGTGTCAAACGTGCTGTAATGATTATTAAAGTCATTGCATAAGCGGCGGAATGGTTCATTTAATTCGAAATTTGTTTTGCAAAGTTTCACAAATAGTGGCTTGAAATGCCTCGATACTCTACATGGAACGTTAAAATATAACTCACTTAGAAGGCATGGGCTATTTAAGTATAAGTCCAGTGATTAATTTAACCATAAAAACTATACCAAGCATCTCTCTACGACTAGAAAGTGGAGGCAAATTAATGAGTTTTAAACGAGGAGTGTAAGGTGGAAGATTGTAATCTGAGTCCCAACGAAAGTTACGCAAAGCAAAAAGCAGGAACTGCTTTTGAACAGATTCTATTTTATCTGAATAACACTGGTAGTGGGGATTCCAAATAATAGATGCGTATTCCAATATAGGTCTAACTAAGCTTATAAATAGAGCTTTTGTGACGTAAGGATCGTTAAACTCCTTAGACCAGATCTTTATAAATGCAAAGACAGCTTTAGCTTTGTTGACAGTGGAGTTTATATGGAGGTTGAAGGTGAGTTTGGAGTCCATTGTGACGCCAAGATCGATAAAATTAGTTACCTGTTCTAGATTATGCTGTGATATTTTATAAGAAGCTGGTTGTACTGTTCTTCGAGAAAAGCACATTACTTTACCCTTTTTTAAGTTTAGCGGCATGTAGTTTGTTTTACACCAAAGAACAAGGTTGTTAAGATCTGGGGCCTATAACACAAACCTACAATTGTAACAAATCCACAAGTTAGTAGTAATTCACTTATTCCTACAAGTTCTCCAATTTCCCGTAACACAACAATTTTTCATACAATTGTTCCTACAAGTAAAATATTATACACTTGTATATCGTCGCTATAGAAGAAAAAAGACGCAAACTGTTTTGTTGAGGAAGAAAGACGCAAACTTTTTTTCTTTCAAAGAAAGACGTATTAAAAATATTTTTCGAAAGAAAGACTTTATTTTTTTTTTGATAACGAAGAAAGACGCTTTATTTTTTTTTACTATAAAGAAAGACGCATTTAAATCTTTTTTAGGAAAGAAAGACGTATTCGATTTTTTATTTTTCTTTGTCAATATTAATGCTAATGCGTCTTTCTTCGCAGTTAATAATGCTAATGCGTCTTTCTTCGTCGAAATATTTTATAATGCGTCTCTGCTCCTCGAAATATTTTTTAATGCGTCTATCTTCGTCGACATGTTTTGTAAAGCGTCTTTCTTCCCCGACATATTTTTAATGCGCCTTTTTTCGTCGACAAATTACTGACATGCGTCTTTCTTCTTCCGGAGCGACGATATATCCATGAATAGAGATAATTTCAGTATGCCAAATGCATTTTCTTACTACACCGAGTCCGCTTATGACATATTAAATGCGGTTTGCGCTGGGTTAGTGGGATCGTGATAGATTTGTGAAATTAACCATCACGTAAGAGATACGCTTAATCTCCAAGAATCACCGCGTTCATATGGTGTCGCCAATTATTTTCCATTCTACGAAAAAGAGCACTCGCGCATCGTGAAGACTGCAGGGCCAATCCGCACTTTCATAATAAAACTTTAACCCTTCGTGTGACACTTGGTTCCAGCCAGACCGTTTTCATTTTCAAAATACGAAAAGGGGTACTATAAATTGAGCTAGATGCTTGAAATTTCAGGTAGCTTACTAAAGTTTAGTTTTCTACAGACCTGTAAAAAAGCCAACATACTTCTCATATACTAAGCTAGTTATACCGATATGTTGACTAACATATGACGTTCGGTAAACTTGGGTCTGGCTGGACCTCCATACAAATTATATTAAAATGAAAGTATGTATGCGTATTATGCTTAAGAACTTCCAAAGTATCCAGGAAACCCTGTAATGAAAACGTAATACTACGTCCTTTTTATTGTCGGGCCATGGAAACTAAACTTTATTTCGTTCATTGCACTAACGACATCGTAAACACATCTGCAGACTGCCATTTTTGGTACTCCATGCATGTCAGATACCCCATGGTATTGCCCTCCGTTTCTGAACCAATGCAGAGAAATTAGAAGTTTCTGTAATGGTGACAAGCGATACCATCTAGTCGTAGCGTTAGCGATTGGTTGGCCTACACCTTCAAGAAGAGCTTGACAATCTTCTCGGCTAAGTTTGAACCTTTCCATAAATTCTCCGTCTTTCAGCATGTAAAAGTTGATTCTTTGGCGGTACCGATACGTTGCATGAGCATTTTCGCTCTCATTTTCGGAATCGCTTGAGCACATATCGACAACAAAGCGATGTTTTCTTTCTGAAATATGCCACTGAAATGAACCAAGGCTACCTTTAACATAGGTAGAAATTTTTACACAATTGTTGATAATTCCGTCACTTACTTGTAAAAGTGTGCACGTTATGTTATGAAACGTAGCTACAATTGTTTAAAAATTCCAATAATTACAAATATTAAGCCAGTTACTACAATCCACTTTATGTTACGGAAAATCTACACTTGTGAAATTTTCTTTTATACTTGTTGGGATTGTAGTGCTTGTGTTACAGGCCCCTGCTTGTAAGAAAGATCTATCTTCTATAAAGGAAAATGATTTAAATAGTTTAACATCATCAGCATATAATAAGATCTTAGAATGTTTTATTACAGACGAAATATCATCGATGAATAGCAGGAACAGAATTGGCCCAAGGTGACTTCCTTGGGGAATGCCCGAAGGAACGAAAATGACATCGGGAGAACAATTTTTATACTCAGCTGTACTAGTACACAGAGTATTATAGTTTTGATTTCATAACGGTGGATTGTAACAGAATGAAATAATCGAGATAGATATGGACTTATATAATCAAAATGATCAGGGTGAAAAGAGAAATCGATAATTACAAATATTAAGGCAGTTACTACAATCCACTTTATGTTACGGAAAATCTACACTTGTGAAATTTTCTTTTATACTTGTTGGGATTGTAGTGCTTGTGTTACAGGCCCCTGCTTGTAAGAAAGATCTATCTTCTATAGAGGAAAATGATTTAAATAGTTTAACATCATCAGCATATAATAAGATCTTAGAATGTTTTATTACAGACGAAATATCATCGATGAATAGCAGGAACAGAATTGGCCCAAGGTGACTTCCTTGGGGAATGCCCGAAGGAACGAAAATGACATCGGAAGAACAATTTTTATACTCAGCTGTACTAGTACACAGAGTATTATAGTTTTGATTTCATAACGGTGGATTGTAACAGAATGAAATAATCGAGATAGATATGGACTTATATAATCAAAATGATCAGGGTGAAAAGAGAAATCGATAATTACAAATATTAAGCCAGTTACTACAATCCACTTTATGTTACGGAAAATCTACACTTGTGAAATTTTCTTTTATACTTGTTGGGATTGTAGTGCTTGTGTTACAGGCCCCTGCTTGTAAGAAAGATCTATCTTCTATAGAGGAAAATGATTTAAATAGTTTAACATCATCAGCATATAATAAGATCTTAGAATGTTTTATTACAGACGAAATATCATCGATGAATAGCAGGAACAGAATTGGCCCAAGGTGACTTCCTTGGGGAATGCCCGAAGGAACGAAAATGACATCGGAAGAACAATTTTTATACTCAGCTGTACTAGTACACAGAGTATTATAGTTTTGATTTCATAACGGTGGATTGTAACAGAATGAAATAATCGAGATAGATATGGACTTATATAATCAAAATGATCAGGGTGAAAAGAGAAATCGATTGAGCCATGTCCGTCCGTCCGTCCGTCCGTACGCACTCTAACTCGCGCAAAAATTGAGATATTTTGATGAAATTTGGAATGCAGGTTGGTATCGAGACTGGCACGGTTGGTATTGAAAATGGGAAAAATCGAACCATGACCACGCCCACTTTTCCTATATAGAAAATATCGGAAATTTGGTATCTCAGTCACTATTAAAGCTAAAGTGATGAAATTTTATCCACGTGTTGAGCTCAGGCCCCTAAGAAGAAATTTGATGAAATTTTGGAAAATGGGCGGTGCCACGCCCACTTATTAAGGGTCAAACATTGAAAGTTTTATATGTCATAACTCAGAAACCGTTGAGGATATATCGATGAAATTTGGTACGCGTGATTTGCTTACTTAGACAAATGTTTTGACGGAAAATTGTCAAAATCGGTTGACGGCCACGCCCACTTTTATATATGGGAACTATAAAGGGGCCTAATAAAAACATTTTAAGCGGTATCTCTTTCAAGTATAAAGATATATCATTGAAATTTTATGGCAGGAGTCCAGCTATGGACATAAAACAAAAAACACAAAAATTTTGGAAAATGGGCGTGGCACCGCCTCCTTTTAGAAGCAGGAATGTACGAGATTTCTTAGCCTATAACTCGCCAAATAATTGATATATTATGACGAAACTTGGTGTATACACTTGTATATACTTGTAGTAATACATGTTCAAAATTTTAGCGAAATCGGTTAACGACCACGCCCAATTTTATATATGGGAAACATAAAGTGGCCTAATAAAAATTTTAACTCTACGTGAAAATTCCTTATGATATGTTTAATTCAGAATAAATAAAGCAATATTTCTTTAATATACAATTTTGATGTACCTGCTGTGCTTAATGTACTTTGGTGCATCTAAAGGTAAAAGTTCAAAAAAGTACGTTTTTTTTATGGTGCTATTTTAAGTTTAAATATTTTGTTAGTTTAGGTAAATATTTTAATCTAATGATCTAACTCTTATTCCTACATATCTATACGTTAATATTCAAAAAATGTTAGACCTGAGATACGCGCTAGCTGTGCACGGTGGGCGGGAAGCAACAATAGGTTGCATGTAATATCCAAAAAACGTAGAGTTAAAATTTTAGGAGTTATACGCAAATTAAAGTGGGTACATTTTGTGTTATTTTATATTTCAGTGGTTATCCTTTAGGTCCTGTTCACATTGGATTTTTCCACTACAGTTGTCCTGTTTTCTTTTTAATACCTTTTCTTGTATCCTTTAGCTACCAGATAATGTACGGAAATCGGAAAAATTTGGACTTTAGCGAATTTTCGATTTCGTCAATATTTGATCCTTTAAAAAAAAAAAAAAAAAAAAATGTGGATATCCTTAAAAAAAAGGAGCAGCTCGGATTTTAATTTCAACGGATGTTTCATCTATAAACATCACATAACACAAGAGGTCTTGCTATAGAGAATAGTATATGAAATGAGATATTTTTTTTATGCCCTTTTAAATGAATATAATTTCTAATATACTGAATGACACAAAAAAATCAGTTTTTCCCTAAAAAAAATACCAAAATTAGTTTTTTGTTTTTTTCCAAAATTTGTAGGGAATTTACAGAATTTTTTATACGTCATATGAAAGGTGTTTAAATAAGCACGATACCTTAATTTTAAAAATCGAGTAAATATTTTGAAAGATATGGGCTTAAAAAAAGGTTTTTTTTAACATAGTTTATATCTACAAGTTGCGAAACTCTCAGCTGATCGTTTGGCATGTTGTGCCTGTCACCATGCAGTGCTGTGCAAAAGTTACAAAAAAAATATTGAAATGAATTTTGAAATCTTTAAATCTTTAAAATTATTGTGTGAATTGAATTTGTAATGCTATATTTTTTGCGATAATAACAAAAATTTAACATATTTTTGAGTTTTAATTGATTTTATTAGGAATTTGGGCTATTTTCATGTGAAGATTTTGCTACGTTTGAATACAACACTGTGGTCGATTCTTCTTCACATTTGGTTTATTTAGTTTCCCATTCTCCCATTGACACATAATGTGCCTGTCACTTTTTGGAACAACAATTCCCATGGTTGAAGTTTGTTTTGATGGGAATAGAGTCAGTCACAGTGAAAGTGAGCCATCATTTATTCACAAATTTTTATTATTAGATATCTTTGTTAACAATTACTTGACTTTCCTTTCTTTGCAACGGAAAACTTTCAACAACATGCCAGAAATGATGAAAAAGAAAAACATACACATATATACGCCACACAATCAAAGTAATTTTTCTAGCAACTCTAATTTAAATACATACTTACAGTTTCTCTCAAGAATTATTATTTTTCTCTTATATATTTTTACAGTTCACATTTTACATTATGTGTTAATTATATAGAAAATCTATATAAAAGTGGATTCAGGCAATTATTTTCCAATTTTTAAAGGTGTACTTATCAGACAACATACGCTAGTTGGATGAATAAAACATATTGCATGCTAATAAAATTTGTATTATATTTAATTCATTAGGGATAGAGTAATTGAACTATTGAAACAAGGCAACAAAGTATTAAAACTGTTTTAGGGCATATTCCTCTTAGTGGTTAACTTTCACTGTGAGACCGTTTCATGAACTTTTCCTTTTTTAACTATTATTTTTATAACTAAAAAGTAATTTTCATCAAATATTTTTTGAAATACTAAATTGTGGTTTATTCTAAAATATACCTAAGTACATAATTTTGTTTTTCAATCGGCTTGTGTATAATTTTTTATTTTCATAAACCTTCGGACAACTTAACGTGGCTCATTTTCACTGCGACTCACTGTATGTGTCAAAAATATAGATACACATTTATTTATTCAAAACAAAAATGAAATATCCCTAATGCTAATCGTTGCTACCCAATAAACATTTATGTGGAAAATACATTTGAATTTCATTTGAGATCAAATCCATTTTCCAATTTCCAACAATAATTTTTAACTTGAAATCAGTTACAGAAACAACCCATTCTCCGGCAAAACGGTGCTTTTTTGATATGAAAATTTTTCTGTTTCTCCACTTGAAAAAATTTTGGAATTCGACTTGAATTCTATCGATATTCTCCAACCAAAATCAAACGTCAGAATAAAGCTTTTGAGCAACGAACGCTCATCCGATGGAAATAAAGGAACAAAAATGTAACAATTATGATTGTCTGTTTAACTTATTTGCTCACTTTTTTGTTATGCATTTAAAAATAGTAACAACATTTTATACACAAAAATTAGTTGAATTATACATTCCTTTTTAAATTTTATTCTTCGCTCATTTTTACTTTACTTATTTCTAATATGATTGAATTTAATTCATACTAATTATACTCTCAGTTCAGTTTGAAAATCAAGTGTAAAAACATGTTGGATATAAGCTTGAGAATTGAGACTTTTCTCCAATATGGGATACGTGCTAATTGAGAAATATCCAAATGTAGGAGAATGTAGAGTTACCAAAGCAACCAAAGCGTTCAAAGACATCCAGGCGTTAATCAAAAAGTATGAATTGGCACAGCGTTTTATCAGCAAACACAATCTCTAACGGTAGAATGTAATTCTCAAAATTATCTCTAATCCAAAGCGAAGGTAGAAAAGTACACTAGAAATAAATTGGAGACTGAATAGAAAAAGAAGTATTCTCATTAGAAAACTACATTGGATTTCAATTCGGAAATTATAATTTTCTAAATTTCAAAATTATGTCCCATTTTGTTTGAAATCGCTATGATTCTCGACTGCTTCTCAAGTCGTCCCGTAACGTTAGAGATTTTAGAAAAGGGCTAGTTCTTGAGTTATTCTCAAACCTATATCTAACCTAAATGTTTGTTGGGTTTCGCCATGCAAAATGGCCGTTTGAATTCAAATTTTTTCTTTCCTTTTGAACATTTTCGTATAAGCTGGGTTGCACTTTCTCGTATGCTCTATTACTACATTTTCCTAGAAATATAGAAAAGGGAATACACGGATACCAATGCCTTTACTACTTCGTTTGCGTATATGCAAATTTTAATTCATGTAAGATTAACACGATCGATCTTTACACATAGAACAGCAACAATTTTTTTTAAATTACACGATTTTTGAAACATGAGTTTAGCTTTTTAAACGTCATTTGACATTTTGGTAAATTCAACCAAATTTTAGTGTTGATGCAACATTGGGCATTTTTAAAATATACGGTATCATTCAAATATAAAATTTTATTCCTAAATGTCATTCGGAATTTGGTTTATTTAATATGATGATAGTGTCAATATAAACTAAAAAATGTTAAAAAAAGAACGTCAAAACTATTTTGAAACATACAAAAATTTTTTTTTGTGAACATTTGGAGTTCTGTTGTTGGTGCAAAACGCAATTAACGCAGATATGCGGAAAAAAATTAATATATATCACACACCATATCAATGACATGGCAAAAGGCGACGTTGTAGTATATCAGAGCAAGTCACTAGCAACAACAAAGCCACACGCGGACTTCTAAATGTGGAATGTACACATTTTGCTGTGTCAACAGAATTCCAATTACATTCATTTTCTCACGCTAAGTACATGAGCAGCATAAGCTGTGGAGTTGCATCGGGTTGCATACGCTGACTCTATATATGTAGATATGTGCGCCTGCACTGCCGGTGCAATTCACGCTTGATATATGTACATATGTGTGTGACTGCATTGCTTGCAGCCCCACGTTGGATATGTTAGTGTTGGTGACTGCACTGAAATATTACAATACATTTAGGAATTAGAGTAAATATGTATTCTAGTAAATAAGTAGTACATAAGAACAAATTTTGTATAAAAGGAATGAATTTTCAATAATAAAGACAATTCCGTTTTTGGACACAACCGATAAACACCGACTTATTTTACACACCGCTGTGGTGCAGTGGGTAGAGTGCTCGCCTGCTATGCCAGGGGTCTCGGGTTCAAATCACGGTCCGAGCCAAACACCAAAACAATTTTTTTAATTAGTAAAAATCCAATTATTGGGTTTTTAAGAGCAGCGGTCACATCTCGGCAGTGGGCGGCATACCCTCCGAGAGTATTTCTGCCATGAAAAAGCTTCTCACAAAAAATGCATTCGCCGTTCGGAGCCGGCATAAAACTGTAGGTCCACCCAATTAGTAGGAAAAACAAAAAGGAGCACACCTCACATTGGGAGAGAAGCTCGGCCATAAAACTCGTCAGAGTTATAATAGCGCCATTGTATTATTATATTATTATATTTTATACATGGCAATCTTTGCCAGATAGTCGCAGCAATACTTTTTTGCTTTAAAGCTATCTACGCGGCAAGGAAGTCATCGCGACGCGGGTTTTTTTTAAATAATATATTCGTTGGACGAAGAAGGCGTGATCGTTGGACGAATAAGGCATGATCAAGGTGGAATAAAGTCGCATTGCCCGGAATAGGATAAATGATATGAACACCAAGGAGCAGATACAGGATACTCAATTTATGCATCAGACATATTCAATACATCCTTGGCATATGGACTCTCCGAATATTTAAAGCTGATTCCACATAAAACTTTTTCCGCTTTGCGTTACGCCGCTTATGTCAAACAACGCAAAACTGAAAAACTATGCCACAATGAACGCTGCAACATGACTCAATAAATATTTATTTTCTGAAAAATCCCTCATTCTCCGTTTTATTTACAAAAAAAGTAAATAAGAAAATAAAAATCTATTAAATTACTTTCCAATTGTGTGAAATTTAAATTTGTTTATTTACATTTGAATTAAAGTGAAACTGAGAAAAAATTTCAACGCCCCCAAAAGTTGAAATTTGGGCAACTTTGTGCTTTACGTAACTTCGGCGTTGCGTTACTTTTTGTTATGTGAGAAACCTCATAATATAATAATAATACAATGGCGCTATTATAACTCTGACGAGTTTTATGGCCGAGCTTCTCTCCCAATTCGGGGTGTGCTCCTTTTTGTTTTTCCTACTAATTGGGTGGACCTACAGTTTTATGCCGGCTCCGAACGGCGAATGCATTTTTTGTGAGAAGCTTTTTTTCATGGCAGAAATACTCTCGGAGGATATGCCGCCCACTGCCGAGAGGTGACCGCTGCTCTTAAAAAACCCAATAATTGGATTTTTACTAATTAGAAAAATTTGTTTGGCTCGGACCGTGGTTTGAACCCGAGACCTCTGGCATAGCAGGCGAGCACTCTACCCACTGCACCACAGCGGCCACCTCATATAGATGCAAATTATATTCCTCGCGGGAGGAATGAGTAAAAAAATATATTTTGTTTTTTTCAGCAGAGTGGTAGCTTACCACAACCTTTATTCTTCCATCTCCAACTGACTTACATTTTCTAACTTATCCTCTATTTATTAGAATTACACCAGCAGCAGAGACGCTCGTTCTGCTTCATGGAAACAATACCAGAAATGTTTACATTACATTTCGGATATTATTCCTCACATAAATTCCTGGAAGTCATTAAACAATTTTGAAGTGTCAAAATAGCTTTTGGATATAAATTATATATTAATGACCATGTGTGGACGATTAGCCTTCACATGGGTTCTCGTGTTACATATTTCTGGCACCGCTTGGTGCAATAAAATTTAATAAAGCTGCTAAAGCTTTGGGTTTGATAGTAATCGATGTGAAGCAAATAATTTTAAGAAATTCTGTTTATATTTTACATTTAAACCGTTATGGTTTGATGGCCGTTAACTCCCCCCTTGCTAAGATGAATCGTCCCTGATTCATGAATTTTATCTGTTAAGTGGCCGATTTCAATTATTAATTTTTGTATTGATTCCTCTTGTTTTCTAGCATTTCTATTTTGATTCCATCTCAATATCACTCTTGAAACATTAAAAACTGTATAAATTGATATTATCAAAAAGATAATCATTGAAATGCTCCAAAAAATCGAATGTGACTCTATTTCTGTTTTAATTCTATTTATTAAATTTACATTTTCGAACTTTAGATCATAGTCTGCTGATTCAATATATTTTATGACTTCAAAACTGTTCAATTTATTCATTTTAACATATTTCCAAATTTTCGCTTCCGTATTTTCATATGTTACATTATCAATAGTTGTTTTGTTTTCAAAAGTTACAAGATAAACTCCATTTATAAACTGTCCATTAATACTATGGTTTCCAGCAATTAAGATCGCACCTTCTCTAATTATATCTATTTCTTTATTTTTTTCTTTAATTTTTTTACATTTACCAGTTCTTCCGATTAAAATTTCTGACAAACATGTGTTTTTATTTTCAATTTTACAATATGAGTTTATTAACTCTTTTTTACAATCTATGACATTCATGTATTTTTCATTACATTTCGCAATTTGATTTTCAATTAATAACTTAATATCTATTTGAGATATTGCTCGTGCTTCATAAAATTGACAATTAAATTTTAATTTTGGATATTTTATATATATAACAATTACATCATCATTTTGCAATATTTTGAATGTTGAAATGTCCATTAAGTCGGTTATAGTTAATTGTCCATGTTCATTTCCTATTATTTTTTTGATCTCATCCAAATGTAAGATTGTGGGGTTCAAAATTCCTACTTTCCCCATTGATATTGTATTAACTAAATTTTGTAACTCGTTCAGTAAAAATTTATTCCTTTGCTTTACTATTGATTCAATTTGTCCATTCTCATTTATATTTTTTACTGACTCTGTCAAACGTGAAATAGCTTTAAAAATTTCTGAGTCTGTTGTAAATTGTTTGTTACTGTTTTCCACTAATTCATTTATTTTGTTATTTATCAGTACTAAATCATCATGATCTGGCGTACCTGCTATCCATTTCCATATTGTACCTAACTCATTTATTCCTCTTCTATATCTATTATCCTTTTTTGTAGTTGTCCTAATAAAGTTTCTATTAGTTCAATTTCCAATTCTTCATTTGAATGATTAATGTCAATCATTAATACATTATCGTCTTTCTTCTCGTGTGGTGTAAGATATTTTATTTTGTTGTTAATTAAATTTTTATCGTTTTTTACTATTTCTTCAAAGTATGTAATGTTAGTGATATGGAAAATATCTCCATAATCATCATATAAAGCCACACTGCCATCCTCTATTAACGCGTAGTCTTCCCTGGTGTAATCAACAATGTCTGACATTGCTGTTGCAATTATTATTAAAAGTAATAAATGTATCATTCTGAAAATAAGAATTTATAATTAGGATTTTATATTATCTTTATGAACAATTCTATCTCTTTGATTTATTCTTACTTTATTTCCTAAATCTTCCTTAACAACTTGTTTTCTGTATCTAGGTCTAAGCTTATTTCGTTCTCCTATAATTTTTTCATATATAATATCTCCGCATGTATAAGTTTTCCTTTCCCGATTTCTATTATTTCTTTTCAACATATTATTCCTTGCGAGTAATAACTTTCCTTCCACATCTTCATGAGGTATCTTATTATATAAAACCTCATAAGGCCGTTTATCAATTACTGAATGTATTGTTTTATTGTACTGATGTACCGCTCTATAAATTGATTCAGAAAAATCTATCAGCTTATATTCTTCTTTAATACATCTTGCCATTTCTATTATTGTCGAATGTACTCTTTCTATCTGACCATTTGTTGTACTGTGACTCGGAGTGCAAAAGTAAATTTCTACACCTATTCTCTGCATTAAAGATTTAAATTGAACAGTAGTGAATCCTGGTTCATTATCGATTGTAATTTTCTTTACGCTTGGAAAGCTTTGCAAAATTTCCAAAATTTTATCCTCCAAATTTAATTTATCCTCAATTTGTCTAACAACTAAAAATTTTGAATATGCATCTATTGATGTTATAAACTTCAATTTTTGTGCATAGAATATATCTAAATGGATTTGTGCACCTTCTTCTTTAGGTATTGGTACTTCTCCAATAGGAACCTTCTTTGGATGCCTCTGGTATTTATTTTTGTTACATATTTCACAATTTCTAATAAATTGCCTAAACTGCTTGCTCATTTCTGGCCAATAATATGAAGTGGCTACTTGCTTCATATTTTCATCATAACCTCTATGCGCTCTATTATGTGTTTGTTCAATTATATTTCCTTGATCTTCCCTATTAATTACGTCAATTGGAAAATTCTTGGTATACAAAAATTTATTTGTAAAAATTTCCGTTAATTTCGATTTTATTTCGTATAAATTTTCTGGAGTGCAATGTATCGCAGTGACAAGATCTGGTTTTAAGAATTCCTTCAAAATTGTTATCAAATTTTCCACTGTATCATACTCAATTAAATGTCTTGTTTTTCCGAAATTACAAATGGACTCGTGTATTGTAAAACGTCCTTTGTCCAATAGTATTTGTTGTTTAAATTGATTAAGCGTTTTTTTCGTTTCTTGTATCAATAAATCATCAGAGCTTTCTGCTGAATGCTGTGTTTCATCGTCTGATGAATCGCTAGATATATTATTTAAATTTTGCCTTGATAACGCATCTGCTACCAAATTTGTTTTTCCTGGTTTGTAAACCATTTTTGGGGCATATTCTTCGATTATTGTATGCCACCTTTTCATTTTCACATTAGGATTTCTGGTTGAGACCGCAAAAGTTAACGGTTGATGATCGGTGTGAATTTCTAAATCCGATACACCGTAAAGGTAATTTCTTAAAGTTTTCAAAGCCCAAACTATAGCGTATAACTCTTTTTCATTAGTTGCATAATTTTTTCTGTAGAATTTAATGTTTTTGAAATGAATGTAATTGGTTTGCCCTCCTGACTCAATACTCCGCCTAACGCATCATTTGAGGCGTCAGTTGTCAAAATAAACTTTTTACCAAAATCCGGTTGGTTTAGTTCTACCTGACTTACAAGCAACTGTTTTAATTTTTCAAAAGCCGTAATTGCATCTTGTTCTAATCTTACTTCAATTTTTTTGGACATGTGCTGAGACACATGGCCATTTTCACCTGACAAATGCTTAGTCAAGGGTTTTGCTATTGCAGCATAATCCTTTATGAATTTTCTATAATACCCAGTCATTCCCAGAAAACTGCGAAGCTGGCGTACTGTTCTTGGTAACGGAAACTCAGATATTGCTTGAACCTTCTTTGGATCGGTTTTTATAATGTTATTCGCAACCACATAACCCAAAAATTCGACCTCCTTTTCATAAAATTTTGATTTCTCCAATGAAATCTTCATATTAGCCTTCCGTAAAACGTCTACAACTTTTTTTAAATGTTCCATATGTTCCTCTAGGCTTCGAGAAAAAACGATTATATCGTCTATATACACATGACAAAATTTTCCAATAAAATTTCTCAAAACATTATCCATGGCACGCTGAAAAATACTGGGAGCATTCTTCAGTCCAAAAGGCACTCTGAGAAACTCATACTTCCCATTATTCACTGAAAACGCCCTTTTCTCGACATCCTCGTCCTTAATCAAGATTTGATGAAATCCCGACTCTAAGTCAATTGTTGAAAAATATTTTGATCCCCCCAAATTTGAAAGAATAATATTACTATCCGGAATCGGATATTTGTCTGCTACTGTAACCTCATTTAATTTTTTAAAATCAACTACCATTCTTAACTTCTGAGTGCCATCTTCATTTACTCCTTTTTTCGGTACAACCCAGATTGGTGAATTGTATGGGCTTTTACTAGGTCGTATTATTTCCTTCTCCAAAAGTTCTTATATTTCATTATTGACAAAGCTATTAGCTGCCAAAGGATATTAATATTGCCTACTCCAAACGGCATTATCTGTATTAGTGCGTATTTCCGCACGTACATCTGTCCTGAAAGGCAAACTCATATCCACCTGTGAATGAATACACTGTGCCTCCTCTGCAATTCTACATCTTAACTGTTTTAAATCCTCTTCACCTTCCTCTTCCTTACCGGTAAATTCATCGGTTGGCATTTTGGAATTTTCAAATTCCAAATTATTTTCTTCCATTAAAAAAATTTTTTCACAATTTTGCTGGTATTTCGCATCAGCTGGCGTTGTAAGACTGTTTCGTCTCACATTATTTAATTTTTTTTCAAATTTATTTTTTTTTTAATTGCCGGTATAATCATCGGCTGGCGTTGTAGAACCTTTTTGTTCCACAAAATTTAATTTTTTCTTATTTTGGTGCTGGTATGATTCTTCAGCTGGCTCTTCAGGATCTTTTTGTCCCGAAATAAAATTATTTTTCTTTAATTTGCCGGAATAATCATCGGCTGGCGTTGTAGAACCTTTTTGTTCCACAAAATTTAATTTTTTCTTATTTTGGTGCTGGTATGATTCTTCAGCTGGCTCTTCAGGATCTTTTTGTCCCGAAATAAAATTATTTTTCTTTAATTTGCCGGAATAATCATCGGCTGGCGTCTTCAGAGATTTTCTCTCCAAAGTAATTTTCTTTTTTAACGAATTTTTCTTCCTTTTTAAATTTTCCAGAACTATTTCTTCAGTTTCAGATTCGATTTCTGAACCGTGTATTTTTATTTCCTCATCGTTATTCACAATTAATTTTCCATTTTCAATATCTATTACTGCATTAACTTTTTTCAAAAACCTGAACCCAATTAAAAAGTCTGAATCCAAATTTTCAATTTCGTAAAAAGTCTGATTTATCCCAAATAAGTGGATGTTATGATAATATTTTATTATCGTATAACCATTAATGGTTTTTACTCTTTTATATATGTCAATCTCTCGCCTATTTTCGTAAACTCCCGTTCTTATATAACAACTTGTAGCTCCAGTGTCTATTAAAATTTTA
Organism: Urophora cardui; assembly: GCA_960531455.1. Lineage (NCBI taxonomy): Eukaryota > Metazoa > Arthropoda > Insecta > Diptera > Tephritidae > Urophora > Urophora cardui. The sequence goes on along the minus strand of OY482671.1, from coordinate 47,043,138 downwards.
AAATATTTTCCTGCGGCTTTGTCATATTGAAGTATATATGGCAAGCCTAATTTCTGCCTAAAAATGATCCTCCTCAATATTATTTATTCTCTGTGCTTTAGCAGGCGGTTGTACGTTTCGTTGAGTACTTCCATATGCCCTTTTTTCTGCAATATTAGCTTTGTTCAACAACTTTACTTGCAACAAGAGCACCAGTGACAAATTAAGAGTAAAAACGAGTAAAAGAGAAAATTATCAACCAAAGTTATTGAACACAAAATCGTAAACATTTGCAAGTAAACAGCTGATGCGCTGTTTTCACAATTTGATTTTTAGGTTAGGTTGTAATTGAAATGTTTGAAATTGAAAATGAATGTAAATAACTGAATTAGGAGGACGAAAATCTACTTTGGATATTCCACAACATCGTCAAGATTCCTTTTTGCGCTAATTTATTTAGTATGCAATTAGAAATTTGCGATTAAAATGTTGGCATATTTCCAATTGCAATTTTTGTGATCATATGTTTTTGACGCTTCTATTTTTTTTTAAAGCTGCAAGTAGTTGCAAGTGAAAATTTTACTTGCAACTATTTTCAACTCTCTCGAAGTCTTACTCTCCCAATTTGGGTCTCTTTTGCAAATTTTTTGGGTTATTGAACATAAAATTCGTAACTATTTGTAAAAGCAATTAAAAACTTTGAGTTATTGAACAAAGCTATTATCTACATTCCCCGTGGGATAATTATTTACCCTTTGTTGCGGCTTGTTAGCTATTTGGATACTCCGATCAACATCCATTGGTGTAGGTCGTGGTTGAGTATGACTACTCTGATTATTTTGATTCCGCGGGAAACGCGAATCGTTAGTATAATTATTTTGCGGAAAACGCGTAAAATCATTTCTCGGAAATCGCAAGTTATTATTATTTGAATTCTGTGTTCTCCTATTCTCCGGAGCTACAAAATTCCTACCGAACTGCAATGCGAAATTTGCTCGCATATTGTTTGATTCTAATTCTTGAGCCTTCGCCAAGGCATTTGGCAAATCACTTGGTGATAATGAAAATATTATATTCGACAAATTGCCGTTAAGGCCTGTTATAAATATGCGTAATGCATCGCGCCTATTTTTTTCGTTCATCTCCCTGGTTATGGCACTATCGCTGCCATATGTCATAATTGTTTTGTTAACAAGTAAGGTCAACTTCTCGTTAACCTTGTTGTAATATTCTATTATGGTGTTCTGACCTTGGCGCAGAACACTCATCTCTTGCTCAATAATGTGAGCAGGCCTTTTATCCGCGTATGCAAAATCTAATCGTGCTAAAATAGCATCGACATTTAATACTGTCCCGTGATTGGACAATAAATCATTAGCCTCTTGTGTAACCTTGTTCCTTAATATTGTCAATTCAGCAAAATACCTACGGCTGCCTCTAGTGTAAATTAATAAGACCGGAAACTTTTACTATTTATGAACGTATGTTCATATGTTCAAATCCAATTTTATTCTGAACATTTCTATGAAAATTTACATTTTTATATTTGAAAATTTTCAAAGAAAATTGTCGATGATAATTTGTTTAAAATTATTTTTAAAAAGAAAAACAATTGAAAGACAAGTAAATTACAGTATGTTAAATAAAATATTTAACAACTCTTAACTACTCCCACCTTAAAATCTGAATCGTCCACGGTTCAGCTAGATATTTTAAACAAAATCATCGTACATTAAAATATCTGTTTTACAAATATTTAAAACAATATAATATTTCAGGTATTTATATTAATAAAACAAAAATGTAAAAAACCAAAATTCATATTTCTTTAAGATAATAATTCAATATATTAAATATTTCATTACATTAATATTTATCTGAGATTGCTTTTATGAATTTTTCTTCCTTCAATTAAAACAGTAGTACCGAGATCCTTTTCAACAATCTTCTCAACATATACTTTACTAAATTTGTTTCCTAATCTCTTGTTTCTTTTCACAAAGACTTTATCTCCAGATTCATATGGTTTCATTTTTTTATTATCATTAAATCTTTTTAAATTTACTTCCTGTTTTTTAATTAATTTTTCTTTAACTAAATTTAATTCTTCAGTTGAACGGTTTTGAAAAATGTTAACCGGCTTAGCGTTTGTTGTAGAATGGATGCTATTGTTGTACTTATGGGTTGCTAACAGTACTATGTCTTTAATTTCATTCAACTGTTGTTGCTCTTTGATATACCGAGATATCTCTATCAATGTAGAGTGAAATCTTTCAACCTGACCGTTGGATTCACTATGCAATGTAGGAATAAAAAATTGTTCAATTGAAAAATTATCTCTTAACAGAGTTTTGATTACATTCGAATTGAATGATTTTTCATTATCCGAAACAATTATTTTAATATCTTTAAATACTAACAATATTTCAAGCAATGCATCTTTAACATCTAATGAAGATCGCGATGCAATTGGTTTGACGATGGCAAATTTCGAAAATTTATCTACACACGTTAAAAAATGTTGTTTACCTGTAATAAAAATATCGATATGGAGAATTTCCCCCGGATAATTTGGAATCGGTGTTTTACCAATTTCTAAATTTGTTGGTTTACGCTGATATTTATTTTCTAAACATATTTTACAGTTAGCAATTATAGTCTTCAAATATTTCTTAATATCAGGGAAATAATATTCACTAGTAATTTGCTTAAAATTTTCTAGCAAACTACGATGAGCACGATTATGTTCAGTGGTTACAGCTTCAAGTTGATCACTCCTATTTATCAAATCTATAACCATTACTTCAGTATGTCGAAATTTGACACCCGGAAATGCAGTGACTATATCATTTTGTATTTCTGCTAAAGTTTCAAGGTCGCAGTGAATTGCATTGGTAACATTTGAGTTAATCACATTTTTTAAACATCTCATCAAATTTTGAACCGAATCAAAAATAATAGTATGACGGAAAATTTGTTTAAAAATCGTTTTTGAATTTTTCACCAACGTTTTACCTTTAGATAAAACCAATTGATTTTTGAATTGATTTACAGGATACTTAACACTTCTTATTACATTAGTATAAGACTCTTCACTATGTACCGTTTCTATTGAAGTGTTATGATTATTTATAAATTGTCTAGAGAGAGCATCTGCTACTATATTCTCTTTTCCTGGTTTATAGTAAAATGTTGGTGAGAATTCCTCGATAAAAGCACGTCATCTTTTAATCTTTGTATTGGGATTTTTTTCTGAAATTGAAAATATGAGCGGCTGATGATCAGTAAATATTTTTATGTCCTTAATGCCATATAAATAATGTCGAAGAGTTTTTAATGCCCACACAATAGCCAACATTTCACGTTCATTTGTTGCGTAATTTTGTTCCGCTGAAGAAAGCGTACGTGAAATCATTGTAATCGGCCGATTGTTTTGAGATAGAACTGCTCCTAAAGCATTTGAAGAGGCATCAGTTGTTAGCTCAAATGGCTTATTAAAATCTGGATATTGCAAAAGAACATCCTCAGATGCGAGTATATTTTTAACTTTTTCAAAAGCAAACATGGCTTCTGAATCGAGTTCAATCTTGACATTTTTTGATATTTTCGCACCAACATGACCATTTTCACCACGTAAATATTTAGTTAAAGGTTTAACTATTGCAGCATAATCTCTTACAAATCTTCGATAGTATCCAGAAAGACCAAGAAAAGAACGCAAACCGCGCAAAGTCTCCGGAACCTTAAAATTTATGATATCACGAACTTTATTCGGACAAGTCTGAATTCCATTGCATGAAACTAAAAATCCTAAAAACTCGACATTTGTTTTGAAGAACTGTGATTTTTCTGAAGAAACTCGCATACCAGATATTTCTAACATATTCAAAATCTTATCTACATGCCTAATGTGTGATTCCTCATCCTTTGAAAATATAATTATATCATCGATATAAACATAACACGTTTTACCTATCTCTTCTCGCAAAACATCGTCAATCGCTCGCTGAAAAATACTTGGAGCATTTTTAAGTCCGAAAGGCAAGCGACAAAATTCATACTTGCCATTATTAATACTGAAAGCAGTTTTTTGTCTATCTTTTTCACACAAGTTTATCTGGTGAAAACCAGATTTTAAATCTAAGGTAGTAAAAAATTTTGACTCTCCCAAATTTGCCAAAATTACCGTAATATCTGGTATTGGATATCTGTCAGAGATTGTTTTATCATTCAGTTTACGAAAATCAATAACCATACGTAACTTCTGTTTCCCATTTTCATCCAAACCCTTTTTTGTAACAACATGAATAGGCGAATTGTAAGGCGAACAAGACTTTCGTATTATACCATCTTTTAAAAGATCTTTTATTTCTTTATTAATAAACTCTGCAGCAGAAATAGGATATGGATAACTTCTGCCAGTGGCGGATCCACGGGGGGGTTTTGGGGGTTCAAACCCCCCCCTTGTGGTTTATCATAGATCCAAAATTAATGCCCTTATAGATTCTGCGCCCAAATTTCCCAAACTGATCAAGGAAAACTATCATTCCAAAAGCAATGGTTGGACCACATAACATCCAAAATATGTACCTACATGCGAAAAAAGTTCATGTAGGTACCTTTGGACGCACGTGCATAAAATCAAATTTGTCAAATACTATTCGCAAATTGCCAAATCGCAAATTTATTTTCTTTTTTTTCTTATCCCTATTTTTATCGGGATTGTACAGAATTAATTTGGTCAGAAATGTCTGAATCGTTGGAGAAATTGCTTTTTTCAGAGGCATTTCGCAATTCTTGTTTAAATTAATCTTTTAAAAATTTGAGTATATAAAAACAAGAACAAGAATAATTCTATTAAAAATATAAATATAACCAAAAAGTACTACATACATATATTCTTATTTATTTTGGCTTTAAATGCAAGGGTAAGTGAAATTGATGATCAATTTCCCACCAATACCATACGATACTCATTCGCACGTACCAATGCAAAAATATACATACATACGTTATACATGTTATTTAGAACTTCAATTGAAATCTCCTGCACTTTATGTGATGACATACATATTGTTAATTTGGAGGGTTTTGATTTTGTTGTGTTTAAGGTGCGGGAAATGGCGCAACTAGTATATAGAATAATAATAGTAGGTGGTGTTAGTCCATATTTTCACCAGCACACATAGGTAGATTTTCAAGTTTTATGCGGCCAAAAATATTTTATTGTCTACATCTATTCAAAATTGCTTGTTTAATGCAAAATTTTAATAATTTGAGTTAAAAGTCGATTTTATTGAAAAATATATACAGTGACTCAAAAAAAAATCATACGCCAAAGTTTTTAAATTTATTTCAAAGAGTTCTGTCGAAAATTTTACTTTCTTATTTTAGTTTAAAAATATAGAAAAATTTTCAATAAAAATTGTTTTAAGCAGGATTTCTGAGCTTATGGAAAAAATCTGAAAAATCGTAGAAATTTCTGAAAGTGGATTAAAAATTTCAAAGCAAGGCCATAATTTATAGAAGATTTTGAGGAAATTTCTAAGAGTACTGTTATGTAGCCAACCCATTTTAGCGTAAAAAGTGAAATTCTCAATGCTGTGAAAAATTCCGTCAATCTTAGAATTTTTTTTCTGTACGGTGTAGGGTGAGACCGTTCCAATTAAAATTTCCGAAAAGCCAATGAAAATTTTCAAAAAGTTGAATGTTGCATATTGTTATATTAAAATTGAATGAGCTGCAAAATTGCATACTCAAAACTCTTCTAAAAAATGTAGCTTTAGGATTCTTAGCCCCTTTTTATGATAAGTATTTCCTTGACTTTGAAAAATTGGAAACACTAAAAATACGAAAGCAGGTAATTTTCCAAATAGGCCAATTTTTAATCCATTGTTGATAATTTCTGGCTTTGCATTTTTCCGTAGAGAAATTGACGGGTAATCGATCGGAGGCGATAATATAACTAAATTGCTTTTGAATTAAAAAATTAATATTTTTTCAAGAAATATGCTTAAAAGCTTCAAAATGGTGGGTCTTTTATTATGCTAGGTTGACGATTTCTTCAATAAATAATGATATTTACCTGAAGCACCCGAATCCATGATGTTTACTTTGATAACTGTCTTAAAACTGAAAATATTGACGTTTAAAAATGGGTTACTTAAAATACGTAAAAAAAAAAATCGAAAAAGTGAGAGAATAATAAGTTTCGACTAGCGGCAGGGACACCCCCGTTGTCTATAAAAGCCGAGAAGACCGGTTTATTATCGCCCGGTCTATTATAAACTTAGAGCGATTTTGGATTTTGCATTTGCACCAATTTTAAAATTTTCAATTTTGGCCGCATAAATTCGTAAAATCTACCTATGTGCAGCGTCTGCCCTTAAAAAACATCTTCCAAAAAAAGAAATTTTCAAAACCCCCCCCTTGCCGAAATCCTGGATCCGCGCCTGACTTCTGCTATGAATTGCCTCATCCGTTGATGTACGAATAGTAGCCTCAACATTTGTATTATACTTGTATTTATTTGTTTATGAGCTCAAGGCCACGATTAAAAATTTAAAACACAAATTTTTAATTTTAATTTGGTTTTTATTATTAAATATCGATATTTCGACTCCAGCCTGGAGTCATCATCAGGACTGGAAACAATAATAAACACAGATTATTACATTTAGGTATACATATGTATGTATGTATAGATACATATTCTTAAATGTAACCAAAAAACGAAACTTACACTAATGCTTTAGTTTGATCGACTGACAATAAAATTTGGAACAAGGTGGAATATGGAAAAATGCGAAGCATAGAAATGTAAACAATTAAAAGTACCGTAAATGTAAACAAATTTTGGAGACATCATAACATAAAAATGTAAACAATTAAAAATGTACCGCAAGGGTAAACAAAAATATAGGAACAACAATACATAAGACAACACGAACAGTGAGACGTAAATTGTGTATATCACTGCAGCTGTTCTTTGTTGTTGTTGCTCGAAGCTCGCGTTGAACACCGGTTTGGATGGGGGATGCTTACGTACCTACAAACATTTATTTGGACAATTGTTGGTGTTTGAGTACTAAATTTCGATACACATGAGCGCAGTTGTCCGTGTCAGATTTAAAGTTAATTCTCTTGTTATTAGGGGTGTTCAAAATATGTAACATTTCCAATGTGTATCGTTTATGATAATGCTTCTCATTGTCTAGGATTGCCACATTATCGAAATCTGGGTAATGTCCAGTACTGCCGCAATGGTATGACAAGGCCGTCTTGTTGTCCGAAGAATTATTGCGTAGTTTGATATTGGACTTATGTGCGGAAATCCTTGTCTTTAGTTTAGATTTAGTAGTCCCCACATATACTTTTTCGCATACGTGGGACCCGTCACCGTTGCATGGGATTTCATATACCACGTTTGATCTCTCGTATTTCGGAATTTTGTCCTTTGTATTGCTGTAGAATCGTTTTAGTGAATTTTTGTACGTGAACGCGACGTTGTAATTTTCCTTGTCATATATACTGGAATTTCTTATTCTCTCTGCTATCCCTGAGACGTATGTCATTGATTTATATATTTTATTCGTTGGTTCTTTCGTTGTTCTCTCTAAATTATTTCCAACGTGGTAGAGGTGGATTAGTTTATTTGTCAAATGGGAAGGAAAATCATTGTTCGTCAGAATTTGCTTAATAATAGGGATATTTTTCTTATGATATATTTTGTCGCTTATCGAGAGAACTCTTGTGATGAAATTTTTGGCAGTATTTATAATGATGTTCCTTTCGTGTTTTGAGTAGAAATTTATGAGCCTCCCTGATGCCGTGGGCTTTTCGTACCAGTCTAGTGTTATTGTGTTGTTTTTCCTTATTATTAGGGTGTCCAAATACGGTAACTTTCCATTGTTTTCTTTTTCTATTGTAAACTTCACCGATCTATTGTAATTGTTCAATGTATTCAGCAGCGTATCGGCTTCTTCTGTTTTGACTATTGTAAATAAATCATCAACATATTTTGTAAGTAATCTAGGCTTGCTGACAGAGTCTCTTTCGAACTTAGTAAGTAGATCTTCCATAAATATGTCAGCTATTATGGGGGAAGCCGGCGAACCCATTGGCATCCCTGATCTCTGCTCATATATTTTGTTGTTATATTTGAAATACGAATTCTCTTTTATGCAAAATTTTAGAATTGTTAGGAATAATTCCTTCGTCATAGATGTATGTTTCCGGATCTCCTCCCATCTTGAGGATATAATTTCTATGGACAAATCAACTGGGACACTAGGGAACAACGATACAACATCTAATGACACTAAAATCTCGTCATCATATATATATGAACCTCCAACCTTATTTTTGAATTCCACTGCATCTTTGACATTATATTTGGAGGACTTGGTCAAATTTTTAAGGATGTTTGTCAGATATTTACATAGATTGTAGGACGGTGAATTGACGGACGAACAAATAGGCCTGAGAGGAGTGCCTTCCTTGTGAATTTTCGGCACACCGTATATTCTCGGCGGGTTGGCCGTTTTACATATAAGTTGGTTCCTTTCACTTAAATCAATAACTTTATTTTTGTACATTCTTTCCACTATATCATTATTCTTATCCTGTAGTTTGTTTGTGGGATCACGTCTTAGCACTCTGTACGTAGTGATATCATTAACTAATGTTTTCATTTTCGACTCGTATTCGTATTTGTCCATTAATACTGTTACATTTCCTTTGTCCGCATTTAAAACCAAAATCTGTCTGTTATTATTCAAAAACTTTTGCGTGGAATATAATGTATTGATCAAGAATTTTTCCCTAGCAGTATTTGTTGTTTTTTTCTTCAGGTGATCACGTATTATTGTCGTCAAGTTGTTTCTTTCTATTTCTTGTTTTTCTTTATCCTTTATTGTTTGTATGCAATTTTCACCGTCTGCTATAAATTTAAACAGTGGAAAGTTCTTATTCTCTGTCGGTAAAGCGAACTTCGGACCAAGAGATAGAAGCCATTGGGAGTCTGTTGGTATGTTGACATTTGTTTTATTGCAAAACCATTTTGGTACCACCCTAATGTTCCATAGTTGTTTTTGGGTTGCTATCAAGTTTTCGTATTTCTTTTTTTGTCTGTTTTTAACTATTTCTCTGAGCTTGTCTGTTAATAATTTCTCACTTTCGAACAACGCTTTTGTGTCCTGTATGTCAATTTGTTGTTTTATTAATTTTTCCAGCCTATTTACCTCTTTTTGTTTTTGTCTGTATATTTCGTGCTTAATTTCGATGATGATATTTACCAGCTTTACCTGTAATTTGTCGATGAAAGTGGACACTTTGTTGGAAAACTTAGTTGGTATCTTGTTGTTGCAGGTGTTGTTTTCTATTGCTTGCATGATGTTTTTGGTAGTGTTGTTAATGAAATTGGGGATTAAGCCACTTCTTCTGCATCTCTCCATGTACTTTGTCGATTCCGCCAGTCTAGTGGTTTGGTGTAGATTTCGTTGGTAGTTCTTAATGTGTTTGTTTGTCCTTGTGTCATATTTATTTTTGATGATTGTATATATTCCACAACCTTTGCTTTCTTTCCGATGTGCTCTTCGTATAAACATTTTGATGTAGTTTTTTGGCCGTTTTATTGCAATTGTATTTATTTGTTTATGAGCTCAAGGCCACGATTAAAAATTTAAAACACAAATTTTTAATTTTAATTTGGTTTTTATTATTAAATATCGATATTTCGACTCCAGCCTGGAGTCATCATCAGGACTGGAAACAATAATAAACACAGATTATTACATTTAGGTATACATATGTATGTATGTATAGATACATATTCTTAAATGTAACCAAAAAACGAAACTTACACTAATGCTTTAGTTTGATCGACTGACAATAAAATTTGGAACAAGGTGGAATATGGAAAAATGCGAAGCATAGAAATGTAAACAATTAAAAGTACCGTAAATGTAAACAAATTTTGGAGACATCATAACATAAAAATGTAAACAATTAAAAATGTACCGCAAGGGTAAACAAAAATATAGGAACAACAATACATAAGACAACACGAACAGTGAGACGTAAATTGTGTATATCACTGCAGCTGTTCTTTGTTGTTGTTGCTCGAAGCTCGCGTTGAACACCGGTTTGGATGGGGGATGCTTACGTACCTACAAACATTTATTTGGACAATTGTTGGTGTTTGAGTACTAAATTTCGATACACATGAGCGCAGTTGTCCGTGTCAGATTTAAAGTTAATTCTCTTGTTATTAGGGGTGTTCAAAATATGTAACATTTCCAATGTGTATCGTTTATGATAATGCTTCTCATTGTCTAGGATTGCCACATTATCGAAATCTGGGTAATGTCCAGTACTGCCGCAATGGTATGACAAGGCCGTCTTGTTGTCCGAAGAATTATTGCGTAGTTTGATATTGGACTTATGTGCGGAAATCCTTGTCTTTAGTTTAGATTTAGTAGTCCCCACATATACTTTTTCGCATACGTGGGACCCGTCACCGTTGCATGGGATTTCATATACCACGTTTGATCTCTCGTATTTCGGAATTTTGTCCTTTGTATTGCTGTAGAATCGTTTTAGTGAATTTTTGTACGTGAACGCGACGTTGTAATTTTCCTTGTCATATATACTGGAATTTCTTATTCTCTCTGCTATCCCTGAGACGTATGTCATTGATTTATATATTTTATTCGTTGGTTCTTTCGTTGTTCTCTCTAAATTATTTCCAACGTGGTAGAGGTGGATTAGTTTATTTGTCAAATGGGAAGGAAAATCATTGTTCGTCAGAATTTGCTTAATAATAGGGATATTTTTCTTATGATATATTTTGTCGCTTATCGAGAGAACTCTTGTGATGAAATTTTTGGCAGTATTTATAATGATGTTCCTTTCGTGTTTTGAGTAGAAATTTATGAGCCTCCCTGATGCCGTGGGCTTTTCGTACCAGTCTAGTGTTATTGTGTTGTTTTTCCTTATTATTAGGGTGTCCAAATACGGTAACTTTCCATTGTTTTCTTTTTCTATTGTAAACTTCACCGATCTATTGTAATTGTTCAATGTATTCAGCAGCGTATCGGCATTATCATAAACGATACACATTGGAAATGTTACATATTTTGAACACCCCTAATAACAAGAGAATTAACTTTAAATCTGACACGGACAACTGCGCTCATGTGTATCGAAATTTAGTACTCAAACACCAACAATTGTCCAAATAAATGTTTGTAGGTACGTAAGCATCCCCCATCCAAACCGGTGTTCAACGCGAGCTTCGAGCAACAACAACAAAGAACAGCTGCAGTGATATACACAATTTACGTCTCACTGTTCGTGTTGTCTTATGTATTGTTGTTCCTATATTTTTGTTTACCCTTGCGGTACATTTTTAATTGTTTACATTTTTATGTTATGATGTCTCCAAAATTTGTTTACATTTACGGTACTTTTAATTGTTTACATTTCTATGCTTCGCATTTTTCCATATTCCACCTTGTTCCAAATTTTATTGTCAGTCGATCAAACTAAAGCATTAGTGTAAGTTTCGTTTTTTGGTTACATTTAAGAATATGTATCTATACATACATACATATGTATACCTAAATGTAATAATCTGTGTTTATTATTGTTTCCAGTCCTGATGATGACTCCAGGCTGGAGTCGAAATATCGATATTTAATAATAAAAACCAAATTAAAATTAAAAATTTGTGTTTTAAATTTTTAATCGTGGCCTTGAGCTCATAAACAAATAAATACAATTGCAATAAAACGGCCAAAAAACTACATCAAAATGTTTATACGAAGAGCACATCGGAAAGAAAGCAAAGGTTGTGGAATATATACAATCATCAAAAATAAATATGACACAAGGACAAACAAACACATTAAGAACTACCAACGAAATCTACACCAAACCACTAGACTGGCGGAATCGACAAAGTACATGGAGAGATGCAGAAGAAGTGGCTTAATCCCCAATTTCATTAACAACACTACCAAAAACATCATGCAAGCAATAGAAAACAACACCTGCAACAACAAGATACCAACTAAGTTTTCCAACAAAGTGTCCACTTTCATCGACAAATTACAGGTAAAGCTGGTAAATATCATCATCGAAATTAAGCACGAAATATACAGACAAAAACAAAAAGAGGTAAATAGGCTGGAAAAATTAATAAAACAACAAATTGACATACAGGACACAAAAGCGTTGTTCGAAAGTGAGAAATTATTAACAGACAAGCTCAGAGAAATAGTTAAAAACAGACAAAAAAAGAAATACGAAAACTTGATAGCAACCCAAAAACAACTATGGAACATTAGGGTGGTACCAAAATGGTTTTGCAATAAAACAAATGTCAACATACCAACAGACTCCCAATGGCTTCTATCTCTTGGTCCGAAGTTCGCTTTACCGACAGAGAATAAGAACTTTCCACTGTTTAAATTTATAGCAGACGGTGAAAATTGCATACAAACAATAAAGGATAAAGAAAAACAAGAAATAGAAAGAAACAACTTGACGACAATAATACGTGATCACCTGAAGAAAAAAACAACAAATACTGCTAGGGAAAAATTCTTGATCAATACATTATATTCCACGCAAAAGTTTTTGAATAATAACAGACAGATTTTGGTTTTAAATGCGGACAAAGGAAATGTAACAGTATTAATGGACAAATACGAATACGAGTCGAAAATGAAAACATTAGTTAATGATATCACTACGTACAGAGTGCTAAGACGTGATCCCACAAACAAACTACAGGATAAGAATAATGATATAGTGGAAAGAATGTACAAAAATAAAGTTATTGATTTAAGTGAAAGGAACCAACTTATATGTAAAACGGCCAACCCGCCGAGAATATACGGTGTGCCGAAAATTCACAAGGAAGGCACTCCTCTCAGGCCTATTTGTTCGTCCGTCAATTCACCGTCCTACAATCTATGTAAATATCTGACAAACATCCTTAAAAATTTGACCAAGTCCTCCAAATATAATGTCAAAGATGCAGTGGAATTCAAAAATAAGGTTGGAGGTTCATATATATATGATGACGAGATTTTAGTGTCATTAGATGTTGTATCGTTGTTCCCTAGTGTCCCAGTTGATTTGTCCATAGAAATTATATCCTCAAGATGGGAGGAGATCCGGAAACATACATCTATGACGAAGGAATTATTCCTAACAATTCTAAAATTTTGCATAAAAGAGAATTCGTATTTCAAATATAACAACAAAATATATGAGCAGAGATCAGGGATGCCAATGGGTTCGCCGGCTTCCCCCATAATAGCTGACATATTTATGGAAGATCTACTTACTAAGTTCGAAAGAGACTCTGTCAGCAAGCCTAGATTACTTACAAAATATGTTGATGATTTATTTACAATAGTCAAAACAGAAGAAGCCGATACGCTGCTGAATACATTGAACAATTACAATAGATCGGTGAAGTTTACAATAGAAAAAGAAAACAATGGAAAGTTACCGTATTTGGACACCCTAATAATAAGGAAAAACAACACAATAACACTAGACTGGTACGAAAAGCCCACGGCATCAGGGAGGCTCATAAATTTCTACTCAAAACACGAAAGGAACATCATTATAAATACTGCCAAAAATTTCATCACAAGAGTTCTCTCGATAAGCGACAAAATATATCATAAGAAAAATATCCCTATTATTAAGCAAATTCTGACGAACAATGATTTTCCTTCCCATTTGACAAATAAACTAATCCACCTCTACCACGTTGGAAATAATTTAGAGAGAACAACGAAAGAACCAACGAATAAAATATATAAATCAATGACATACGTCTCAGGGATAGCAGAGAGAATAAGAAATTCCAGTATATATGACAAGGAAAATTACAACGTCGCGTTCACGTACAAAAATTCACTAAAACGATTCTACAGCAATACAAAGGACAAAATTCCGAAATACGAGAGATCAAACGTGGTATATGAAATCCCATGCAACGGTGACGGGTCCCACGTATGCGAAAAAGTATATGTGGGGACTACTAAATCTAAACTAAAGACAAGGATTTCCGCACATAAGTCCAATATCAAACTACGCAATAATTCTTCGGACAACAAGACGGCCTTGTCATACCATTGCGGCAGTACTGGACATTACCCAGATTTCGATAATGTGGCAATCCTAGACAATGAGAAGCATTATCATAAACGATACACATTGGAAATGTTACATATTTTGAACACCCCTAATAACAAGAGAATTAACTTTAAATCTGACACGGACAACTGCGCTCATGTGTATCGAAATTTAGTACTCAAACACCAACAATTGTCCAAATAAATGTTTGTAGGTACGTAAGCATCCCCCATCCAAACCGGTGTTCAACGCGAGCTTCGAGCAACAACAACAAAGAACAGCTGCAGTGATATACACAATTTACGTCTCACTGTTCGTGTTGTCTTATGTATTGTTGTTCCTATATTTTTGTTTACCCTTGCGGTACATTTTTAATTGTTTACATTTTTATGTTATGATGTCTCCAAAATTTGTTTACATTTACGGTACTTTTAATTGTTTACATTTCTATGCTTCGCATTTTTCCATATTCCACCTTGTTCCAAATTTTATTGTCAGTCGATCAAACTAAAGCATTAGTGTAAGTTTCGTTTTTTGGTTACATTTAAGAATATGTATCTATACATACATACATATGTATACCTAAATGTAATAATCTGTGTTTATTATTGTTTCCAGTCCTGATGATGACTCCAGGCTGGAGTCGAAATATCGATATTTAATAATAAAAACCAAATTAAAATTAAAAATTTGTGTTTTAAATTTTTAATCGTGGCCTTGAGCTCATAAACAAATAAATACAATTGCAATAAAACGGCCAAAAAACTACATCAAAATATTTGTATTATACGGTAAAGCTCGATTTGGATTTGCAAAAGCATTTAAATTATTATTTATCATTACACGAAATTTATTACGAATACAATTTGGAACGGAATCATCATCTATTGTAATCAAGTTAACTTGATTGCAATACAGATGTTGAAGTTTTATTTTGCCATTTCGATAATATAAATATTCGGTTTTCATATCGATTTGAGCATCAATTTCTTTAAGAAAGTCATATCCAATTATACCATCAAACGAGCTAAGATTTTTAAGCAAATAAAATGTTGCAGTGTTGTCAAGTACATTTATTAAACATTTTTTATCTATTAAATTATACCCATTTATTGATTTTAATTTAAATGATTTTTCCATAAGGCGAACTCCACGAAGAAATGGCAAATCTCTAACATAATTTTTGGACGTACCAGTATCAATTAATAAACGAAGCTCCTGGCCATTTATTGTTTTTTTGGTAATAAATGGCAGGAGCGATTTTAGTTTTAAAAAATTAATTTCATCACTAAAATCTAAATCTTCAATTTGGGATTTGTCTAAATTAATATTATCATTATATAAAAAATTATCTTCACTTACCGATTCATTACAATCACACTCGATACACCTTCCTTTCATTACTTCTGGCATGTGATTAACTCGTTGAGCCTTTGGTTGAATTTTTGATGAAGAACCAGATGGCTCTCTATTACACTTATTTGAAATGGTAAATTATGTTTAGCAACATTTAATTGAGTCTGAGCACAATTATGATGACGGTTTTGATTAGATTCAGCATTTTGCTTAAAACTATTTCGCTGACGATAAAACGAAGATCCTGGATCAACGTCCATCGGTACTGGTTTATCATTTTTATCTACATATGGCAACTGATCATTCTGAGACAATTTATATTGAGGTACCGTTGGCCTAGGTTTATTGGGTTTTGTTAAATTACCCATAGCAAATGTATGTGCAAAATCATACCGCCTATGATTCGTTTCTAACTCTTGAGCAACTGCTAATGCAGTTGGAAGATCTTTTGGCCTTGAAGAGAAAAGAATATCACATAATGGTCGCCTAAGACCTGAAACAAATATTCGTAATGCATTCTCTCTTGCTCGCTCATTAAGTGTGTCTATCACGTCATCATTTCCACTATACGTCATAATCTGTTTATTTATTATAAGCGTTAAGTGTTTTTCAACCATATCATAATAATCCGCAATTGATAGATTTCCCTGTCTAGGTATGCTCATTTCATTTTCTAATACGTAAATTGGACGTTTATCCGCGTATGTTTGATCAAGTCTGGCAATAATTGCTTTAAAATTTAAAACCGTATTAAAAGACGAAAGAGTAGAATTAGCTAAACCCGTAATTTTATTTCTCAATATACCCATAGCAACGTAATATTTTTCTGATCCTTCGTTATAATATTTAATAGCAAAATTTGCTGCAGAACGCCAAGCAGGATAAGAATTAGAATCGCCATTAAATTCTGGTAAGGATTTAATCAAATCCATACAAGAATTTCCCGAATCAATTAGTGGGTTAATTGTAATAGGAACATACGGTTCAACACTTGGCGATTCTAAACGATTTAAAGCTAAAGTTAATTCGTTTATTTTATCAGCTAGTTCTTTTCTAGCTTGTTCACTTACATTTAATTGTTCAGCAAGTTCTAACCTAGTGTTATCACTTGCTACTTTAACAATTTCTAAAACTTGCTCTCGCGAAATACTCATTTTGAAAAAATTTAATTTAATGTACAAAAAAAAAAGAATTTAAATTACTTGTTTTAGGATTAGGATAAAAAGTAAAACATATATGTATGTATGTATATATATTTTGATAAAAGCAATCTCTTTAAAATGTTTTAATTAAGCTTTTATATTTTTTTAGGGAATTGTGAATAAAAATATCTGTATGTATATGAATTTTGATTCTTACTTACAGTAATTAGGCCAGTTAAATAATGGTTTAAAATAATAAATATGTATGTTATTGTTGAGCTCTATCTACTCAGATTCGTTCTTCGTCCTTTTCAATAATGGCGGTGATAGCAATTTATTTGGCAAATATTTCTTTCCACTCTTTGATTTCATTTTTCTTCTCTTTAGTATTTTTGAATATTTCGGCTGTTTCATAAATCCTTTTCTTTTGCTCTTCCAGTTTTATTTATATCTTACGTAAAGTCCTTGTTTCACGATACCACCAGTGTTTCAGTTATACTTATTAGTTATATTTTTAATTATATGTATGATTTAGTAGTAAATTTCGTGGCATAAATTATTATATTATTTTGCAGATACGAATTTAATAGTTTTTAACGATTTATCAATTTGGCTGCTGCTGCTTTTAACTTTTTTTAGTTTTTATTAGTTTTTCATTTCAATTCTTTTTTGTTCACTTCTATAAATTTTCTTAAACAATTTTCTATTATCTGCATACACCAAAATGTTCTTGTCCGTTTGCAAAATATCAGCATTCGGCTCTTATCGTTTTTTTGAAAAAGTATCGTCTCTGAGATTATCGCACTTTATTTTGCAAATTATCCTTTTATAAGGATTCATTTTTTAGTTATTTGTTATAGAAATTTTCATTTCCTTTACAAAATTATTTCCTTTTTTTTAATTTGGAGAAATCGCTTTTTCTTTTATGCGAAATTAATCCTTTTATAAGGAACCGTCCTATTATTTCGCTCTATACGTCTTTTCTTTTAAATTATCCTTTAAATAAGGACCCGTTTTAATTTTATATTTTTATTTAATAAACTATCCTTTGTAAGGATTTTCTTTTAAACAAATTTTTTTCGTTGGGCGCCAATTAATAAGACCGGAAACTTTTACTATTTATGAACGTATGTTCATATGTTGAAATCCAATTTTATTCTGAACATTTCTGAAAATTTACATTTTTATATTTGAAAATTTTCAAAGAAAATTGTCGATGATAATTTGTTTAAAATTATTTTTAAAAAGAAAAACAATTGAAAGACAAGTAAATTACAGTATGTTAAATAAAATATTTAACAACTCTTAACTTGTATAAACTCATAGTGTTGTTCGCTGCCTCCCTCCAGCTAACGTATTTTCCCTGTCTTCCTGAAAATTCTGGCAAGGATTTTATAATATCCAGTGACTCATCACATCTAATCTGTGGGTCAATGGCTTCTATTCTATATTCCGCAACGCTAGCCGTTCCTGTCAATGTCCCCAATTGTCTCCTCAATTCGGATATCTCCGATCTCATCGAAGCGTTAGTCGCTGCAATGAGCCTAGCAACAATCGCCTCATTTTCGTTGACTGCCATTCTTGAAAATTCTTCTATTAAACTATCCAGGTTTAATTAAAAATGTTTTCCTGTTCACTGTCCTGTCTATTCCCTATAGTCCAGGTCTTTAACATTAACAAATAACAATACAAACTTATCACAAAGGATACATAAAATAAACAAACTACTCTTACTCAAATCCTTTGTGTCTTCTTATGATGTCTTCTTATGATGTCTTCTTATGATGTCTTTAGGATTACCAGGGATCTTTATGTACACAACCTTTATTCTTCCATCTCCAACTGACTTACATTTTCTAACTTATCCTCTATTTATTAGAATTACACCAGCAGCAGAGACGCTCGTTCTGCTTCATGGAAACAATACCAGAAATGTTTACATTACATTTCGGATATTATTCCTCACATAAATTCCTGGAAGTCATTAAACAATTTTGAAGTGTCAAAATAGCTTTTGGATATAAATTATATATTAATGACCATGTGTGGACGATTAGCCTTCACATGGGTTCTCGTGTTACATATTTCTGGCACCGCTTGGTGCAATAAAATTTAATAACTCTGCTAAAGCTTTGGGTTTGATAGTAATCGATGTGAAGCAAATAATTTTAAGAAATTCTGTTTATATTTTACATTTAAACCGTTATGGTTTGATGGCCGTTAACTTGCATGTATTTCATAGATGCCCACACAAATACAGTCTCATTTTGTCGTAGTGTTGATGCATGGCGTTTGGTAGCTAGAAACGTGAGTTGCCACTTCTCTGTAATGGCACCGAACTGAGGTGTTTTTTGTTTGCTAATGATGATTTTAGGCTAATGATAATTTTCCACCTTTGTTATTTAAAATACTTGTACGTAAATACATCTCACACTCAAATGATAAATATAAATATACAGCCTTGCCCAAAAGTATTAGACACCAATGTTTCTGTAAAAATCATATTCATACGTATGTATATGGAAATATAATAAATATCCCAATATGCAAAATACATTTGTTATAACTTTACAATAAACTTACTTCAGTAAGCAAAACGTTTCGAAAATCTTTAATATAAAACTTGTAATTCATTTAATAGTAACTGCTGAATCAACGAAAAGGAACCCTAATTCTATAATTGCATTTCACGTTTGGAAAGAAATTCTTAATAAACATTTTTATACAATGTTTTGTAAACGTGAGGAGAAAAATTTCTTCCAAACAAAAAAAAAAAAAAATGCGCTACTCAGGACTCGAACCTACGCTCTTTGGTCCGAAGGCAGCATATCTCACCATTATGCTACAATCGTATTCGGAATTATAGTTTTTGACAATAAAGAACTCTAATTCGTGCACGTCATCACACATTGTGGACATTTTCGCAAATAAAAATTATTTACTTGCATTCATAATTGCGTATAACGGTTACGCAGCTGGCGACCACGAGCTAAAATTCAGAAGAAAAACAACCAACGGCAAAGTCGACTGAAGCAGTGCTTTGCTACGTCACGTCAGTATACATATATGGCTCTGCGACAGCGCTGTGCTCGCGAGCAGCTTCGTGGGCATCTATGATGTATTTTATCCCAGCTGTCACGCAGAAAGTGTCACGTAGCGCAACACAAAGTTCTATGTGGCATAAATTATATTTATTTTATTAAGCTTAATAAATTATATTTAAAACACGTATATTTTACTAACAAACCTTGTGCCAACCTAACGGCTGCTTACTCAGTGGCGATAATTGAAAAATTTTCGCCTACAATTTGTTTCCCATTTTAAAAACTAACGAATTCTCTCTATGGTCAACCAACAGGAGGTTGGCGAAATATTCGAAAGGTGGTCGAGATTCTTTATTGAAATAAATCAACAACCACCAGAAAACACTAGAGCAGGTCCTTTGCCGATAACAATCGAGGAGTATCGGCAAAGACAACAGACTAACCGCAGGGTGGAGGAACCCAAAGTTCCGAAGCCCAAAGCCTTTAAGCGAAAGAGGGGTGACAAGAAGTACAACAAGTGAAAAGCTCATGCCATCACCCACGAAAAAATAAACTTAGCAACTAATTTAGAAGATAAGAAGAAGCTAAAACAAAAATTAAAGGAAATAAGAAGAATGTTCAAATAAATAAATAAACAAAAACAAAAAAAAATATTATTTTATAATTATTTTGTTTGTATCTTGTTTTATGGAAATGCCCAGATCAAGGAACCCAGTAGCTTCACTCCCCAATGAGATTGAGTCTAGGGACTTAGTAAGAGAATTGGAATTTTTAAGGAGATTTTGGCGTAGCATAGGTATGACTAGAGAACCAACAATAGAAGACGTTATCAATCCTACGACAAGAGTAGAAGAAATACAGCGAATGTTTGAGACTTCCGGCATTGCAAGATTCTCATAGAATTTTTTATAATAGAAATCAGCCAATATGGGTGGCAAAACATCAAAAATCGACAAACCAAATGCCAATGTGGTTAATTCCATTGAAATGATTGATCATACTGAATCTCTAGATTCCATCAAATTTATTTTGCTTGTTATTGGAATTGTTAGCTGCATCAATTTATTTTTAAAAATCTACTCATTCCACAACAAAATTTTAAAAAAAAGAGATACATTTCTCGTGCTAACGGTCTGGATAGAGTTTAATTCTTATACCCAATTGAAAAGTGGGATGATATTTTGCGGGAACTCACTGAAGAAAAAATAAACACGGAAAAATCATATAAGTGTATATGTAAAAACACTAAAATAAAATTAGAGACAATAAAGAAACACCTCAAGGTTATATTATTGTCATTAAGGAATAATACTACGAAGGGTAAACCATACTCTAACAAAAGCCCATCAGGTAGAAGCCTACCAAATATTTTCGAGCATTAGAGACAAATTGATATACTCGTTATCGAGATATGGCATTGACTTCACAGTACCGAAGTCTTTTGGACACAATATTGAAATCTATTTCGACGCTAGTTTGAACGAAGACAGTTCACATACTACTGAAGAAGAACAAGAACCAGAAGAAAAAATTCTACCAGGCATAAATCAGCTCTGGCAAACCGAAACTGTTGTACAGACGGCGACACCTTCACAAACAATTATTGTACCTCACACAGACCAGAATACCCAAACAGATACAAACATGGCGCAAACAATGGCAGCGTTTATTAAAACTGCGTACTCAGTATTGCCCGAATTCGATGGCAAACCCGAAAACCTAGTTTTTTGGATGCCCTTGATATTCTCGAGCAAATCAAAGAGACACATGAGGCCGTCGCTGTATCCATGATAAAGACAAAGCTAAAGGGCACGGCCAGAAATCTTGTAAGTACTGAAGCAACCATACAGGAAATAAAACAAAAATTAAAAAGCGCAGTAAAGAGTGAGTCAGTAGAAGTTTTAACTGCAAAACTCCTAAACATCCAGCAGCGCAGTAAAACTGCAAATCAGTACACTGCTGAAATTGAAAAGCTCACAAAATCGTTGGAAGGAGCATACATATCTGACGGACTAACCCCAGAGTTAGCAACCAATTATGCTACACAATCAGCTGCGAAAGCTATGTGTAAAAATTGCTCCAACGAAAAGGTGAAAACAATTATGCAAGCTGGAACGTTCACCTCGATGAACGAAGCTGTGTCAAAATTCACAAATAGTTGCACAGAAATAACGGGTAACCCTAATTCTTTACTGCAAATACGCCAACAAAATTATTTTCGCGGTAATTTCCGCAGAGGTTAGTATATATCCTCAAAAACAACTCAATTTCAACCCTCGATACAGGAGCAGATATTTCAATTATAAAAAAGGGTCAAATTGACAGTAATGTCACAATAAATTGTTCACAAAAAATAGATTTAAAAGGCATTGGCCAAGGTATAACAAGTACTCTAGGAACAGTAAAAGCAGATTTGACGGATGATTCGATATTAATACGACATAAATTTCACATAGTTGAAGACAATTTCCCAATCCCTTGTGACGGAATATTGGGACTTGATTTTATTAAAAAATACAATTGCAGAATCCAGAAAACATTATAATACAAATGTCAAATAGACCAGCCATCAATACTATAACAATACCAGCAAGATCGGAAGTAGTCCGACAGATCCATATTGAAAGTAACAAATCTGAACTATTAGTAGCTCATCAAACATTACCTGAAGGCATTTTTATAGCCAACACATTAGTAAACTCAAATGAAACCTTTATCAGAATTATAAATACAGCAGGTAAAAACGCAACCATTCAAAATTTCAAAATCAAAACAGAAAATTTAAATGATTAAAAATTAAATCTGAATCGGCAGAAAATAATAAAGAAAAGTTAGAAAGATTAAACAAAAATTTCCCACCTTTCGCTAGTCAATCACTTAATACATTATGCTCAGAATTCATTGATATATTCTCATTAGAAACTGAACCAATAACCACTAATAAGCAAACAAGCAAAAATTATACATGAAAGATGATAACCCTGTTTACGTCAAAAACTACAGAATTCCACAAGCTCATAAAACCGAAATAAGTAAACATGTAAATAAATTAATTGAAAACGACATTATAGAGCCGTCTATATCAGAATATAATAGCCCAATTCTCCTGGTACCCAAAAAACCATTACCCGGGAAAAATGATAAAAGATGGAGACTAGTCGTTGATTATAGACAGGTAAATAAAAAACTAACCGCAGATAAATTTCCATTGCCAAGAATTGATGATATCCTGGATCAATTAGGCAGAGCTAAATATTTTTCTTGTCTGGACTTAATGTCCGGCTTTCATCAAATTGAATTACATAAAGACTCTAGGGACATCACCTCGTTTACGGTGGACGGTGGAACGTACCGTTTCAAAAGATTGCCATATGGTTTGAAGGTAGCCCCTAACTCATTTCAAAGAATTATGACTAGCATTTGCAGGTCTTAAACCATCACAAGCGTTTCTATACATGGATGATTTAGTGGTATTGGGATGCTCAGAAAAACATATGATTACAAATTTGAGAGATGTATTTTCTACTTGCACAAAATATAATTTAAAATTACATCCGGATAAATGTCTATTTTTTAACCAAAAAGTGACTTATCTTGGGCATAAATGCACAAATAAAGGAATTTTACCTGTTCCCAGTAGATTTGAAATTGTTTTAAACTACCCCATCCCAAAAAAAGCAGATGAAGTTAAGCGATTTGTCGCATTTTGTAACTATTACCGAAGATTTGTTCCAAATTTTGCAGCCAATCCTAGAATTTTAACGAGATTGTGTAAAAAGAATGTTTCCTTCGATTGGACAGAGGAATGTCAAAAGCTTTTGTCTATTTGAAGGAGGCATTAATACACCCAAATATTTTACAATACCCAGATTTCGATAAAGAATTTTATATAACAACAGATGCCAGTGGATTTGCCTGCGGCGCAGTTCCTAGTCAAGAACATGAAGGCAGACAACTACCAATTGCCTATGCGTCAAGAGCATTCACAAAAGGTGAAAGCAATAAAGCAACAATTGAAAAGGAGTTGGCGGCAATACATTGGGCAATAACTTACTTTAGACCATACGTTTATGGCAGAAAATTTTTAATTAAAACAGACCATCGCCCCTTAACATACCTATTTTCGATGAAAAACCCTTCATCAAAATTAACTAGAGTTCGTCTGGAGTTGGAGGAATATGAATTTGAGGTGGAGTATATTGCCGGTAAAGAAAATTATGTTGCGGATGCACTATCACGCATATATATAAATGATTTAAAAGACATGTCAGTTAAAGCATGCCAGATAATGAGGGTCACGACACGATCGGAAACCAATAAAAATACCAATAATAGAAATTCCAATAATAAAAATACAAAAGAAAACTGTCACGAAGAGAACATAAAAATATATGAAGCGCTTAATAAATGTGAAGTAAAAAAGCTAGCTCAGCTCATTTTCGATCCCCCGAAACTGCAGTTCAAAAAGGGAAAGAAAATTTGTAGCAAAATAGATATTAATGATTTAATTGTTGAGGCGAAGATTGATTCCGGTCAATCCTTTGCCAGGCTTTCGAATGAAGCCGGCAATTTAAATATTAATAATAATTCAATTGTTGAGGCGAAGGTTGATTTAGTTCAATTCTTTGCCAGGCTAGTGAAAGAAGCCGACAATTTGAAAATAAAACATACAGTTGTCCTTAGGAGACAAATTGTTTAAAAATAATTATACTCGAGTAGACGAATTTAAAGAAATTGGTACCAAAGTTCTCAAAAATTTAACTATTGCACTAACTCCGGAGGTTATGCACGTGACAGATAAGGAAGTAATTAAAAAGATATTACAAACATATCACGATGATCCTGTTAATAGTGGCCACCCAGGAATCAATCGCACAACTAATAAAATTAACAGAAATATTATTGGAAAAATATGAAAAATGAAATAAAAAATCATATTAAAAAATGCATTGAATCCGATAAAAAAAGTAAATAAAAATTTGAAAGAACCAATGATAATAACCGAAACGCCCACGAAAGCGTTTGATACGGTGCAGATTGATACAATTGGACCATTGCCGGTAACGGTAAATGGAAATGAATATGCAGTCACTATTGTATGTGACCTCACCAAGTATCTGATCGCAATTCCAATCGCAAGCAAACACGCGAAAACAGTCGCCAAAGCAATTTTTGAAAACTTTATTTTGATTTATGGTTGTATGAAAACAATCATAACAGATATGGGAACTGAATACAAAAACAACGTATTTGAAGAATTGTGTAAACTTTTAAAAATTGAAAACAAAACATCTACCCCATATTAGAGCTCCAGATTTTTTTTGAAAATTTTCGAGTAGCCCGAACAAATGTTGTTCAAATGCTCGAACAGTCGTTTGTTTGTTTATTACCCGTATGTTTGTACGGGCATTTGAACAATTCGGGCATTTTCAAGTTTGTTTTTTTTCTTTTATTAATTTTTTTTTCTTCTTCATATCGCACGTTTTATGCAATAGGGATTTAACTCGAAATTTTCGATTTCTGGGATTTTGCCATATATTTCAATAACTGGGTCCTACCTTTGAGTCTAGTCTTATAAAATACCCAAAAAGATAAAAATAGCGGAAATAAAAGTGATTTTGTAGTTAGCCGTAGAAGGAAACTATTTAAAATTATAAAAGTTTATTTGCGTTTTGCCAAAAAAAAATTTTTTTAAGTTAAATCCCTATTGAATAAAACGTGCGATATGTAGTTGTTTTTATTTTTGTTTTTTCGACACACATTTTTTTTTGTTTGTAAGCTCGAATGCTCGAATGTTTGTACGGGCATTTGAACAACAAACGGGCTTCAAACAAAAACGATAATTCGAAATGTTTGATACCCAGGTATCTAGAGCTCTACCCCAATCACCATAAAACTTTGGGCACTGTTGAGCGTAGCCACAGAACTTTTAATGAATACATCCGTTCTTATATTTCCATTAACAAAGATGATTGGGATGAGTATATCAGATATTTTGCATATTGTTACAACACCATCCACAGTTCATGGTTACTGCCCATTCCAGGTAGCCTTTGGAAAAATACCCCTGACGTACGAATTTTTACAAGAAAATACAATTAGCCCAGTTTATAATTGAGAGGCTTATGAAAAAGAAGTTAAATATAGGTTACAAATAGCACAGGAAAGAGCTAATAGGTTAATAAAACAGGCTAAGGAAAAACAGAAAATTTATTATGATAGGAAAATTCAACATAAGGAAATTAATGTAGGAGATTTAGTACTAGTTAAAAATGAAGCAGGACATAAGTTAGATAGTAGATATAAAGGGCCCTATAGAGTAACAGATATTGATAAGAGCAATAACTATAGTTTAACTCCCTATAGAGTAGTAAATATCGATAAGAAAAATAACTATACTTTAACCCCTTATAATGTAGAAAATTTAAATTTAAATAACCAAGTAATCGACAAAACTAAGAAAATAATAATTCATAAAAACAGACTTAAGCTATTTGAATAAAGTAACTTTAATTATACAAAAACGTTAAATTTCATTACTCATAAATTTGACTTATCGATAAATTCTCCACTTTAAGTTTTACGTACACAAAATAGTTCTAAGTTATACATAAGTATCATAAACAAAAAGCCGACTTTTATTCAAGGAAAAATGTAAATACAAAACAAGAAAAAGTATCACATTAATAAACAAACAACTAAACAAACATCTAAAAACATGAGTTATTGTTCAACCACTTGAAATAAAATAAACCAAAACCATTGTAGCATTTTTTGTAAACAAATGACAAACAATAAACATCTCAAAGTATCAAATGAAATTTATAGAAATGTACACAAAAAAAAAACCACTACAAAACAGTAGATACAACTCTAAAATCTTTCTTAAGTATCCACAATTTTTTTTAGGAAAGGAGGTGTAGTATATCAGAGCAAGTCACTAGCAACAACAAAGCCACACGCATCGGGTTGCATACGCTGACTATATATGTAAATATGTGCGGTTGCACTGCCGGTGCAATTCACGCTTGATATATGTACATTAGATGCGTTTTTTTGTTCTAACATACCCCTCCGGCCACAGAATATGAAAATAGGATGTTGTAGGATAACTAAGCTGATTTTTGTTTTTTTTTTTTAGAAAAAAACTGAGTGGGCTACTCCAAAAACAGCGATTTTTTTTTTAAATTCCATGATAGATTTAGATTCATATATGAATAATGCTAGAGACACACATCGTAGTATAGTAGAAATATTACGATCTATACCACATATGTGTCACTCTCATATTGTAGTTTAATTGAAAATTTTCATAGTAAAGCCAAATCATAGTATTGATATTATAATATTTCTACCACATGTGTGTCTGAGGCATAAAACCACAGAATTAAAAATAAAATCTCTGTTTTTGGAGTAGCCCACTCAGTTTTTTTTTTTCTAAAAAAAAAAAAAACAAAAATCAGCTTAGTTATCCTACAACATCCTATTTTCATATTCTGTGGCCGGAGGGGTATGTTAGAACAAAAAAAAAACGCATCTAATGTACAAACGCATCCAATGGTGTACTCAGTTTTTTAGTGCGAGCCATAGGGAAGGTACTCTGATCGCCTAAAGTGGAATTTTATTTTTTTTAGTCACGGATTTTCAACTTTGGACCCTGGTACCTTAAATTTCTTGTTAATCAAAATATACAGGAATCTGCGCAAATTAATGCAGTTTTCAGAAAAGTTTATTTGATCGAAATCGAGCTTTTTTTTATCCAAGCTACTTTGGTTTAAATGAAACATGCCAAAATCATTTTCATATTGAACAAAATTTTTTTTTACATATGTAAATAATCAATTTTCGAATTTTGTACTTGCAACAATAAAAAATGTTTTTCAATATGAAAGTGATTTTGGAATGTTTCATTTAAACCAAAGTAGCTTGGATAAAAAAAGCTCGATTTCGATCAAATAAACTTTTCTGAAAACTGCATTAATTTGCGCAGATTCCTGTATATTTTGATTAACAAGAAATTTTAAGGTACCTTGAAAATACCAGGGTCCAAAGTTGAAAATCCGTGACTAAAAAAAATAAAATTCCACTTTAGGCGATCTTGGTACCTATGGCTCGCACTAAAAAACTGAGTACACCATTCGATTAAGCCGTTAATTTTACATGAGAATGTGTATCCTCTGTTTTTTTATTTTTAATTCTGTGGTTTTTTCATATATGAATCTAAACCTATCATGGAATTTTTTAAAAAATCGCTGTTCTTGGAGAACCCTACTCAGTTTTTTTTCTAAAAAAAAACAAAAATCAGCTTAGCTATCCTACAACATTCTATTTTCATATTCTGTGGCCGGAGGGAAGATCTGAGAAACTTTGCCGAAAAAAATGCATCTAATGTACATATGTGTGTGATTGCATTGCTTGCAGCCCCACGTTGGATATGTTAGTGTTGGTGAGTGCACTGAAATATTACAATACATTTAGGAATTAGAGGAAATATGTATTCTAGTAAATAAGTAGTACATAAGAATAAATTTTGTAAAAAAGGAATGAATCTTCAATAATAAAGACAATTCCGTTTTTGGACACAACCGATAAACACCGACTTATTTTATACAACGTATAATGGCTTTTTTCAGTCAAAAGTAGAGCTTTAGATACATACCCGCGTATCGAGCCTTTCGATCTGATCGTTTTTGTTTGAAGCCCGTTTGTTGTTCAAATGCCCGTACAAACATTCGAGCTTACAAACAAACAAGTAAGGAAGCCTAAGTTCGAGTGGAATCGAACATTAGATACTCAGTTGTATGCTTTCATTGTTTGTTTGCGTTTGTTCGATATAGGGTGTATTTTATATGAAACGAGTGCCGCATAAAGTGGGCGTAGCCATGCCCATTTTCAAAATTTGTATCAATCATCCAACTAAGCATATAAATATTATTGTTAGTGCAAAATTGCATCCCTCTATGACTTTTAGTCACAAAGATGTCACGTTACAAATTCCCAAAGGGTGTTCCAGAAATATCTTTGTTAAAAAGTAGGCGTGGTCATAAACCGATTTCCATAAATTTTTGCGTGTCTATTAACACAAGTTATAGAAGTGTATAAACCAAGTTTCGTCATAATATCTCAGTTATTTGTCGAGTTATGGGCTCCGAAATCTCGTAGATTCCTTTGTCTAAAAAGAGGCGGTGCCACGCCCATTTTCCAAACTTTTTTTATTTTTTGTTTCCGGTCTATTGTGGAACTCATGTCACAAAATTTCAATGAATTATCTTTATATTTGACAGAGATATCGCTTAAAATGTTTTTATTAGGCCACTTTATAGTTCCCATATATAAAAATGGGCGTGGTCGTCAACCGATTTTGGTAATTTTTCGTCCACACATTTGCCTAAGTAAATATATCACGCGTACCAAATTTCATCGATATATCTTTAACGGTTTCTGAGTTATGGCTTATTAAACTTTCAAAATTTGCCCATTAATAAGTGGGCGTGTCACCGCCCATTTTCCATATTTTTTTGTGTTTTTTGTTTTATGTCCGTAGTTGGACTCCTGCCACAAAATTTCAGTGATAGATCTTTATATTTGACAGAAATATCGCTTAAAATGTTTTTATTAGGCCCCTTTATAGTTCTCATATATAAAAGTGGGCGTGGCCGTCAACCGATTTTGAAAATTTTTCGTCAGAACATTTGTCTAAGTAAGCAAATTACGCATACCAAATTTCATCGATATATCTTCTACGGTTTCTGAGTTATGACATATAAACTTTCAATGTTTGACCCTTAATAAGTGGGCGTGGCACCGCCCATTTTCCAAAATTTCATCAAATTTCTTCATAAGGGCCTGAGCTCAATACGCGGGTGAAATTTCATCGCTCCAGCTATATTAGTGGCTGAGATACCAAATTTCCGATTTTTTCTATATAGGAAAAGTGGGCGTGGTCATGGTCCGATTTCGCCCATTTTCAATACCAACCATCCCAGTCTCGATACCAACTTGCATTCCAAATTTCATCAAAATATCTCAATTTTTGCGCGAGTTAGCGTGCGTACGGACGGACGGAGGGACATGGCTCAATCGATTTCTCTTTTCACCCTGATCATTTTGATATATATAAGTCCATATCTATCTCGATTATTTCATTTTGTTACAATCCACCGTTATGAAATCAAAGCTATAATACTCTGTGTACTAGTACAGCTGAGTATAAAAAATATGTATCGGAAAAACAAAAATAAAAAATACATATAAAGAAAAAATTATAATAATAAACAAAAGAAAAAAGCAAACTTCAAAATAACCGAATTGTTCAAATGCCGGTACAAACATACGGGTAATAAACAAACAACTGTTCGATTTGAGTTACCAAACTATTTATTATAAACAATGTTTTTAACTTCATCCCCCTCTAGCTCCCTCAAAAATCGTGGAACAAGTGCAGAATATGTACATTTTAGCTAGAAAAAAATAAAAATGTGGGCGTGGTCCGCCCTTTTTTTGCTGATTTTATTAGTGTATTTTTTTTTTGTGCAAAGCATAGGAGCGGGTGTTAGAGAGGGGTAAAGATGGAAATCTAAATTTTTTCAAAGGCGTATATCCTGAAAAGTACTGATCCAATTTGAAAAAACTTTATACCGTTTAAAAGGCAATTGATCGGTATTTCATTTGGTACCCATATTTATATAAAGTTTTATACAAATTTTGAGAAAAAAACTTAAAAAACTTTATTTTCATATTTTTTTTTATAAAAAATATGTTTTTTTTTTTTCTTAAAACTGACTAACTATATGTAATTGTATCATTGTCAGAAAGAGCTTTAAAATAACTTTAATTTGGTGTATAACTTGTTGGAAAAGACCACAGAGTTCTCCTCCTAGTAGAATCTATGGACCAATCCAAAGTGCTTTTGCGTGAAACGGGTCTGGTACGATATGTCGAAAATTTTAATGTCGAATCTAAATATGCCGAATAAAAAAAAGACCGAAAAAAGATGTCGAAACCGGAAATGTCGAAAAAAAAAAATGTCCAATGATAAAATGTCGAAGCAAGAAATACCGAATTTTAATCATGTAAAAATTTGGAAAAATTTCTAATATAGCATTAAAAAATAGCCCCCCAAAAAATCAGGCGGATGACTGAAGGTTTCAAGACCGGGACAAATTCCTGCCGGAATGATAACGGTGATCTGGTAACTGATGTCCAGAGCATACTTAAGTTGTGGAGGGATCACTTCTCCTCCTTGCTAGATAGTGGCAACAGTGAAAGTGCGGAAGGAGAAGATGTACGACCCGAATCCCCAATAGCAGATGATGGTAGGCATGTTCCACCACCTGATCATGACGAAGTGCGAATGCAGTAGCTAGGCTTAAGAATAACAAGGCCCCGGGCGCTGACGGATTGCCAGCCGAGCTATTCAAACATGGTGGCGAAGAGTTGATAAGGAGCATGCATCAACTCCTATGCAGAATATGGTGGGACGAGCGCATGCCCGACGATTGGAACTTAAGTGTGCTCTGCCCAATCCACAAAAAATGAGACTCCACAGTACGCGCCAATTATCGTGGGATAAGCCTCCTGAATATCGCATATAAGGTCTTAGCAAGCGTATTGTGCGAAAGACTGAAGCCTATCGTCAACAATCTGATTGGACCTTATCAGTGTGGCTTCAGACCTGGTAAATCTACCATCGACCAGATCTTCACAATACGACAAATACTGGAAAAAACCCATGAAAAAGGAACCGACACACACCATCTCTTTGTCGATTTTAAAGCCGCTTTTGATAGCACGAATAGGAATTGCCTGTATGCCGCAATGTCTGAATTTGGTTTCCCAGCTAAACTTATACGGCTATGCCAAATGACGTTGACTAACACCACCAGCTCCGTCAGAATTGAGAAGGACCTCTCCGAGCCGTTCGAGACCAAACGAGGTTTCAGACAAGGTGACTCTCTTTCGTGCGACTTCTTCAATTTGATGCTGGAAAAGATAATACGAGCTGCAGAACTTAACCATACAGGAAGCATCTTATATCACAAGAGTGTGCAACTGCTGGCGTACGCCGATGATATCGACATCATTGGCACTAACACTCGCGCCGTATGTTCTGCCTTCTCCAAGCTGGATAAAGAGGCTAAGAAAATGGGTTTGGCGGTCAACGAGAACAAGACGAAGTACCTCCTGTCATCACACAAAGAAACAGCACGCCTTGGCAGCCACGTCAATGTTGATAGATACAAATTCGAAACTGTTAAGGACTTCGTCTATCTGGGAACCAGCATTAACACCAAGAATGATGTCAGCACGGAGATCCAACGAAGAATCACGCTTGCCAAGATTTATGGACCTTTGCGCGTTGGCGTGGGCGAGTATCGACGGAGATTTAACGATGAGCTGTACGAGCTTTACACAGACATCGACATTGTTCAGCGAATAAAGAACCAGCGGCTGCGTTGGGCAGGTCATGTCGTGAGAATGGTTGAAGGCGCTCCGGCCAAGAAAGCATTTCTATCGAAACCCGCTGAACGCAAAAGAAAAGGGAGACCTCCACTGCGTTGGGAAAATCAGGTGGACAGCGATGCTGCCTCCCTAGGTGTTCCTAAGTGGCGCCATGCTGCACGAAACAGAAGCAATTGGCGCGCTCTGTTGGACTCGGCCAGAATCGTCTAGACGGTTAAGCGCCAATCAAGAAGAAGAAGAGTAATATCTACGGCCCGGTCCACAGTGCTTTTGCGCAGAACACTTTTCTGTGTTGGCGGCCTTCGGCGAAATTTCGGAAATTTTTTCCACACATGTGCCTTCTTTAAAACTTCTTTCATCACCGAACTAAAAGTTTTGGAAACTGTAGTTTTATGAATTCCGTTCTCACGGTTGTGTCGATAAAGTTTTCGAAAGTCTTCATTTTTATTTTTCCGTCGCGCATTATATTTTTCTTTACGTATAATCTAAAACTGCGCCATAATTGCATGTATTTGGAAGAAAAATCGAGCGAAAACTAATTTCTGAAAAATTTAGCATGGGTAGGGCATGCTTAAAAAGTTATTACCTTTTGCTTATAAAAAATAGCAAATGCTAATTTTATTTATACGGAATTCAGCAATTGCTTAGAGATTTCAGCAAATGCTGAAATAAAAAAGCAAATGCTTGTAGCAAAAGCAATTGCTAGCGAAAAAAGCAATTGCTTAAATTTTTATTCATAGAAATTTAATCACACTATTTTACATAACACTTAAATATTACCAAACAATGTTATACACCAAAATGAAGGTAATTTTGTCGTCTTTATTTTAAGATAATTTTAGCAGTTTCTTTATAACGAATTTTTTTAAGAAAACACACATTTTCCTAAATTAAATGTTTATAATTTCGTTTTTTGCGTTTTTTTTTACAAAAATATTAATTTTTTGGTAAAATATGTATATCGCCTGAAAGGTAATTTAATTACCTTTTTAATGACGTAAAATTTTTTAAAATAGACCCAATACTTTCTGAAATATAAGCATTTAAATATATTGAAGGCTCACATTTCCTTCTGTCTACCAAAAGCTATATCTTCAAAAGTATTAATGTTTTTCAAATGTATTTTTCAGGGGATGTTAGGCGAGACTTTTCTTTATCTAAATTTATAACTTTCATATATATTTTACAAATATTAATAATAGCAAATTGTTGTTAAATAAACTAACACCATTATCACCAATTTCTAAATTAAACACACACCTAATTCTTACTATATTTTCACACGTAGCTTTATTAAGCTGTTCGAACCACTTTCGCACACTTTTTATTAATTTTATTTGCCGAATTTTACATTTTAATTGTTCGACCAACTGCTTTTGCACATTTTCAATAATAATAATGGCCACCAACATATAATGGTGATGCCACACCTACCAAAAGGTAAGTCACATGATAAGGTCGCATCAAATGAGTAAATAAAGGCGAAGAATGTACTACGCAGAAGGACATCAACGTGGCGGTAGCCACGGTTAGGGCACACGTCCGGACGCATGGCGTAGCCCAGGGTTATTTTTTAAAAGCGCGGCCAAAGGCCGCCAACGCAGAAAAATTCAATACGCCCCAACTCGTTTACCACTGTGACGACGGCCTTATGAAATAGTCGACTGCGTGTGGCAACACCGGTGTTTCTATTTCATTGTTTCGCAGAGAAAAGTGAGGTAAAATAAGACTTTTTTTGCAACTTTAACTACAAATTACTTAGAAACTATACATCTTCGGAAGCCAGGACTTTTACATTTAGAATCAGGAGGATCTCCTCTACAACGCCCAATAACTTTTTTGGAACAAGTAAAGAATACCGTCCGGTGAGCTAAAAAAAAAAACAAAAGTGGACGTGGTCCGCCTTTTTGGCCTGATTTCAGTGATATACTTCTTTTTTGGCGCAAACGATTTTTGAGGGAGCTAGAGGGGGATGAAGTTTAAAAAACTGTTTTTTTAAAGAGCCGATATCTTCCAAAATATTCACTCAATTTTTAAAATTAAGGCATCGTTGGAAAGCTTACTTAAATGCCTTTCATATGATACATAAATATTTCCCCAAATTCCACACAAATTTTGTAAAAAAGCAAAAAACTTTAATTTTGGTAATTTTTTTTTGTTTTTTCCTTTTTTTTTGTTGAAATGACCTTATTAACACTATACAAAGTTATTTCCATTTAAAAGGACGTTAAATTTCCTTTCATTTGATATATAATTTGTTACGAAAATTTTGTTAAAAACGTGCAAAACAATTCTTGTTAGTTATGTATAATATCAAGAAATCATCTATAGCGCGGACAACAGTAATTTTATACAGAACCCCGAATAGCGTTGGCGGCCTTCGGCCGCGCTTTAAAAAAATAACCCTCAGCCGGCAGAATTCTACTCCGTAATAGCATCTATGGGGAAACTTTCCAATAATGTCACACGCCCCCAAAAAAACGACTTCTACCGGAGGGTAGGGGAGGGGAAGGGTGTTCTGAATCCGTAAAATTTATGCGCCGGACGTACCTCGTTTTCGAGGAATTTATGGTTAAAGTTTAGTAACTCTCCATATAAATACGATAGATAAAGAAAAAACTTTTGCGGAGAACAGATTTTGCGTTGGGGCCTTCGACCGCGCTTATAAAAAAATAACCCTCAGCCGCCAGAATTCTCTTTCCGCAGTAATATCTATGGCCCGGTCCACAGTGCTTTTGCGCAGAACACTTTTCTGCGTTGGCGGCCTTCGGCCGCGCTTATAAAAAATAACCCTGGGCTACGCCATCCGTCCGGACGTGTGCCCTAACCGTGGCTACCGCCACGGTGATGTCCTTCTGCGTAGTACACCCTTCGTGTGTCAGAAAAGCCTACTGTACAACTTTTTTCATGGTTCTCTGTATACCTAAAACTACTAAAACATCTTTTCATTTCACGATAGCTAATTATATAGAAGTCTTGCTATAGAGAATAGTATATGAAATGAAAGATATTTTTATGCTCTTTTAAATGAATATAATTTTTAATATACTTAATAACACAAAAAAAAAAAAAATCACAGTTTTTCCCTAAAAAAAATACCAAAATTTAAGTTTTTTGTTTTTTAACAAAATTTGTAAGGAATTAACGAAAATTTTGATACGTCATATGAAAGGCCTTTAAATAAGCTTTCCAACGATACCTTAATTTAAAAAATTGAGTGAATATTTTGTAAGATATAGGCTTTTTAAAAAAAGTTTTTTTTAACTTCATCCCCCTCTAACTCCCTAAAAAATCGTTTGCGCCAAAAAAGAAGTATATCACTGAACTCAGGACAAAAAGGCGGACCATGCCCACTTTTTGTTTTTTTTGTAGCTCACCGGACGGTATCCTTTACTTATGCCAAATATATCACTGAAAACAAGGCAAAAAGGCGGGCCCCGCTCACTGTTTTTTTAGCTCACCGGACTGCATCATTTACTTTGCCAAAGTATGGATTGAAGGTATAACAGGGCCCTTAGTGTATATGATCTCCCCTTCCCTGAGGAAAAGAAGCAACAAATTCCGTGGCCTAGGACATATCGAATAATTTTTTTGGACCACCTGAATGTACAAACATACATACATATATAGGCCTTACCGGATAGATAAAGAGAGCCGAAAGACTGTGCTTATACTTTTTAAAATGAACATCCAAATCTAATATAGAATGTTCGGTGGGATGGCACAAGTTTTTCGAGATTACGGCGTAAAAATGTTTGTACGTTGTCCACATATCTTCCATGTGACCCAAGAAAGCACCCTGACATTGCTGGCAACAATTCACCTTCTCCATATCCACATCCAAAATAAAACTTGCAGTTAGCCAAGAAAGCTTCCAGGGGTGGCCGATATATATCGATATATCAATATATTGTGGCGAATATAATCGGTTCTCCACTTACATCACTAAAATGATTGAACACATCTCTAAGGAAAGTGCCAGAACTAGAAGAAGATACCAGATAATTTCCAGTGTTGCCAGAATTTTCCAGATTGCGTTTGACAGACTATATAAGGCGGCGAGCAGGCGCTCCACAGTCAGTCGTAACTTAACCGTAGAAGTGTTAACATCAAGTCAAGTAAAACAAGTGTAGACTTTTTAGTCGTGAAATAAAGCAGTGTGAATTAAGAAGTAAATAAAGACTTTTATTTAACAATTCAGCGATACGAACCCTATAGAAATAATCGAGCTATCGACAAATACGTAACAATTGGTGTCAGAAGTGGGATTGTTAAATAAATTCCAGGATCAAGGATAACGAAATAAGGATAATGGCAAAGTTAAACGAACTGAAAATCCAAGAGCTTAAAAAGGAGTTAGAAAAGAGAAACCTGAGTACAAGCGGCAATAAAATTGAACTACAGGCAAGGTTAAGAGTAGCTATGGAAGCATATAACATTAATGTAGATGAGTTTGATTTCAACGATGATGTGGAAGAGGTCCACAAAGAAGAAACTCATAAGGAAGAGGCTTCACAGTCAGTAGCAAACGTAGACATGAACTCGATATTGGCTGTACTGACACAAATATCGGCAAAAATGGAAGATCAACAGGCACAGATGTCGAAAAAAATGGAAGAACAACAGGCACAGATATCGACAAAAATGGAAGATCAACAGGCACAGATGTCGAAAAAAATGGAAGAACAACAGGCACAGATATCGACAAAAATGGAAGATCAACAGGCACAGATGTCGGCAAAAATGGAATCACAGCAATCATTACTTTTAGAAGAGGTGTCCAGTATTGCAACTCAGTTGGGAGCGCAAGAAAAACGCATATGCTCACAATTAAAGTCACAGGATGCAAAAATTACGCAGGTTGAGGAAAGACAAGATAAAATTGAGGATAATGTAAAAAAGTTAGAAGCCCGTCTTCAGGAGATCCACATAAGTCGTCCAATCGCTTCAACTGCTACACAGAAGATAAAACCTCCGTCGTTTGATGGAAGTGGTCCATTTCAAGTATTCAAGCTACAATTTGAGAAAACGGCAGTTGTAAATAATTGGAATCCTGAGGACAAAGTAGCTGCCTTATTTGTAGCATTGAAAGGACCTGCAGCAGAAATATTACAGACTGTTAGCGAGGGCGAAAGGAACAGCTATGACGCAATTATGGGTGCCATTGAAAGACGTTATGGTAGCGAGCACAGGAAGCAGATATATCAAATGGAGTTGCAGAATCGCTTCCAGAAACCAAATGAGACGTTACAAGAATTTTCTTCTGAGATTGAGAGACTAGCTCATTTGGCAAACGCAGGAGCACCTCAAGAATTCATCGAAAGAATGAAAATTCAAAGCTTCATCAATGGAATACGAGATATTGAAACGAAGCGGGCTACCTATGCAAACCCAAAAGGAACTTTCGCTGAAACGGTCTCATATGCTTTGACACAGGAAACGGCATCTCTATTAAGCAAGCCCACTTACAAGGCTCATCGTGTGGAAGTGGAAACGCCAGACTTACTAAGCAAAATATGGGAGGCGTTGAATGAAATGCAGAAAAAGAAAAGTAATGCTGTGAAATGCTTCAGATGCGGAAAAATAGGACATATAGCACGTCATTGCAGCAATGATTCCAGTAAGTTCAGCACTGTAGATGGGCGCAAGTGCAAGACTGATGGGTATGAACAAGCGCCCAAATCAACTGAGTCGTTAAACTAAAGCGGGCCAGCCAAAAGGGGCGTGGGCTGGTCCCCACAATGGAATGCCCCATAATCTCTGTCTCTCAGTTGGGAAGAAGCACGAGTAATGTTACTATTGGTGGTTTGGTGGACGGAATGGATCGCATGTTGACTGTGGATACGGGAGCATCTCATTCCATCATT
The DNA here is from genome assembly GCA_960531455.1 of Urophora cardui. Classification (NCBI taxonomy): domain Eukaryota; kingdom Metazoa; phylum Arthropoda; class Insecta; order Diptera; family Tephritidae; genus Urophora; species Urophora cardui. Next base: position 47,005,128 of record OY482671.1, on the reverse strand, counting down.
CGATCTGACTTGGTAAAGAAGGAAGTAATGCCATTGTATGGAGCAAAATTGCGTACGGCAACAGGCGAGGATACCCAAGTCCTTGGGGAAGTTACATGCGAAGTTGTAATTGGAAATGTTGTCGTACTACACACCTTCATAGTGGCGGAAATTGTTGATGATGTCATAATTGGTGTGGACTTCCTAATCGACCAAGGCATTAAGATTGACATGAAAAACAAGGTTATGAGTTACAAAAACTTGGAGGTGCCGCTAAATTTTGGCTATGATAAGAGATACAGCAGTAAGAAAGTGCTCGTGGAAGAGAATCAGCAGATACCGCCAAAGTCCGAGGCAATTATTTGGGCAAAGATTGATGGAAATTGTGGGACAAACAAATTGTGGGTTGTAGAAGCAGAAACAGAAACTAAATCAGATGTACTTGTTGGAAAAACCCTGGCTATGACAAAAGAAGGTGGACGAATACCAGTAAGAGTACTTAATGAGTTCAAGTCACCAATAAAACTCTCCAAAGGTGCTATCTTGGGAAAGTGCGAAGAGGTTGACATCATCATGAATTGCGAAAAATCCCAAGGAGAAGTTTGTAATGGCAATACAGATATTTCAGATGAAATAAATGCTTGGACAGAAGAACTTCAGGAGAATCACAAAAGAAAGGCGAAAGAATTACTTGCCAAGTACACCAGCATATTTGACAAGGATGGTACAAAACCAGGCAGGACAAATATTGTGAAGCATCAGATTGACACCGGAGATGCAAGGCCAATCCGTCAGGCTCCTCGCAGCGTTCCATTAGCTAAACGTCAAATGGTGAGCCAGATTATACAAGAAATGAGCGACAGTGGGGTAATTGAACCATCAGTCAGTCCATGGAGTTCTCCGGTAGTACTTGTTAAAAAGAAAGATGGCAAGATGAGATTCTGCGTTGACTACCGGAAACTGAATGATGTAACGAAAAAGGATAGTTACCCATTGCCAAGAATTGACGACACTCTGGACTCGCTATCTGGAACGGAATGGTTTTCAACACTGGACTTGAAAAGCGGCTATTGGCAAGTCGAAGTAAAAGAGGAAGACAAGGAGAAAACAGCCTTCAGTGTTGGCGATGGTCTTTGGCAATTTACGGTGATGCCATTTGGATTATGTAATGCCCCAGCTACCTTTGAGAGACTTATGGATCAGGTACTGAAAGGATTACACTGGAAAACATGTCTTGTGTACCTGGACGATATCATTGTATTGGGAAAAAGCTTTGATGAACATCTCAAAAATTTGGAGGAAGTTTTCCGAAGAATAGCTGGCGCTGGTCTCAAGTTAAGTCCTAAGAAATGTTCATTATTCAAGAAAGAAGTAAAATATTTGGGACATAAAGTGACTACAAAGGGCATCTGCACTGATAACGAAAAAATAGAAGCAGTAAAAGATTGGCCAAGACCTCGGAATCTACATGAATTGCGAAGCTTTCTTGGGCTGTGCACATACTATCGCCGATTTGTATCCAATTTTGCCAGCGTAGCAAATAATCTCACGGAGCTTATGAGGAAAAATAAGACTTTTGAGTGGAGGAAGGAACAAGAAATGGCTTTCCAAACGTTAAAAGATCGGCTTTGTACTGCTCCAATGCTAGCATACCCGGTTCCAGAAGCGAGGTTTATTTTGGATACTGATGCGAGTGGTTATGCTATAGGAGGTGTTTTGTCACAGGAAATCGACGGACAGGAGAAGGTTATCGCATACTACAGCCGATCAATTGGGAAACCGGAAAGAAATTACTGTGTAACACGAAGAGAACTATTGGCATTGGTAGAATGCATCAAACACTTCCATAAGTACCTCTACGGTCAGCGATTCCACGTCAGGACTGATCATGCAGCGTTAAAATGGCTTTTGAAATTCCGAAATCCGGAGGGTCAGTTAGCAAGGTGGATTGAGCGACTACAAAATTATGACTTTTCCATAGACCATCGTAAAGGCAGTACCCATGGAAATGCTGATGCAATGTCGCGGCGACCATGTAATCTTGAATGCAAGCATTGCTCTAAAGCTGAGGAGAAGGAAGACATCATAGATGTTCGGCTAATGACAATAACATCTACAGACGAATGGAATGCGGAACAATTAAGGAAATGTCAGATAGAAGATCCAGATCTGGCACGTGTAATGATCGGTTTGGAGCAAAATAAACGACCATCAAAAGAAGAGATGTCAGCAGAGAGTCCTGTTGCCAAATCATATTGGGCACATTGGAATAGTTTGCAATTGGTAAATGGTTGCCTACATCGTGTTTGGGAGAGTGAAGATGGTCAAAGTTCTAAAACATTGATAGTTGTTCCAAGGAAAAGAATACCGGATGTGCTAAATGAACTACATAATGGTCCAAGTGGAGGTCATCTTGGAGTAACAAAGACGGTAGAGAAAATCAAGAAGAGGTTTTATTGGGTCGGCTGCCGTCAGACAGTTGTTGAGTGGATTGCGAACTGTCATGTGTGCATAAAGGCTAAGGGTCCCAAATCCAGGAGTCATGGGGTGATGAAACAATACAACTCAGGAGCACCATTTGAGAGAATTGCCATGGATGTAGCTGGGCCATTTCCTACTAGCAAACTTGGAAACAAATATGTACTGGTGGTCATGGATTACTTCAGCAAATGGCCGGAGGTATACCCGATTCCAAATCAAGAAGCAGAAACTATAGCCGAAGTTTTCACCAACAATTGGGTGGCGAGATATGGTGCACCTATAGAGCTACATTCCGACCAAGGAAGGAACTTCGAATCAGTTGTGTTCCAGGAGATGTGCAAGACACTGGGTATTAGGAAAACCCGAACAACTGCGTTGCATCCACAATCAGACGGCATGGTAGAAAGATTTAACAGAACATTAGAGGAACATTTACGAAAAGTAGTGGACAAGTTCCAGAGAGATTGGGACACTCATATTCCTCTGTTCCTGATGGCATATCGATCGGCAGTACACGATACAACAGGTCAGACTCCTGCAAAAGTAATCTTTGGTAGTGATCTTCGACTGCCAGCTGACTTGAAATTTGGGATAAGTGCTGATGCGGGAATAAATGCCAGACAATCTAACAACGTTCTGGAAGAGGAAATGAGAGAAATACATGAACTTGTAAGACAGCGAACAAAGATCATGAGTGACAAGATGAAGGCCAGATACGACAAGGCTAGTTTTGCTATACAACCCGCAGCGAAAGAAAGGTTTGTCCCCGAAATTGCAGTGTACTTGGGAAGGGCCCTACAAAGTGATCAAACGGCTCAACGATGTTGTGTATCGCATACAAACGATTGGAAGACCAAGGAATAAAATGAAAGTGGTTCATCTGGAAAGGCTATCAGCATTTGGTACAAGTAATGTGTCAGATCGGGACGATCAGACTTAGGTGGAGGGCAGTGTGGCGAATATAATCGGTTCTCCACTTACATCACTAAAATGATTGAACACATCTCTAAGGAAAGTGCCAGAACTAGAAGAAGATACCAGATAATTTCCAGTGTTGCCAGAATTTTCCAGATTGCGTTTGACAGACTATATAAGGCGGCGAGCAGGCGCTCCACAGTCAGTCGTAACTTAACCGTAGAAGTGTTAACATCAAGTCAAGTAAAACAAGTGTAGACTTTTTAGTCGTGAAATAAAGCAGTGTGAATTAAGAAGTAAATACCCATTAAACAATGAAAAAGCAATTATCAAACGTTTGAGAAAATATTGTTTCTAAAGTTGAGAATCAGCATATATATCATTTGAAAATAAACATATTTTCAACTCTTCATCAAACATTGTTTATCAATTTTAGATTAACTTACAACACATTTGAAAAAAAAAACTCGTTTCGTATTTTGTACTATTTTCCGCATTTCAACATGTGAAGGTTTGAAGGAACGAAGAAATTTTGTGTGTTTGCAAATTTCAGTCAGCGTTCGTTGTTCTACTCGAGCAGTCCCTTAATGGTACCCCGCACGGGTAAATGAAAAACATCACATAAGCGTACAAATATGTAGTACATACATATGTACATCTATTTATTCCATTACATTTCTGCGCTTACACTACAAACTCTTTCACTCTCACTATCCTTCAATTTTTCTGCACTCTAGAGTACATATATGTAATACATACATACATCTATTGATTGCATTCCATTTCGTACCACCTTTGAAATAGGTTTGAGAAAATGGAATTTATCAAATTGAGAATCAGCCCAAAATCCCATACTAAAAATGAGCCTTTTTGTTTGAGAACGCTATCAGGGGAAATTTGAGGTGCATTTGATAACAAACGTTTGATATTTGAAAATAGGGTTACTTCTCAAATGAACCTCAAATTGAAAATGAAGAAAAATGTTTATTGGGTAAAGACTTTTATTTTACAATTCAGCGATACGAACCCTATAGAAATAATCGAGCTATCGACAAATACGTAACAATATTGTGGCGAATATAATCGGTTCTCCACTTACATCACTAAAATGATTGAACACATCTCTAGGGAAAGTGCCAGAACTAGAAGAAGATACCAGATAATTTCCAGTGTTGCCAGAATTTTCCAGATTGCGTTTGACAGACTATATAAGGCGGCGAGCAGGCGCTCCAGAGTCAGTCGTAATTTAACCGTAGAAGTGTTAACATCAAGTCAAGTAAAACAAGTGTAGACTTTTTAGTCGTGAAATAAAGCAGTGTGAATTAAGAAGTAAATAAAGACTTTTATTTAACAATTCAGCGATACGAACCCTATAGAAATAATCGAGCTATCGACAAATACGTAACAATTGGTGTCAGAATTGGAATTGTTAAATAAATTCCAGGACCAAGGATAACGAAGCAAGGATAACGAATCAAGGATAACGAATCAAGGATAAGGAAACAAGGATAACGAGACAAGGATAACGAAATAAGAATAATGGCAAAGTTAAATGATCTGAAAATCCAAGAACTTAAAAGGGAGTTAGAAAAGAGAAACCTGAGTACCACCGGCAATAAAATTGAACTACAGGCAAGGTTAAGAGTAGCTATGGAAGCATATAACATTAATGTAGATGAGTTTGATTTCAACGATGATGTGGAAGAGGTGCAAAAGGAAGAAACCCAGAAGGAAGAGGCTCCACAGTCAGTAGCAAACGTAGACATGAACTCGATATTGGCTGTGCTGACACAAATGTCGAAAAAAATGGAAGAACAACAGGCACAGATATCGGCAAAAATGGAAGATCAACAGGCACAGATGTCGACAAAAATCGAAGAATAACAGGCACAGATATCGGCAAAAATGGAAGATCAACAGGCACAGATGTCGACAAAAATCGAAGAACAACAGGCACAGATAACGTCAAAAATGGAATTGCAACAGTCAGTACTTTCATCACAGGTGTCCGGCATTGCGGCTCAGTTGGAGGCACAAGAAGAACGCATGTCCTTACAATTCAAGGCACAGGATGCAAAAATTATACAAGTTAAGGAGGTCCTTGAAGAAAGACAAGAAAAATTAGAGGACGATGTAAAAGCATTGAAAGCCCGTCTTCAGGATATTCAACTAAGTCGTCCAGACGCTTCAACTGCTACACAGAAGATAAAACCTCCGTCGTTTGATGGAAGTGGTCCATTTCAAGTATTCAAGCTACAATTTGAGAAAACGGCAGTTGTAAATAATTGGAGTGCGGAGGACAAAGTCGCTGCCCTGTTCGTAGCATTGAAAGGACCTGCAGCAGAAATATTACAGACTGTTAGCGAGGGCGAAAGGAACAGCTATGACGCAATTATGGGTGCCATTGAAAGACGTTATGGTAGCGAGCACAGGAAGCAGATATATCAAATGGAGTTGCAGAATCGCTTCCAGAAACCAAATGAGACGTTACAAGAATTTTCTTCTGAGATTGAGAGGCTAGCTCATTTGGCAAACGCAGGAGCACCTCAAGAATTCATCGAAAGAATGAAAATTCAAAGCTTCATCAATGGAATACGAGATATTGAAACGAAGCGGGCTACCTATGCAAACCCAAAAGGAACTTTCGCTGAAACGGTCTCATATGCCTTGATGCAGGAAACAGCATCTCTGTTGAGCAAGCCCACTTACAAGGCTCATCGGGTGGAAGTGGATGCGTCAGACTTGCTAACTAAGATATTGGAGGTGTTGAATGAATTGCAGAAAAAGAGTAATAGAGCTGTGAGATGCTTCAGGTGCAGGAAAACAGGACATATAGCACGTCATTGTAGCAAGGGCTCCAGTAATTTCAGCACTGTGGACGAGCGAAAGCGCAAGGCTGACGGGCATGAGCAGATGTCCAAATCAATAGATCGCCAAAAAGGGACCATACAAGGAAATACTGATGCAATATTGCGAAAACCATGTAACCTCGAACGAAAGAATTCCTCCAGAGCTGAGCGGAAGGAAGTCATCGTAAATGTTCGGCGAATGACAATAACATCCACAGACGAATGGGATGCGGAACAGCTAAGGAAGTGTCAGCTTGAAGATCCAGATCTGGCACGTGTAATGATCGGTTTGGAGCAAAATGAACGACCATCAAAAGAAGAGATGTCATCAGAGAGTCCTGTTGCCAAATCATATTGGGCACAGTGGAATAGTTTGCAATTGGTAAATGGTTGCCTACATCGTGTTTGGGAGAGTGAAGATGGCCAAAGTTCTAAAACATTGATAGTTGTTCCAAGGAAAAGAATACCGGATGTGCTAAATGAACTACACAATGGTCCAAGTGGAGGTCATCTTGGAGTAACAAAGACGGTAGAGAAAATCAAGAAGAGGTTTTATTGGGTCGGATGCCGTCAGACAGTTGTTGAGTGGATTGCGAACTGCGATGTATGCATAAAGGCTAAGGGTCCCAAATCCAGGAGTCATGGGTCGATGAAACAATACAACTCATGAGCACCATTTGAGAGAATTGCCATGGATGTAGCTGGGCCATTTCCTACTAGCAAACTTGGAAACAAATATGTACTGGTAGTCATGGATTACTTCAGCAAATGGCCGGAGGTGTACCCGATTCCAAATCAAGAAGCAGAAACTATAGCCGAAGTATTCACCAACAATTGGGTGGCGAGATATGGTGCACCTATAGAGCTACATTCTGACCAAGGAAGGAACTTCGAATCAGTTGTGTTTCAGGAGCTGTGCAAAACACTGGGTATTAGGAAAACCCGAACAACTGCGTTGCATCCACAATCAGACGGCATGGTAGAAAGATTTAACAGAACATTAGAGGAACATTTACGAAAAGTGGTGGACAAGTTCCAGAGAGATTGGGACACTCATATTCCTCTGTTCCTGATGGCATATCGATCGGCCGTACACGATACAACAGGTCAGACTCCTGCAAAAGTAATCTTTGGTAGTGATCTTCGACTGCCAGCTGACTTGAAATTTGGGATAAGTGCTGATGCGGGAATAAATACCAGACAATCTAACAACGTTCTGGAAGAGGAAATGAGAGAAATACATGCACTTGTAAGACAGCGAACAAAGATCATGAGTGACAAGATGAAGGCCAGATACGACAAGGCAATGAACTCAGAAGGTTTTGTTGAGGGAGATCTAGTTTTGCTATACAACCCGCAGCGAAAGAAAGGTTTGTTCCCGAAATTGCAGTGTACTTGGGAAGGGCCCTACAAAGTGATTAAACGGCTCAACGATGTTGTGTATCGCATACAAACGATTGGAAGACCAAGGAATAAAATGAAAGTGGTTCATCTGGAAAGGCTAGCAGCATTTGGGACAAGTAATGTGTCAGATCGGGACGATCAGACTTAGGTGGAGGGCAGTGTGGCGAATATAATCGGTTCTCCACTTACATCACTAAAATGATTGAACACATCTCTAGGGAAAGTGCCAGAACTAGAAGAAGATACCAGATAATTTCCAGTGTTGCCAGAATTTTCCAGATTGCGTTTGACAGACTATATAAGGCGGCGAGCAGGCGCTCCAGAGTCAGTCGTAATTTAACCGTAGAAGTGTTAACATCAAGTCAAGTAAAACAAGTGTAGACTTTTTAGTCGTGAAATAAAGCAGTGTGAATTAAGAAGTAAATAAAGACTTTTATTTAACAATTCAGCGATACGAACCCTATAGAAATAATCGAGCTATCGACAAATACGTAACAATATTGATATTGTGGCGAACATAATCGGTTCCACTCTCACATCACTAAATGACTGAACACATCTCTAAAGAAACTACCAGAACTAGAAGGAGAGACCAGATAATTTCCAGTGTTGCCAGAATTTTCCAGATTGCGTTTGACAGACTATATAAGGCGGCGAGCGGGCGCTCCGCAGTCAGTCGTAACTTAACCGTATAAGTGTTAACATCAAGTCAAGTAAAACAAGTGTAGACTTTTTTGTCGTGAAATAAAGCGGTGTGAATTAAGAAGTAAATAAAGACTTTTATTTAACAATTCAGCGATACGAACCCGATAGAAATAATCGAGCTATCGACAAATACGTAACAATTGGTGTCAGAATTGGAATTGTTAAATAAATTCCAGGACCAAGGATAACGAAGCAAGGATAACGAATCAAGGATAACGAAACAAGGATAACGAGACAAGGATAACGAAATAAGGATAATGGCAAAGTTAAACGAACTGAAAATCCAAGCGCTTAAAAGGGAGTTAGAAAAGAGAAACCTGAGTACAAACGGCAATAAAATTGAACTACAGGCAAGGTTAAGAGTAGATATGGAAGCATATAACATTAATGTAGATGAGTTTGATATCAACGATGATGTGGAAGAGGTCCAAAAGGAAGAAACCCAGAAGGAAGAGGCTCCACAGTCAGTAGCAAACGTAGACATGAATTCGATATTGGCTGTACTGGCACAGATGTCAGCAAAAATGGAATCACAACAATCATTACTTTTAGAAGAGGTGTCCAGTATTGCAACTCAGTTGGGAGCGCAAGAAAAGCGCATATCCTCACAATTAAAATCACAGGATGCAAAAATTACGCCGGTTGAGGAAAGACAAGATAAAATTGAGGATAATGTAAAAAAGTTGGAAGCCCGTCTTCAGGAGATCCATATAGGTCGTTTAATCGCTTCAACTGCTACACAGAAGATAAAACCTCCGTCGTTTGATGGAAGTTGTCCATTTCAAGTATTCAAGCTACAGTTTGAGAAAACGGCAGTTGTAAATAATTGGAGTGCGGAGGACAAAGTCGCTGCCCTGATCGTAGCATTGAAAGGACCAGCTGCAGAAATATTACAGACTGTTAGCGAGGGCGAAAGGAACAGCTATGACGCAATTATGGGTGCCGTTGAAAGACGTTATGGTAGCGAACACAGGAAGCAGATATACCAAATGGAGTTGCAGAATCGCTTCCAGAAACCAAATGAGACATTACAAGAATTTTCTTCTGAGATTGAGAGGCTAGCTCATTTGGCAAACGCAGGAGCACCTCAAGAATTCATCGAAAGAATGAAAATTCAAAGCTTCATCAATGGAATACGAGATATTGAAACGAAGCGGGCTACCTATGCAAATCCAAAAGGAACTTTTGCCGAAACGGTCTCATATGCCTTGATGCAGGAAACAGCATCTTTGTTGAGTAAGCCCACTTACAAAGCTCATCGGGTGGAAGTGGATGCGCAAGACTTGCTAACTAAGATATTGGAGGTGTTGAATGAATTGCAGAAAAAGAGGAATAGAGCTGTGAAATGCTTCAGGTGCAGGAAAACAGGGCACATAGCACGTCATTGTAGCAAGGGCTCCAGTAATTTCAGCACTGTGGACAAGCGAAAGCGCAAGGTTGACGGGCATGAGCAAATGTCCAAATTAATAGATCGCCAGAAAGGAACCATACAAGGAAATACTGATGCCGTATTGCGAAAACCATGTAACCTCGAACGAAAGAATTCCTCCAGAGCTGAGCGGAAGGAAGTCGTCGTAAATGTTCGGCGAATGACAATAACATCCACAGACGAATGGGATGCGGAACAATTAAGGAAGTGTCAGCTAGAAGATCCAGATCTGGCACGTGTAATGATCGGTTTGGAGCAAAATGAACGACCATCAAAAGAAGAGATGTCATCAGAGAGTCCTGTTGCCAAATCATATTGGGCACAGTGGAATAGTTTGCAATTGGTAAATGGTTGTCTACATCGTGTTTTGGAGAGTGAAGATGGTCAAAGTTCTAAAACATTGATAGTTGTTCCAAGGAAAAGAATACCGGATGTGCTAAATGAACTACACAATGGTCCAAGTGGAGGTCATCTTGGAGTAACAAAGACGGTAGAGAAAATCAAGAAGAGGTTTTATTGGGTCGGCTGCCGTCAGACAGTTGTTGAGTGGATTGCGAACTGCGATGTGTGCATGAAGGCTAAGGGTCCCAAATCCAGGAGTCATGGGCTGATGAAACAATACAACTCAGGAGCACCATTTGAGAGAATTGCCATGGATGCAGCTGGGCCATTTCCTACTAGCAAACTTGGAAACAAATATGTACTGGTGGTAATGGATTACTTCAGCAAATGGCCGGAGGTGTACCCGATTCCAAAACAAGAAGCAGAAACTATAGCCGAAGTATTCACCAACAATTGGGTGGCGAGATATGGTGCACCTATAGGGCTACATTCTGACCAAGGAAGGAACTTCGAATCAGTTGTGTTCCAGGAGATGTGCAAGACACTGGGTATTAGGAAAACCCGAACAACTGCGTTGCATCCACAATCAGACGGCATGGTAGAAAGATTTAACAGAACATTAGAGGAACATCTACGAAAAGTGGTGGACAAGTTCCAGAGAGATTGGGACACTCATATTCCTCTGTTCCTGTTGGCATATCGATCGGCCGTACACTATACAACAGGTCAGACTCCTGCAAAAGTAATCTTTGGTAGTGATCTTCGATTACCAGCTGACTTGAAATTCGGGATAAATGCCGATACAGGAATAAATACCAGACAGTCTAACAACGTTCTGGAAGAGGAAATGAGAGAAATACATGAACTTGTAAGACAACGAACAAAGATCATGAGTGACAAGATCAAGGCCAGATACGACAAGGCGATGAACTCAGAAGGTTTTGTTGAGGGAGATCTAGTTTTGCTATACAACCCGCAGCGAAAGAAAGGTTTGTCCCCGAAATTGCAGTGTACTTGGGAAGGGCCATACAAAGTGATTAAACGGCTCAACGATGTTGTGTATCGCATACAAACGATTGGAAGACCGAGGAATAAAATGAAGGTGGTTCATCTGGAAAGGCTAGCAGCATTTGGAACGAGTAATGTGTCAGATCGGGACGATCAGACTTTGGTGGAGGGCAGTGTGGCGAATATAATCGGTTCCACTCTCACATCACTAAATGACTGAACACATCTCTAAAGAAACTGCCAGAACTAGAAGAGGAGACCAGATAATTTCCAGTTTTGCCAGAATTTTCCAGATTGCGTTTGACAGACTATATAAGGCGGCGAGCAGGCGCTCCGCAGTCAGTCGTAACTTAACCGTATAAGTGTTAACATCAAGTAAAGTAAAACAAGTGTAGACTTTTTAGTCGTGAAATAAAGCGGTGTGAATTAAGAAGTAAATAAAGACTTTTATTTAACAATTCAGCGATACGAACCCGATAGAAATAATCGAGCTATCGACAAATACGTAACAATATTTTTAAAATAGTGTGACGAATATAATCGGTTGAACTCACATTGCTAATAATGACTGAACACACCGCTAATGAAACTGCCAGTACTACAACTTTTCCAGTTTAAGTTCAGAAAGTTACAATTGAAGTTCAGAAAATTACAATTGAAGTTCAGAATTTCCAATTGAAGTTCAGAAAATTACAATTGAAGTTCAGAATTTCCAATTGAAGTTCAGAAAGTTACAATTGAATTTCAGAAAATTACAATTGAAGTTCAGAAAGTTACAATTGATGTTCAGACAATTTCAATAGAAGTTCATTTGGAAATTCTGAACTTCAATTGTAATTTTCTGAAATTCAATTGTAACTTTCTGAACTTCAATTGAAAATTCTGAACTTCAATTGTAATTTTCTGAAATTCAATTGTAACTTTCTGAACTTCAATTGGAAATTCTGAACATGAATTGTAATTTTCTGAACTTCAATTGTAACTTTCTGAACTTAGGACCGTTTACTCAACATCTGATTAATTTAACCGCTGGTTAGTTTGACGTAAATTGTATGGTGAGCTGTCAAATAAATTACTTAACCGGACAAAAATCTGTGGTTAAGTGCTTAACCGGAGCTTGAGTAAACGGCCCTTAAACTGGAAAAGGTGTAGAAGAAAAGACCAGATAATTTCCAGTATTGCCAGAATTTTCTAGATTGCGTTTGGCAGCCTATATAAAGCGGCAAGCAGAAGCTCCGCAGTCAGTCGTAACTTAACCGTAGAAGTGTTAACATCAAGTCAAGTTAAACAAGTGTAGACTTTTTAGTCTTGAAATAAAGCGGTGTGAATTAAGAAGTAAATAAAGACCTTTATTTAACAATTGAGCGATACAAACCCGATAGAAATAATCGAGCTATCGACAAATACGTAACAATTGGTGTCAGAATCAGTGTTGCCACTGAAAAAAATTTTACCGACCAAATTACCGCCAAATTACGCCAAAAAACGCCCAAAAATCAGAAGTCAATTTAAAATGGAATTACATAATAAGGTTGTTCTCTCTGTGTGATTTTTGCCTGGCAAATTTGCCGAGATGACATAAGTGTGATAAATTTGCCGAGCACAACAAAAAAATACACGTCTTGTCAAATTTGGAGGTTCGGCAAATTTCTCATACCCCAACCCGTGATATTTGATATCATGAGAAAAATATCACGGGAAATGCAACCATGTTATTACATTCACAATAGTCTTCTATGAGAAGTGAGTTTGAATTTATGTTTCTAGTTCTTTTTTCAAGTAGTTTATTTTATTCAGATAAAAAATTAATTAATTCGAAATTGAAGCAAGCAAAGCAAAGCGACAATAGTCGTATAAAGAGTGGAAAGAATATGACTAACATGCTAGTTCACAAAGAAGTCTGTTAGAATTTTATTTTCTTAAAGGTGCGCTCTCTCTGTGTGGCAAATTTCTCAAGATATCATGATATCTCGGCAAAAAGATTATACACAGAGAACAACCTTATTTATTTTTAAATACATATGTACATTGTACATACGAAGTAATCTTGGCTCCCACTCATTCAATTCAGAACTAACACTAGACTGTCGCCGACCTCTAAAGGAGATGGCCAAACAGACCTGTCTGCACCTCATGTAGGTCCCGCGACGTAGGGATATCAATGGCAATGTAGGGCGGATGAACTTGCGAGGCAGGGCACTACCGAGCAGGTTCTTCCTGGCAAAGAACGCATAGGTATGCTAATTCTTAAACAGCTTATCTATAAACTAGCAAGTGATAGATGGCAACAGAAGCCAGTATGTCGAACATCAAGGCAAACCTGGCAGAAATAGGTTCACAAGTGATCTCATCAGTACTCTAAGGAGAGATGACATCTCGAACCTTGTGGGGGTACTCACAGGACACTGCCTCATCGGGAAACACGCAGAGAGGCTAGGTGCACCCTACCGCGGATGCTGCATAAGCTGGAGGCGAGGAGACAATCGAACACCTCATCTGCCACTGCTCGGCTCTTAACAGCGGCAGACGACGCTTTCTTGGGACTTCCTTCCTGGATAGCCTATGCAAAGTCGCAGACGTCGATATAAAGGACCTGGGCCCACACTCCGTAGTTTAATTCGAAAGAAAATTCGTTCGATTTCGAGTTCTATTCCATATATTCTATGCAATAAGAATGTGCTTTCGAATCGCATTTCGCTTTTAAATAGAACTACATACATAGTGAGGGCCCTGGTGAACTGCCTTAAGTTCTCAAATTGGTTCAAAAAGGAGGAGTAATCCGTTTTCTTTTTGTGCTATCACAACGGGCCTCTGCACTGGCCTAATTGCAACTCTATGGCAGCCACTCTAACCTAGCCGTATGTTCGCTGGCGCTTTTCAAGTGAAACATAATTGTGTTTATTTGCAAAATAAATGTCAGATTGTCTGATTTTAACGTTTCATTAAACTTGACATGCGAGACGAGTCCCAAGAGAATTTAGATATAACAATAAAAGAGCTTTACACGGGAAAGATAAAATGTTTAGCGGCAGAGAAATTGTCTCTACTAAAATTATTCATATTACAAATCGGACCAAAATTGATTTTAGCCGCCCAACAGCCCAAAGTAAATTTATAGGACCAGATTTGGTCCGAAAAGCCCAATTTCGGCATCACTTGTCAGAATTGGAATTGTTAAATAAATTCCAGGACCAAGGATAACGAGACAAGGATAACGAAGTAAGGATAATGGCAAAGTTAAACGAACTGAAAATCCAAGAGCTTAAAGCGGAGTTAGAAAAGAGAAACCTGAGTACAACCGGCAATAAAATTGAACTACAGGCAAGGTTAAGAGTAGCTATGGAAGCATATAACATCAATGTAGATGAGTTTGATTTCAACGACGTTGTGGAAGAGGTCCAAAAGGAAGAAACCCAGAAGGAAGAGGCTCCACGGTCAGTAGCAAACGTAGACATGAACTCGATATTGGCTGTACTGACACAAATATTGGCAAAAATGGAAGATCAACAGGCACAGATAACGTCTAAAATGGAATTGCAACAGTCGGTACTTTCATCACAGGTGTCCGGCATTGTGGCTCAGTTGGAGGCACCAGAAGAACGCATGTCCTTACAATTCAGGGCACAGGATGCAAAAATTATACAAGTTAAGGAGGTCCTTGAAGAAAGACAAGAAAAATTAGAGGACGATGTAAAAGCATTGAAAGCCCGTCTTCAGGATATTCAACTAAGTCATCCAATCGCTTCAACTGCTACACAGAAAATAAAACCTCCGTCGTTTGTTGGAAGTGGTCCATTTCAAGTACTCAAGCTACAATTTGGGAAAACGGCGGTTGTAAATAATTGGAGTGTGGAGGACAAAGTCGCTGCCCTTTTCGTAGCATTGAAAGGACCTGTAGCAGAAATATTACAGACTGTTAGCGAGGGCGAAAGGAACAGCATTGACGCAATTATGGGTGCCGTTGAAAGACGTTATGGTAGCGAGCACAGGAAGCAGATATACCAAATGCAGTTGCAGAATCGCTTCCAGAAACCAAATGAGACGTTACAAGAATTTTCTTCTGAGATTGAGAGCCTAGCTCATTTGGCAAATGCAGGAGAACCTCAAGAATTCATCGAAAGAATGAAAATTCAAAGCTTCATCAATGGAATACGAGATATTAAAACGAAGCGGGCAGGAGAACCTTCAGAATTCATCGAAAGAACGAAAATTCAAAGCTTCATCAATGGAATACGACATATTGAAAAGAAGCGGGCTACCTATGCAAACCCAAAAGGAACTTTCGCTGAAACGGTCTCATATGCCTTGACGCAGGAAACGGTATCTCTATTAAGCAAGCCCACTTACAAGGCTCATCGTGTGGAAATGGAAACGCCAGACTTACTAAGCAAAATATTGGAGGCGTTGAATGAAATGCAGAAAAAGAAAAGTAATGCTGTGAAATGCTTCAGATGTGGAAAAATAGGACATATAGCACGTCATTGCATGATTCCAGTAAGTTCAGCATTGCAGATGGGTATGAACAAGCGCCCAAATCAACTGAGTCGTTAAACTAAAGCGGGCCAGCCAAAGGGGGCGTGGGCTGGTCCCCACAATAGAATGCCCCATAATCTCTGTCTCTCAGTTGGGAAGAAGCACGAGTAATGTTACTATTGGTGGCTTGATGGACGGAATGGAGCGCATGTTGGCTGTGGATATGGGAGCATCTCATTCCATCATTCGATCTGACTTGGTAAAGAAGGAAGTAAGGCCATTGTATGGAGCAAAATTGCGTACGGCAACAGGTGAGGGTACCCAAGTCCTAGGGGAAGTTACATGCGAAGTTCTAATTGGAAATGTTGTCGTACTACACACCTTCATATTGGCGGAAATTGTCGATGGTCATAATTGGCGGGGACTTCCTAATCGGCCAAGGCATCAAGATTGACACGAAAAAACAAGGTTATGAGATACAACAGTAAGAAAGTGCTCGTGGAAGAGAATCAGCAGATACCGCCGAAGTCCGAGGCAATTATTTGGGCAAAGATTGATGGAGATTGTGGGACAAGCAAATTGTGTGTTGTTGAGGCAGAAACAGAAACTAAATCAAACGTACTTGTTGTAAAAGCCCTGGCTATGACAAAGAAGATGGACGAATACCAGTAAGAGTACTTAATGAGTTCAAGTCACCAATCAAAATAATAGAAAACCAAAAGTAAATAAAAAAAATATGGGGTTTTCTTCTCTGTATGGCAGATTATATTCATTGCGTGGTCAAAGCCAAATGGGTAGGCAACCAAACGAAATTGCTCATAAATTTTTTTAAGGAGCACAAACCGCAATTGGGGAAAAGTTTACGAATGAAAACAAAGCAAAGAATTTGGCAAGTTATCCGATGAAAAATAGAAAATTTGTGTAAATTTAATAGCTATAAATTTGATTATTGAGAATTGTTTGTTTACATAAATCAGCTGGTTTGCACTAAATCAACATTTTCGTTAGTTTTCGTTCGTTGAAGCCTTTGCACTAAATTGCTCTGACAACTGTCAGATGTTGTTCTGCCCTACACTGTTCTACACTTTCAGTGCACTCACCGAACAGACCTATTGTGAACTAAACTTAATCTTTAAGCTATTACCTAAAAATGCAACCCTGCAACTGTAGATAAGATTAGTTAAGTTGAGAAAAAAATGAAGAGGCGCGCATAGAATTATCCAGATCACCGGCGCGAGAAGAGTTCCGAAAGATTGTTAAGGAACAAATAATTAAAAGCCTTTTTTTTTCAAGAAATAAAAATATAATATAATAAAAAAAAAACCAAGTGCAAAAACTGAAATCTTTAAATGGCGACCGGAGGCGTTCCCGCAAAAACAGCGGTCATGAAAATAGGGCAAATCGCCTTTCTTTAAATAAAATGTTAAACTTTCTACAAAATTAAATCGTGGCTGATGGTGGTGGTGCTAAGTGCAAAAAAAAAAAATACATAAGTCTAACAGCTAAAGTGTGGTAATTCTTTTCCAAAAATGTAAAACAAAAAAAATATCAAAAAAAATTATATAAAACATAAAAACAATCAAAAAAAGTATAAAATACGGAAAATCCAAAAAAAACAAAAACATTTCAAAAACTACAAAAAAATCATAAAATCAGAAAAATCAAAAAAAATACAAAAGCCAAAAAAAATTATTGAATTCAAACATATGTATATCTGAAAACTGTAAAACCATAATGTGCATATGGGTGAACAAGCACGAAAAACAATCATCTTAAATACAGACATATGTGAGCGTATTACAGGTACCAACAAATAAAAAATTTCAAACAGTTTAAAAATGTCTGGGTACAGTATCGGCCATTAAATAGCTATTACACACCGAAGAAAAACAGAGAAAAAAAAGAGAAACAGTTAAATTCTATGCGGTACGAAAAAAAACCCACAAATATACATATACAGTTTATAACCACGCCACCACGATTTAAGTACATATGTATAATACATAAGAATTGGCAACGGTGAATGTACAGCTATGTATGTACATATATGCATGTACTACGTACAATTACCCTGTAAAAATCATTGGATTATATGCTCCATTTGTGGTAGGTTGGAGTACTTTCAAAGTGACCACTAACATAGCCCAAACGACCGATTCGTGTATCTGCATCGGTTCGTAGTTAGCCGAACATAACAAAAACCAAATGTTTATGGCGACGACGACGATATATGTTTATACGTACATAACTACATACATACATATGTTTGAATGTATACACGTCATTCGTCGTCGTCGCGATAAACATGTGGTTTTTGTTTTTATGTTCGGCTAACTGTTAGGTACTCCATCAATTAATCCAATGTAGGTACTCCATGGATTAATTTGATTGTTATGCGGGACTGGAGTATATACTCCATTGCAATGACATGCAATGTTAAATGGATCATATTTTTTGTATGAAATGTGGCAAGTTATGGAGTAATCTGTTGGTCCATAGCGAGCACTCCATGGATTAGCGAATGGAGTACTCGGAATTTTTGCAGGGTAATATGCACATAACTGGCGGATCATAGGCGAAATGTGCGGTTGTGGGACGAAAGTAGCGGCACATAGTTAAGACGGCAAAGTAACGACTCGGTGATAACGGCGTTTTTCTTGAACATGGTGAAGGTACAGCATAACCAATATCCAGTGTGGCAGACCGGAATGGCGCAATGTATGTAGTTATTATATAGACATAGAACCATATTTATGTATACATATTTAACTTAGTATATTATTTACATTTCAATTTTAATATCTTCTAATACTTTTAAACGAGCAATTCTTGTATATATATATAATAAGGATCTCGAAAACGGCTCCAACGATTTTCATGAAATTTGGAATGCAGGGAGCTTCGGGGGTAAAATCTCGAAAAATTTAATTTTTTTACTCACTTTTATCCCGGGTCCCGAGATATGGGTCAAAACGTGGACCCGGATGGCCCTCGAATGTCTCTGAGCGATATGGGTATCAAATGAAAGGTCTTCATGAGGACTTCAAAATGGAACTCTTTTAATTGTGGTGCCTAGGCCGGGTCCCGAGATATGGGTCAAAACATGGACACGGATGACCCTCGAAAGTTTCTGAGCGATATTGGTATCAAATGAAAGGTCTTAATGAGGACTTTAACATATAACTCTTTTAATTGTGATGCCTAGGCCGAGTCTCCAGATATGAGTAAAAACTTGAACCGGGATGGCCCCGGAATGTTTCTGAGCAATATTGGTATTAAATGAAAGGTTTTGAGCAGAACTTCAGCATGGAGGTCTTGGCGATATTCTTGTTGTTGTTGTTGTTGTTATTGATTTTTGTTGTTATTGTTATTGATTTTTGTTGTTGTTACTCGTCTTCCTAAATATTGTACCTACTTCTTTCTATTTTTACTATTTCCTTTTCCTCAGTTTCTTTCCTACTTATTCTTTTTTATCTTTTTATTCCTTGTCTCTTTGTTTTTGCTATATTGCTTCTGCTTCGTTTTTATACTTCTCCTTTAAAACCACACACCACTTGCGGCCAAACATATTCACAATTGCATGGCAGGTTTCGGCAACATGCACCAACATGCTCGAACATGCACAGTGACACAGCTCTGTTCTGTTTACGGGTTCGGAACATTTACAGTAGGAGGTTTAGTGCAGGTTAGAGTCCCACACTGGCGGGGTAAAGGCTTTCGATGCTTCCTCCTCGTGCAAAATAATTTACATATGCTCCTTTTTATTTTATCTATTTTGTATATGTATGTATATTAATTTATTTTATTTTATTTTTGTTTTTTTTTTACACGTTTTACGAAATCACACGTAAAAAATTCTATTGGCAGTGTTTCCGTACAAATATTTAACAAAATTATATTACCGACGCAACAACAACAAATCCACTTGATACCAGTGGTAAACTGCTTTCACGACACAATAACACTAAACTGCTTTATCATAAAATCAACAACAAAACTGCTTGACAATAGTGTTTGGTTTGAGGTTAGGTCAAGAAATTAAATTGTTTACTTATATATCGGTTTAACGTACGTGTTCATTTAAAAATGCCTAAAAAATCGGTGAATAAAACGCATATAAACAATTTAACTCCGCGTAGACGCAACTCATGTCAAGGACACCTTGAAGAAAATCGTCAGCAAACTCAAATAGGTCAGGTTTGGCAAGCTTCCAGCAGTCTAAATTCGTTTCAAGAAAACCTTGATAATAATAATCAGACTTTCGGACGTCCTACACGCGCTGCAAAAGTAAGATGCTTACAAAACTTAACTAACATTATACGAGCCGAAAGGTCTTATGATTTAGATGTCTCACGAGAGCGTGCGTCCCAGCGTTTGGCCGCTTAAAATTACGAACAACGGGAGCAGCGTCTACAAGATTTACGGCAACGTGCGTCTCAACGTTTGGCGGCTGAAAATGATGAAGAACGGGAGCAACGTCTACAAGATTTGCGGCAACGTGCATCTCAACGTGTGGGCGCTGAAAATGATGAAGAACGAGAGCAACGTCTACAAGATTTGGGGCAACGTGCGTCTTCGTTTGGCGGCTGAAAATGATGAAGAACGGGAGCAACGTCTACAAGATTTGCGGCAACGTGCGTCTCAACGTTTGGCGGTTGAAAATGACGAAGAACGGGAGCAACGTCTACAGGATTTGCGGCAGCGTGCGGCACAACGTGTGGCCTCCGAAAATAATGAACAACGGGAATACCGATTAGAAGAACAGAGACGTCGAGACGGAAGACGTCGTAGGACCTTAGAACTCAATAATTATTTACCGACATATAAATGTGCTGTTACTACCGCTGTGCAATATCATTCCTTAGGAGCATTTCATATTTTGTGTATCCATTGTGGTGCATTGCCTTTCCCTGATGAACGCGTTTCTAATCGTATAAATAGAAATTCTTTTGGTAACTGCTGTTTGCACGGACGAATTTTACTGGAGCAACCAAAATTCTCAAATGAATTAGTACGCCTCTTTCTAAACCGTCACCCACAATCTGAAGAATTTCATAAAAATATAAGAAACATAAACGCATCTTTTGCTCTGGCATCCTTTAATGTAGAAGATGACAGAACAATAAATAGCCATGGTATTTATAGTTTTATCGCTTGCGGACAAATCTATCACAAAATGAATATGACAGCTCATCCGACGCAAAATGATGTTGGTGTCTTTGAGCGGCCACTGTACGGGCAACTATACTTCTTAGATCCTGATGAAGCCGTTAATGAAAGGGTTAACCATCCACTTAATTCTGGAGTTACTCCCCCAAACGATGAAGTTATTGGAGTTCATCATACGAGCAAAAAATCGTTACGTTCAGGGATATATAATGATGAGAGAAGTAGAGGAGGAAACTAATGGGTTAGCTGCTGCCCAAGGGTTACCCCCACCATACGTAAAGCTTTTATTTAGACTTCCAGATCAGGCTGATCGAAGAAGGTTTAATATACCGGCGTGTAATGAGGTTTGTGCAGTTTTCACATTAAATTCTGATCAAAGCTTTCCAGAAAATGAAATGATTGTTCATCAGCGCAATAAAAATATTGTCTTTTTAAAGAATGTTGATAAGCGAGTAGAGCCATTTACTTACCCATTATTTTACCCTGCCGGTACGGATGGTTTTAGCCCAGATTTGCAATTACGAACGCCTTATTCCAGCCGCAATCATTTAACTCGACTTGAACTTGCACAGTATAGGCTTTCATTTCGACCAGAGTTCGTTAAATTTTTAATAGATTCTCCATCAACAGAAGGACCCGATATACGGGAGCTTCCATTTAATGCACTGCATTTTGGGGGCCGATTATTTCAACAATATTTAGTGGATACTTACATTCGTGTAGAGCGTGACCGGATCCAATGGATAAAATATAACCAAAATAAGATTTTAGCTGAACAATATACAGGTGTAACGAGTTTCATTAATCAACTTGCCGAAAAAAATCATGCTACAGTTGGTGAAAAGATTATTTTACCTTCATCTCACGAGAGCGTGCGTCCCAGCGTTTGGCCGCTTAAAATTACGAACAACGGGAGCAGCGTCTACAAGATTTACGGCAACGTGCGTCTCAACGTTTGGCGGCTGAAAATGATGAAGAACGGGAGCAACGTCTACAAGATTTGCGGCAACGTGCATCTCAACGTGTGGGCGCTGAAAATGATGAAGAACGAGAGCAACGTCTACAAGATTTGCGGCAACGTGCGTCTTCGTTTGGCGGCTGAAAATGATGAAGAACGGGAGCAACGTCTACAAGATTTGCGGCAACGTGCGTCTCAACGTTTGGCGGTTGAAAATGACGAAGAACGGGAGCAACGTCTACAGGATTTGCGGCAGCGTGCGGCACAACGTGTGGCCTCCGAAAATAATGAACAACGGGAATACCGATTAGAAGAACAGAGACGTCGAGACGGAAGACGTCGTAGGACCTTAGAACTCAATAATTATTTACCGACATATAAATGTGCTGTTACTACCGCTGTGCAATATCATTCCTTAGGAGCATTTCATATTTTGTGTATCCATTGTGGTGCATTGCCTTTCCCTGATGAACGCGTTTCTAATCGTATAAATAGAAATTCTTTTGGTAACTGCTGTTTGCACGGACGAATTTTACTGGAGCAACCAAAATTCTCAAATGAATTAGTACGCCTCTTTCTAAACCGTCACCCACAATCTGAAGAATTTCATAAAAATATAAGAAACATAAACGCATCTTTTGCTCTGGCATCCTTTAATGTAGAAGATGACAGAACAATAAATAGCCATGGTATTTATAGTTTTATCGCTTGCGGACAAATCTATCACAAAATGAATATGACAGCTCATCCGACGCAAAATGATGTTGGTGTCTTTGAGCGGCCACTGTACGGGCAACTATACTTCTTAGATCCTGATGAAGCCGTTAATGAAAGGGTTAACCATCCACTTAATTCTGGAGTTACTCCCCCAAACGATGAAGTTATTGGAGTTCATCATACGAGCAAAAAATCGTTACGTTCAGGGATATATAATGATGAGAGAAGTAGAGGAGGAAACTAATGGGTTAGCTGCTGCCCAAGGGTTACCCCCACCATACGTAAAGCTTTTATTTAGACTTCCAGATCAGGCTGATCGAAGAAGGTTTAATATACCGGCGTGTAATGAGGTTTGTGCAGTTTTCACATTAAATTCTGATCAAAGCTTTCCAGAAAATGAAATGATTGTTCATCAGCGCAATAAAAATATTGTCTTTTTAAAGAATGTTGATAAGCGAGTAGAGCCATTTACTTACCCATTATTTTACCCTGCCGGTACGGATGGTTTTAGCCCAGATTTGCAATTACGAACGCCTTATTCCAGCCGCAATCATTTAACTCGACTTGAACTTGCACAGTATAGGCTTTCATTTCGACCAGAGTTCGTTAAATTTTTAATAGATTCTCCATCAACAGAAGGACCCGATATACGGGAGCTTCCATTTAATGCACTGCATTTTGGGGGCCGATTATTTCAACAATATTTAGTGGATACTTACATTCGTGTAGAGCGTGACCGGATCCAATGGATAAAATATAACCAAAATAAGATTTTAGCTGAACAATATACAGGTGTAACGAGTTTCATTAATCAACTTGCCGAAAAAAATCATGCTACAGTTGGTGAAAAGATTATTTTACCTTCCTCTTTTCCTGGTTCGACGAGATATTACACTGAACATTTTGAAGATGCAATGGCTATTGTTCGGCGTCTTGGATCACCTGATTTCTTTATCACCATGACATCGAATCCAAACTGGCCAGAAATAAAACAGGCATTGCAAATAAATTTAGCAGTTGGAACAATCTTGCAGCAGCTTCCACAAGATCGTCCGGATATCGTGGCTCGAGTTGCGAAGTTAAAATTTGACCAATTAATAGAAGATCTAGATAAAAAACAAGTATTTGGAAAAGTATCGGCTTTTGTATATACTGTCGAATTTCAGAAGCGAGGATTACCACATATGCATCTGCTTATAATTATGACATCTGATGACAAAATTCATCAGCCAGAAGAGCTCGATGATTTGATTTCATCAGAAATACCCGGAAATTATGACTTAGAATTAAGAGAATTAGTCCTAAAATGGATGATTCACAACCCATGTGGTGATTTAAATCCCAATGCAACGTGTATGGTTCATAAAAACGGAAGAACAAAATGTCGATTCGACTTTCCAAAATCATACCAGGAAGTTACTTCTTTAGTAGACGATGGTAAACCAAATTACCGACGACGCTACGACCCACAGTTGGACCCTCAGAGTCCCCAATTTTCACACGAACATGCGGTTTATCGCAAAGATATAAATGGTTTTCGTATAACACGAGATAATCGTCATGTAGCCCCTTACAACGCATATTTATTAAAAAAAATTTAATTGCCATATTAATGTTGAATACGTAGGGAGTATTCTGACTGTGAAATATCTATATAAATACATTTATAAAGGGTACGATTGCGCGTCGATCAAAGTTGTTGAAGAACAAAGAACGCTGATTTATAATGAAGTAAACACATACATTGAAGGACGTTGTATCACGCCACCAGAAGCAAGCTGGCGATTATTTGCTTTTGAAATTCAAAAAAAGAGTCATAGCGTCCAACGACTGGATATCCACTTACCAGGACAATATCGAATTGCAAGCTTAGATCAAATTCGTGAAGACTTAGTCGACATTGGCCAAAGAGGGTCTACTTTGGAGGCTTATTTTAAGCACAATGCAGAAATTAAAAGACACAATCAGTCAGGCAATAATATTGCATATCAATATCATTTTTATTGGCAGATGCCTGAAAACTTTAGATGGAACGGAAGGTCTAGCAAATGGGAGCCAAGAGTTCGCCAATTGCGAGTTATTGGTAGAATTCATAATGTGAACTTCGTTTAATAATATAATAATATAATACAATGGCGCTATTATAACTCTGACGAGTTTTATGGCCGAGCTTCTCTCCCAATTCGAGGTGTGCTCCTTTTTTGTTTTTCCTACTAATTGGGTGGACCTACAGTTTTATGCCGGCTCCGAACGGCGAATGCATTTTTTGTGAGAAGCTTTTTCATGGCAGAAATACTCTCGGAGGGTATGCCGCCCACTGAACTTCGTTTCCCAACCGGAATTGTACCACTTGCGATTGCTACTATTTCATGTAAAAGATGCAACAAGTTTTGAAGACCTTCGAACAGTAACAGACATCCAATATCAGACGTATAAACAAGCCTGCTTAGCACGAGGTTTGACTTACGACGATCAACAATGGATGGAAGGTTTGCGAGAATCTGCATTGTCTAAAATGCCTGTAGCAATGAGAAGCCTCTTTGTTCAAATTTTAATTTACGGATCTCCTGAAAATCCAAAGCGTCTGTGGGAAATATATAAAGAAAATTTGTCGGAAGATTTTATACATGCAGCCCGGCAAAATGGAGAGTCTATAGAAGATGCAATTAATCGCGGTTACATAACTATTGCTAAAAAATTAAACACTGAAGCAACAGAAGGCCGAAATTTTCAATACTGGGTACAAACTTTTGGCTTTGAGGACATTGATAACTACAATCTTGAAGATAATCAAGAGAATTTCAACACGGATGAATTAGCATTATTAGGGGAACAAATGTACCAGTTACTAAAAGGAAGACAAGATAGCACGGATTGCAAATATCCTAGACCAAAATATGCTACACATCGAGAGCAACCCATTGCACAGTCGTAGGAAATTTTAAGAAGCAGCTTTTCTTTTTAGCCAAAGGGACGCGTGCATCACTCACTTTTTAATAAATAATCCATTTTATTTTAGTAAATTTAATAAATACACACAAAACATAACATTTCAAGCAAAATTTGGATACTTAAATTGAAATTGAAATTAGCAATTGGCAAATGTCAGCTGACGCAGGGTCGCAATTAATTTCCTACACTTCATAGCAAATAAATATACATAGGTTTTGGTGTAGCATATTTTTGAGGTCTAGCATATTTCTTTGCGCCTGTATTTTGTTGTTGTGCGTTGTAAAACTTTGCAATCCGTGCTACGTGCTAGGGTTATGCTATGGATAGCGAATACCCCTATTGAATTCGTCAATTCTATTCTTCAAGCTGTAGATAATACAGCTTCTGAAACGAAGTGCTTCTTCATTGATGGTCCGGGGGGCACTGGGAAGACATTCATATATAAAACTTTATACTATTTGCTGACTGGAAAACGATACAAAGTAAAATGTATGGCTTTTACCAGTATTGCTTCACTATTATTGCCTAATGGACGTACTTCTCATAAAACTTTTGGACTAAAAGCACCATTGGCACCAGATTCAGTATCAAGTATTAAACCTAACTCTTGTAAAGCGAGACAATTAGCAGAAATAGATATTTTTCTTATGGATGAAGCTCCGATGCTTCCAAAGTATGGTTTGCAGAACATGGATCAACTTTTGCGATCCATTGGAAATTCGGATCTCCCTTTCGGTGGAAAAGTAATGGTACTAGGAGGAGATTTTCGCCAATGTCTGCCTGTACAACCGAATGCGAATAAAAATGAGTTACTAGATCTTTCTATTAAACGATGCTCCTTATGGTCCGTTTTTAAGACTTTTAAAGTAGACGAAAATATGCGCGTTGATATAGAGCAACGAGAGTTTTCTGATTATTTACTAAAATTAGGCAACGGCGAGCTGACCGTTAATACTATGGAAGAAATTGAATTGCCACATAATATTATTTCAGGCAACAATCTTATTGATGAAGTATTTGGTACCTGCTTAGCTAATGGAAACTATGCGGAGATGAAAGACAGAGCAATACTCGCAGCTCTTAATAAAGATGTTGAAAAACTTAATGATGATATAGTTGCCAAACTTCCCGGAGAGTACAAAATCTACTATAGTCATGACTCAATGAAAGATCAGCCCGAAGGAGCAGTTAAATTTACAACAGAATTCCTCAATAGTGTCAACATTTCAGATTTACCACCACACGAACTAAAATTGAAGAAAAATTCGTTAATAATGTTGTTGCGTAATTTAGACGTATCAGAGGGACTATGCAATGGTGTAAGACTCGTTGTAACAAGTTTGTGCAATCACATAATAAAGGCAAAAATTATAACTGGTGAACAATTAGGCAAAGAAGTGCATATACCAAGGATAACCCTTGACGCATCAAAAGGACAACTGGGATGCACCATGCAGCGTCACCAATTTCCCGTTAGATCTGCATTTGCCATGACTGTCCACAAATCCCAAGGGCAAACATTCGAATCTGTTGGGGTTGACTTAAGGTCCAGCCCGGTTTTCATGCATGGCATGTTATATGTGGCATTCTCTAGGGTTAAGCGACCAACCGCTTTAAAAGTCCATCTTCCAAATGAAAATCCTCGACATACCCGCAATATAGTATGGAAAGAAGTATTAGGTTAACCCTCAAGTGGTGTTCCTTCAATATGTTACATTTTGACTTACAGTATTCGCTATTTTTTTTTGTTCTGATTTTTGACTTTTGTTGTACATATGTATATTCTTCAAATCTATATATATAAAAAT
The DNA here is from genome assembly GCA_960531455.1 of Urophora cardui. Classification (NCBI taxonomy): domain Eukaryota; kingdom Metazoa; phylum Arthropoda; class Insecta; order Diptera; family Tephritidae; genus Urophora; species Urophora cardui. The sequence goes on along the minus strand of OY482671.1, from coordinate 46,977,939 downwards.
GACTAGGTGACCCGGCAAACTTCGTTTTGCCCAAAATAGATTTTTTTATTAATTTCATTTCATAAATTGTTATTACACCGGTATTATTTTTAATAGAAAATTAACGATTTTCACTACTACTACAACTTCAAAAATATATAATTTTAGTATTCAGTTTAAGGCTGCACGATACACAACATTTTTAGTTTTCTGTTCCGGATATTTATTTTCACTGAGTATTGGCTATTTTCACTAAGTAAGAGGATTGATATAGTATACCTCCATAATGGTTTTCAGACCCTTCTTCCAACCCTTTTAGATATATTCAGCCTCAAAGGTTTAGTATGTATGGGAGGTGCAATGCCCCATTTTCGATAAATCTTTTTTTTTTTGGGTGAACATGGTATTGATATCGTATATCTGCATAGTGATTTCTATGTACATGTCATGAACGCTTTTAGGGATATTTAGCCTTAAAAATTAAGAACGCATGGGAGGTGCCACGCCCCCTTTTCCCAAAACCACTGTTTTTTTCATAAGCATGCTATTGATATCGTTAATCTCCTGATCAATTTTCAGGTCCCAACCTTAAACGCTTTTATAGATATTCAGCTTGAAAAATTAAGTTTGTATGGGAGGTGCCACGTCCCCTTTTCCGATAACCTACACTTTTATGCGCAAAAATTGTTTTGATATCATATAGCTCTGTACCAATTTCCAGGTCCCTGACTTAAATCCTTTTAAAGATATTCAGCTTAAAAAATTAAGTGTTGTTGGGAAGTACCACGCCCCCTTTTCGTATAACTCCTATTATTTTGCGTTAATATGGAATTGTTATCGCTTATCTCCACACCTATTTCCAAGCCCCTAGCGTAAACAATTTTAGAGATATTCAGCATGAAAAATTAAGTTTGTATGGGAGGTGCCACGCCCCTTTTTCCGATAACCCCCACTTTTATGCGTGGGAATGGTTTTGATATCACCTACCTCTATACAAATTTTCAGCTCCTTACCGTAAACTGTTTTAGAGATAGTCAGCTTTAAAAATCAAGGTTGTATGGGAGGTGCCACGCCCCCTTTTCTGAAAATCCCCAATTTTCTGAGTGAGAAGGGTTTTGCTATCACCTAGCTCTATACCAATTTTCAGCTCCCTACCTTAAACTGTTTTAGAGATAATCAGCTTTAAAAATTAAGGTTGTATGGGAGGTGCCACGCCCCCTTTTCTGATAACCCCCACTTTTCTGAGTGAGAAGGGGTTTAATATCACCTAACTCTATACCAATTTTCAGCTCCCTACCTTAAACTGTTTTAGAGATAATCAGCTTTAAAAATTAAGGTTGTATGGGAGGTGCCACGCCCCCTTTTCTGATAACCCCCACTTTTCTGACTGAGAAGGGGTTTGATATCACCTACCTCTATACCAATTTTCAGCTCCTTACCATAAACTGTTTTAGAGATAATCAGCTTTAAAAAGGTTGAATGGGAGGTGCCACGCTCCCTTTTCTGAAAACCCCCAATTTTCTGAGTGAGAAGGATTTGCTATCACCTACCTCTATACCAATTTTCAACTCCCTACCTTAAACTGTTTTAGAGATAATCAGCTTTAAAAATTAAGGTTGTATGGGAGGTGCCACGCCCCCTTTTCTGATAACCCCCACTTTTCGGACTGAGAAGGTGTTTGATATCACCTACCTCTATACCAATTTTCAGCTCCCTACTTTAAACTGTTTTAGAGATAATCAGCTTTAAAAATTAAGGTTGTATGGGAGGTGCCACGCCCCCTTTTCTGAAAACCCCCAATTTTCTGAGTGAGAAGGGGTTTGATATCACCTACCTCTATACCAATTTTCAACTCCCTACCTTAAACTGTTTTAGAGATAATCAGCTTTAAAAATTAAGGTTGTATGGGAGGTGCTACGCCCCCTTTTCTGATAACCCCCACTATTCGGACTGAGAAGGTGTTTGATATCACCTACCTCTATACCAATTTTCAGCTCCCTACTTTAAACTGTTTTAGAGATAATCAGCTTTAAAAATTAAGGTTGTATGGGAGGTGCCACGCCCCCTTTTCTGAAAACCTCCAATTTTCTGAGTGAGAAGGGTTTTGCTATCACCTACCTGTATACCAATTTTCAACTCCCTACCTTAAACTGTTTTAGAGATAATCAGCTTTAAAAATTAAGGTTGTATGGGAGGTGCCACGCCCCCTTTTCTGAAAACCTCCAATTTTCTGAGTGAGAAGGGTTTTGCTATCACCTACCTCTATACCAATTTTCAGCTCCTTACCATAAACTGTTTTAGAGATAATCAGCTTTAAAAATTAAGGTTGTATGGGAGGTGCCACGCCCCCTTTTCTGAAAACCCCCAATTTTCTGAGTGAGGAGGGTTTTGCTATCACCTACCTCTATACCAATTTTCAACTCCCTACCTTAAACTGTTTTAGAGATAATCAGCTTTAAAAATTAAGGTTGTATGGGAGGTGCCACGTCCCCCTAACATTTTTTAATTTTTTCTTCGACTAAACCTTCGCGGGGTAACAACAAACAAACTCCCCTAAGGAAGTATTTGATTTGGTTCAGCCCTTTTCAAGTTTTAGCGTTTCAATTAAATACCAAATCATTTATATATATATACAAACACCTTCTCAGTCCGAATAGTGGGGGTTATCGGAAAAGGGGGCGTGGCACCTCCCATACAACCTTAATTTTTAAAGCTGATTATCTCTAAAACAGTTTAAGGTAGGGAGTTGAAAATTGGTATAGAGGTAGGTGATATCAAACACCTTCTCAGTCCGAATAGTGGGGGTTATCAGAAAAGGGGGCGTGGCACCTCCCATACAACCTTAATTTTTAAAGCTGATTATCTCTAAAACAGTTTAAGGTAGGGAGTTGAAAATTGGTATACAGGTAGGTGATAGCAAAACCCTTCTCACTCAGAAAATTCGGGGTTTTCAGAAAAGGGGGCGTGGCACCTCCCATACAACCTTAATTTTTAAAGCTGATTATCTCTAAAACAGTTTAAAGTAGGGAGCTGAAAATTGGTATAGAGGTAGGTGATATCAAACACCTTCTCAGTCAGAAAAGTGGGGGTTATCAGAAAAGGGGGCGTGGCACCTCCCATACAACCTTAATTTTTAAAGCTGATTATCTCTAAAACAGTTTAAAGTAGGGAGCTGAAAATTGGTATAGAGGTAGGTGATATCAAACACCTTCTCAGTCCGAATAGTGGGGGTTATCGGAAAAGGGGGCGTGGCACCTCCCATACAACCTTAATTTTTAAAGCTGATTATCTATAAAACAGTTTAAAGTAGGGAGCTGAAAATTGGTATAGAGGTAGGTGATATCAAACACCTTCTCAGTCAGAAAAGTGGGGGTTATCTGAAAAGGGGGCGTGGCACCTCCCATACAACCTTAATTTTTAAAGCTGATTATCTCTAAAACAGTTTAAGGTAGGGAGTTGAAAATTGGTATAGAGGTAGGTGATAGCAAAACCCTTCTCACTCAGAAAATTGGGGGTTTTCAGAAAAGGGGGCGTGGCACCTCCCATACAACCTTAATTTTTAAAGCTGATTATCTCTAAAACAATTTATGGTAAGGAGCTGATAATTGGTATAGAGGTAGGTGATATCAAACCCCTTCTCACTCAGAAAATTGGGGGTTTTCAGAAAAGGGGGCGTGGCACCTCCCATACAACCTTAATTTTTAAAGCTGATTATCTCTAAAACAGTTTAAAGTAGGGAGCTGAAAATTGGTATAGAGGTAGGTGATATCAAACACCTTCTCAGTCCGAAAAGTGGGGGTTATCAGAAAAGGGGGCGTGGCACCTCCCATACAACCTTAATTTTTAAAGCTGATTATCTCTAAAACAGTTTAAGGTAGGGAGTTGAAAATTGGTATAGAGGTAGGTGATAGCAAAACCCTTCTCACTCAGAAAATTGGGGGTTTTCAGAAAAGGGGGCGTGGCACCTCCCATACAACCTTTTTAAAGCTGATTATCTCTAAAACAGTTTATGGTAAGGAGCTGAAAATTGGTATAGAGGTAAGTGATATCAAACACCTTCTCAGTCAGAAAAGTGGGGGTTATCAGAAAAGGGGGCGTGGCACCTCCCATACAACCTTAATTTTTAAAGCTGATTATCTCTAAAACAGTTTAAGGTAGGGAGCTGAAAATTGGTATAGAGTTAGGTGATATCAAAACCCTTCTCACTCAGAAAAGTGGGGGTTATCAGAAAAGGGGGCGTGGCAACTCCCATACAACCTTAATTTTTAAAGCTGATTATCTCTAAAATAGTTTAAGGTAGGGAGCTGAAAATTGGTATAGAGGTAGGTGATAGCAAAACCCTTCTCACTCAGAAAATTGGGGGTTTTCAGAAAAGGGGGCGTGGCACCTCCCATACAACCTTAATTTTTAAAGCTGATTATCTCTAAAACAATTTATGGTAAGGAGCTGATAATTGGTATAGAGGTAGGTGATATCAAACCCCTTCTCACTCAGAAAATTGGGGGTTTTCAGAAAAGGGGGCGTGGCACCTCCCATACAACCTTAATTTTTAAAGCTGATTATCTCTAAAACAGTTTAAAGTAGGGAGCTGAAAATTGGTATAGAGGTAGGTGATATCAAACACCTTCTCAGTCCGAAAAGTGGGGGTTATCAGAAAAAGGGGCGTGGCACCTCCCATACAAACTTAATTTTTCATGCTGAATATCTCTAAAATTGTTTACGCTAGGGGCTTGGAAATAGGTGTGGAGATAAACGATAACATTTCCATATTAACGCAAAATAATAGGAGTTATACGAAAAGGGGGCGTGGTACTTCCCAACAACACTTAATTTTTTAAGCTGAATATCTTTAAAAGGAATAAGTCAGGGACATGGAAATTGGTACAGAGCTATATGATATCAAAACAATTTTTGTGCATAAAAGTGTAGGTTATCGGAAAAGGGGACGTGGCACCTCCCATACAAACTTAATTTTTCAAGCTGAATATCTATAAAAGCGTTTAAGGTTGGGACCTGAAAATTGATCAGGAGATTAACGATATCAATAGCATGCTTATGAAAAAAACAGTGGTTTTGGGAAAAGGGGGCGTGGCACCTCCCATGCGTTCTTAATTTTTAAGGCTAAATATCCCTAAAAGCGTTCATGACATGTACATAGAAATCACTATGCAGATATACGATATCAATACCATGTTCACCCAAAAAAAAAAAGATTTATCGAAAATGGGGCATTGCACCTCCCATACATACTAAACCTTTGAGGCTGAATATATCTAAAAGGGTTGGAAGAAGGGTCTGAAAACCATTATGGAGGTATACTATATCAATCCTCTTACTTAGTGAAAATAGCCAATACTCAGTGAAAATAAATATCCGGAACAGAAAACTAAAAATGTTGTGTATCGTGCAGCCTTAAACTGAATACTAAAATTATATATTTTTGAAGTTGTAGTAGTAGTGAAAATCGTTAATTTTCTATTAAAAATAATACCGGTGTAATAACAATTTATGAAATGAAATTAATAAAAAAAATCTATTTTGGGCAAAACGAAGTTTGCCGGGTCAGCTAGTATGAAATAAAAAGCTTTAAGTTTTGTTTGAAAAATTTTACACATTTTTAACTTTTGCAGCCCGAGGAAAGCTCGGTCATCCAGGTACTACATATGTAAACGCACATACATATGTATGTATACATAATTTTTGCGGTTGCATTTACATACCTTTTGAATCATATACTTAAATTCTTCTTCATATTTTTTTAAACGCATACATAAGTATGTATACATACATCGTGCGCAGAGAATTCAAAGCGCTCTTAAAAGATTTGATTTTAATTACTTTTCAATATACCTTTTTACGCATCACCCCATCAGCAACATCAAATTTAATATTAAGGGTATTCATTTAAGAGTATAAGTTTATAAAGTGTAAATTTCTATCAGTTTACACACACTGTTATATGAACGCACCTAATAATTTTTTTTCGCATCAGCTGTGCTATTGTAAAAATTTATTTAAAACTATATCTACATATATTAAAGACATATATTAAAATATGCCAAAAATAAGTGAGAAATCCAAATTAAAACGACTTTACAAGGAAATTTTTGTAAATGACTTACTGATGCTAGAGGTTTCTGTTGCGCAAGGTTGCTTTTTCGAGTTTACAGCGTTTACACACTGAAATGTGAGCGTAAATTTCTCAACCATGCGTAAATGATTTTCCATACAAAATTTGACAGTTCGTTTACAAACTTTATAAATTTACAAGTTTACACACTTTACGAGGCATTTATAAGGTTAAATGAATACCCTTATTGTTTCTTAAATATGTATGCTTAAGTAAAGCAGAAGAAGAGAACATTAATACAAAATCACTGAAATGAAATTTAACAAAACTTTCAAATCTCAACTTATGTCTTTTTTTTCAAATAAGCTACATAGTGTGTAGTACATACCTAATGTATAGCAATAAGAAACAGACATACATAAAATATATTTGCACACATACATATGAACATATTTGATACTCTTTTTAGTTGGAGCTGTTGGATTACAGTGCCTTGCAAAATTTTTCTTACAATTTTTTTTGAAACTTTACCAATCGAAACTTTTCGAAACCTGAACTACATTTGGATCTATTTTTGGGAAATCTTGGAACAAACTAGAGTTGGGAAACTATCGATGGCACTATCGATAGTATCGATAGTTTTTTTTTTTAGACTATCGAAGACCATCGATGGTTTTTTCAAAACTATCGAAGACTATCGATGGTAATGTATACTATCGATAGTTTTACAACTTTTACATCTCCATCTCCATCTACATTACTATTTAAAGTTGTGAATAGAGAATATCAGCTATTGGTAAGTTTTGAGTCCTTGGTTAAAACTACATACCTAGTCAAAATGTCGCGTTTCGAATATTTTGGGCATAGGCGTAAGAATGCCTTGTGAATGGTTGGTACTTGTAAAAAAAATAACCAAATTAAAAAAAAATTTTAATTTCACATATTTATTACAAAAAACCAAAATTTATTGAAAAAACTCAAAATCAGAAAAAAACAACCAAGTTTGGTTGGAAACAACCAACAGTGGCATCCGTGGTCTTGTATGTACATACATACATACGTGTAATATGTATAAAATATGAATTTGTTGGCGGTTAAAAATTTTTTTCCAGGAATCATTTAAATACGATAGTACTATCGATAGTTTATTTTTTTAAGACTATCGAAAACTATCAATAGTTTTTTTAAACTATCAAAAACTATGGATGGTGCTACTATCGATAGTTTCCCAACTCTAGAACAAACAACAAACTTTAATTCGAATTTTAACTATTCTGGAACCTCTATGCCTACATACAGAAATAAAATACTTCTTGGAAAATTCGGTGGAAAAACGTTTAATACATATTGGTTTGCGATACTTGTTCTCGTTTTGTATACATACGTATAGTACCTTTACAGTGTACGCAACAATTTCAATACCAGATTTTTTTTGCAATTCAACTACGATACAATATTAATGTCTTACAGAGTGTGTAACAATTTCGATACCAGGTTGGTGCAATTCATATTTTTGATACTACAATTCAATACTTCTCACTTACAGTGTGTGCAACAATTTAGATACCACTTTTGCAATACATATCAGCTGGAAGCAAATTCATTACTTTTTCATAACAAATACAACTCTAAAGAAAACTGTTGTGCCTAAACTTGTCAAATACAGTGCCTAAAATAATTTTTAATCAAAATATTGATCCTCAATTGCCATCGGAGTGACCTTCGACATACATACAATTTTTTTTCTTAACCATACAAAAATTTTTTTTGTGAACAAATTTATAAATACTTTTTTGGATTTTGCCAAACTTGAAAAAAAGCGAGCTACCGAGCATTGCCATAGATGCCAGACTCTGAAAAAACTTTGAAGACGCGAGTTCAGTAGATCTTTCCGAAACCCAAAATACAGCGAGAGGTACTCTATCTTTTGAGGCGGATTTTTTAGGGTTCGACGACGAATCAAGCAGCACGAACACTTTAGTTAATACAATTCAAAATCTAGAAAGCAACGAGTCAAATATGGCAACGCCGGAGCAAAAGAAAGCGGCTATAGGGCTCTGGGCTTCGATCATACGTGAGAATTACAGTGGTGATCCACTTTCGCTTTCATCGTTTATAGATAAAATAAATTTGATCGAAGACCTAGCTGATAGTTCGTTAACAACAACATTAATCGCTTTTCTAAAATCTAAGCTTGAAGGCAAAGCGCGCTAATCTTTACCAATGCAAATAGATACAGTTAGTCAAATAAAAGATGCACTCTGCAATAAAATCAGACCAGACAACTCGAAAGTTGTTGCCGGCAAAATCGCGGCATTAAAAGTAAACAACAACAACTATGCGGAGTTTGCAAAACAAGTAGAAGATCTTTCCGACTCATTAGAACGTTCACTAATCATTGAAGGCATGACGCAAGCTAAAGCTCATGAAATGGCCGTTGAGCAAACTATTGAACAGTCGTTCGGATATGGTCAAATCTATCCTGGCTTCGACCACTTTTACCAACTCTAAAGACGTTGTAGCAAAAATGATAGTAGAAAAAGATAACGAGGTTAAGGAAAGACAAGTGCTGTCATTTCGATCACGACCAATTCGATCGAACGGTTACAGAGGAAATTTTAGAAACAACAACAATTTTAGGTACAACAACAATAATTTCAGAAACAATGGCACGGCAAGCAGGTACAATAGCAATTCAAATTATAGAGGCAATTACAACAACAATAGGAGAAACAATCAGTTTATTTTTGTTTATATTTACTGTTTGAATCTAAGTTACGCTGACTTCATCGAGATAGACTGTAGCGACTCTAACCAGACATGTTCATTTCTAGCAGATACTCAGGCAGACATTTCTTTAATAAAAATTTCCAGTTTAAACGTAAATTCCGCAATAGACGACAGTAATATTATTAACATAACAGGAGTAACTTCGGACACAATTACGACTTTGGGCATTTTAAAAACAAATTTGATAATTAATAATATTTTTATCCCGCATACGATTCATGTAGTTAGCGAAAGTTTTAACATACCAGCGGACGGAATATTGGGAAAAGATTTTTTGAAATTAAACAAATGCATAATCAACTATGCAAAAGATACAATACAAATTAGTCATGGAGTAGAAAGGGTTAATGTTTCCGTTGTTCATGGCACAAAATCAGACGGCTTAGAGCGCTTTCACATTACTCGGTGCGGTATCGGATCGACATTTTTGGTTTTTACCGAAAGTATACCGAAACCTTACCGACCACATGTATTTCAATTGGCACTTTCACATTAGTGTTGCATACATGAAATCGGAGCGGATTAATTTCGGTATACCGCAACGCGGTAAGACCGGTCAGTAAAATTTGAGGAATTACTGCAGACATTTTTGCGGCGTAATAAAAGAAGTAGAACAAAGTCAGTAAAAAACTCGCTTCGGCTATAAATGTAGCAAGTTATAATGTCTTCGTCTTCGCTAGAAGACATTATTGTTATTATTGAGTGATTTGTTGAAGTTAAAAATTTTGTTTTGCAAATTTCGATGTTTGTTTTCCTATTTTCTGCCGATTACGCACCGAAAGTATTCCCACAAGTGTGAAAAACACAGCAACGCGGAATCGTTTCGGTAAGCTGAAAATACCCAGCAAAAAATGTCGATCCGATGTCGTACCGAGTAATGTGAAAAGGCCCTTAGTTGTTCCACCTAGGTGCCAAGTTTATCGCATTTTTGATTTGGGTAATTCCAAAAATCCAGTTTTTGTAGACTCTCACGAAATATCAGACGGTGTTTTTACAGCCAAATGCATAGTCGACACTAAAAATCCAGTTTTGAAATTAATTAATACCACGGACGAAGTAAAGTACATAAAAAACATCAACATTAAAACAGAAGATATCAATAATTTTAACGTTTACAAAATTAACAAAGCATCTGATAAGCCAGAACGATTAGAAGAACTAAAGTCAATTTTAGATAAACAAATGCCCTCCTACGCAAAAGACCAACTACTTCATTTATGCTTGAAATACGCTGATGTATTTGCCCTTAAGACGGACTTAATGACTTTGAACAATTTCTATGAACAGAAACTTAGACTCTCGGACAAAACACCAGTTTACATTAAAAACTACAGATTACCTTATTCACAACGCGAAGAAATTAACAAACAAGTTGACAACCTACTAAAAAATGACTTGATTGAACAAAGCTTTTCTAATTACAATAGCCCATTAATATTAGTGCCAAAGAAAGACCCAACCGGACAGAAATCGTATCGCATGTGTGTTGATTTTAGAGCAGTAAACAGGAAACTCATAGCGGATAAATTCCCACTGGCAAGAGTAGATGACATTTTGGATAATTTAGGTCGCGCAAAATATTTCTCCACATTGGACTTGTATTCAGGTTTCCATCAAATTCCGTTACACGAAGCTTCCAGAGACATTACCTTATTCAGCACTGATCGCGGTGCTTTTCGTTGGAAAGTTTTACCATTTGGTCTAAACGTTGCTCCAAATTCCTTCTCGAGAATGATGTCGATTGCTTTTTCAGGAGTTTCTCCCAACCAAGCTTTTTTGTATGTCGATGACGTGATAGTCATTGGGTGTAGTGAAGCAAGAAGTTTAATCTACGGTTGAATCCAACAAAATGCAATTTTATGCGTTCGGAAGTCACATTCCTCGGACATAAATGCTCGTCCAATGGCCTGCTACCAGATGATTCTAAAATAGTTGCAATTAAAAAGTACCCTGTGATAAAGACGCAGTTCGAAGATTCGTGGCATTTGCAAACTATTATAGACGATTCATACCAGACTTTGCATCTATAGCAGCGCATTTGAATAGACTGAGTAGGAAAAATACCGAGTTTAAATGGGATGTTGCCTGCGAAACCGCTTTTGAGAAACTTCGAAGATCTTTAATTTCTCCAAAAATACTACAATACCCAGACTTCACCAAAGAATTTATAATCACTGTTGACGCATCAAAAATTGGTTGTGGAGCCATATTAAGCCAAAATCATAATGGCAATGATTTACCAGTTTGTTATGCTTCAAAAGCATTTAACAAAGCTGAACAGAAAAAGGCAATTATATAACTGGAACTTTTAGCTATATACTTTGCAATTAAGCACTTTCGTCCTTACGTGTATGGAACACACTTTACCGTAAAATCGGACCATCGCCAATTAGTTTATTTATTCAACATGAAGGATCCTTCCTCGAAACTCTCAAGAATACGCCTAGAATTGTCTGAATACAATTTCACTATAGAATATATAAAAGGCAAATCCAATGTCGGCGCGGACGCACTGTCACGAATAACAATTGATGACCTTAAAGATTCAGCGAAACAAATCCTTGCCACGCAAACGCGTTCAAAAACGAAACAGTCTCTACATCAAATACATAATGGCACAGTCGATTCCACAAGCAATGTCGATAAATTACAAGTTTATGACAAATTTTCATACGACTTCTCCAAAAAGACCCCGCGAGTAAAATCATATATTGAATACAACAAAAACAATACGATTTCGAATTTAAAAATCTATGCGCACATAAAACGTAAAAAACTCGAGTTAATTAATATTTCTAATGTTAACGAAATAACTAATTTAGATAAGTTACTTTCGGAGCTTGAAAAAGAAGCTAACAAACGAAATATTAATCAAATAGAATGGCCAAAGAATGATATTATTTTTAAACATTTTTCAATTGCAAATCTTAAAATATGCGGAAACAAAATTTTGAATACTTTACAAATAATTTTAACAGAACCGGTACGAGCAGTAACAGACGAAGAAGAGAAACAAAAATTAATGACTATCTACCATACCGACCCCTTAACAGGCGGACATTTTGGCAGTAAAAAGCTGTACGCAAAGCTACGTACGAAATACTACTGGAAAGGCATGACACGGCAAATTACAAAATTCGTTAAAAGTTGTGACAAATGTTTACTTAACAAACCAAAAATAAAAACCCGAGAAAATTTGGTACTTACAGAAACTCCGTGCAAGCCATTCGATATTGTTGTTATCGATATCCGTTACCACAATCAGATAATGGAACAAGTTCGCAGTTACCATCATATGTGATTTGAGTAAATATTTAGTTACCGTTGCGGTCCCAGACAAAAGCGCAAAAACAGTTGCTTCAGCAATATTTGAAAATTTCATATTAACCTACGGTATAATGAAAGTAATTAAAACCGACTTAGGTACGGAATACAAAAACGAAGTTTTTTCACAACTAACGAAACTTTTAAATATTCAGCACAACTTTTCCACTGCTTATCACCATGAAACACTAGGCACAATAGAGAGAAATCACAGAGTGTTTAATGAATATTTGCGTGCATACTTAAACGATAATTTTTCCGACTGGTATGTTTGCTTAAAATATTTTACCTTTTTACATAACACAACAACAAATACCGTTTTCGACAATAAATTTACACCATTCGAACTAGTTTTCGGCAAAAAGGCAATTTTGCCAATAGAATTGAAAAAAGACCAAGTCGATCCAATTTACAATATAGATAACTATGCGAAATAGGTAAAATACCGGATGCAAAAATCCAACGAGTTAGCAAAAAAGTATGTTAACAAACACAAAGTTCAAAATCAAACCGGATATAACAAAAAATCACAGCCAATATCTGTTAGTGTAAACGACAAAGTTCTTTTACAAAAAGAGCCAAGAGACAAACATGCAAGCATTTATAAAGGGCCGTTCACAATAACAGATATTGATGGTTCCAATGTGACGATATACGACCATAAAACCAAAGATAAAACGAATACCCATCAAACAGTACACAAAAATAGAATTACCAAAATAATTTAAATTTGGAAATCAAAAAGTAAAAATTTCAGAAAAATTTTGCAAAAACTGAAATTTATCTTTGTATCAATCTCATATTAATATTAGATACTAGAAACCTTATTATAAAAATGTTACTTACATTATTCACTAAAATCTTTTGAATTTTTCCTAAAACTTGAAGTTCTAACATAAGTCAAAAAAAAACAAAAAACCCAAGTTAGACTTTAAAATGCTTAGTATTATATACTAGTTTTAAGAAATTAAAATAAGCAAACTTATATAAATTAGCAACAAAAAAAAAATTGCTTTGAACGAACGAGAAATTGGGAGGAATGGATTTGTGAAATAAAATAAAAACTCGTTCATTCAAAACAATATATATGCATTACTCAGGGTAAAGAAGAATATGGCAAAACTGATCACGTTGCCAAATTCTTCTTTTCCCAAGGAGGAACTAACCTTAATCTTTAAGCTATTACCTAAAAATGCAACCGTGCAACTGTAGATAAGATTAGTTAAGTTGAGAAAAAAATGAAGAGGCGCGCATAGAATTATCCAGATCACCGGCGCGAGAAGAGTTCCGAAAGATTATTAAGGAACAAATAATTAAAAGCTTTTTTTTGTAAGAAATAAAAATATAATATAATAAAAAAAACCAAGTGCAAAAACTGAAATCTTTAAAGCACCAGATTGACACCGGTGATGCAAGGCCAATCCGCCAGGCTCCTCGCAGCGTTCCATTGGCTAAACGTCAAATGGTGAGCCAGATTATACAAGAAATGAGTGATAGTGGGGTAATTGAACCATCAGTCAGTCCATGGAGTTCTCCGGTAGTACTTGTTAAAAAGAAAGATGGCAAGATGAGATTCTGCGTTGACTACCGGAAACTGAATGATGTAACGAAAAAGGATAGTTACCCATAGTGATGGGACAGGGGAAAATACCCAAATGGTAAATTGGGTATTTGCCGGTAAATACCCAAGTATTTACCCAAGTACCTGGGTATTTACCCAAAATGTGGGTATAAACCAGAATTAAGAAAGAATTTAATTTTTTGGTATGAAATATGTAGATTTTTCGTGACAAATGAAATTATACATGAATTTAGTCATAATCGCTTTCGCTATCAGTATCCGATAAAAACTCATATCGAGTAGAGTGCGTGATTCCCGTTGAAGTTGAAGAGATTTCGTCTTGAATACCTTCTAGTGAAGAACTAATGGCATTTTCGAATTGAGGCCTATGGTAACAGTCGCCTCGTCATCTAGCTGCGTCCATGCTGCACCCGGCTCATCCGGCTTCTGCTCCGCAATGCACTTCCAGGTTCCCTCTTTCTTCAAAATGAGTTCCAGCTTGTATTTCCACAAGTGGTAATTGTCCGAGTTCAATTTTGCAAAAGATCCTTTCAGAAAATCCATCATGAAACGGCCCATAACCTATTGCAAAGGTACTACGCAATGGATTTAATATAAATCAGGAACAGTCTTTATTATTTGAGATATTGTAACAGAATGAAAAAATAATTTTCTCTATTTGAAAAGTGCTGAATATAATGTACAAGCTTCTTCTGTAGATCAACAAAGTACAAAGTAGAAATACGATCAAGTACATTGAAATTGATATATCTAACAACAAATTCCTTCCTACCAAGTTAATTGAGAAATCTCATCCAAACAGCTCCAGGCATTATATTTATGTTTAGCGCCTGTGACATTGTGTGAATGAATTCCAATGCACCTACCTCTTCAGACGGATCAAGATCACTTCCAAACTCCAATCAAGCTTACTTTTAATTTCATTGAACGCGAAATATACCCCGTGTATATTATATTCATTGGATTCGAGCCTACAAATCCATTCTGGAATGCAACCAAATATGTTTGAGCTTAAATTTAATTTCTCCCAAAAGATTTCACTAAGTAGCTGTGATTTTATATCGGCTTGTAGATTAATTTGTTCATGAACTGCTAAAACCTGAAGGGATGTTTTAGTTTTTATTACACTCTGTATTGAATAGAAATAACTTCCCCACCTTGTTTTGGGTGGTAGTTTTAATTGTTCACCGATTTCTTTTTCTTGCACAATTCTAGCTAAAGATGCTGTTAGAACTTGGTTGCATTTAATTTGTTAGATTATATGTATTTAAAACAGATGAGCAATTCTCCTTCTCCTTCACAAAATTCGGGTGGGCTTCCTTTACTATTTTGAACGAATTTTGCATATTTGCAGCATTGTCACCAATTGACACGAACAACTTTTTTTCACCGTATTCCTTCAATCACTTGCTGTCTGTATCTTGTTTATTGCCGCATTGGTTGCAAGCATTTCTTGAACTCGTTGCTTTATTAATAATGGACACTTGACGCACGTTGTTAAATGTTTTGCTATTTTATTCACATTTGGAAATTTGTACCGCTTTTCGCAATGTTGTCATGAAACTTCTTTGCTATTTCCGCTGCTATGAAAATGTTTCCAAATAGTTTCATTTTTGGTCTTCCGATCATTTAATTATTTAATACTAATATATATTATAAATTATCAACTCAAAATACGCGTACTTTATTTCATTCACTATTCGCTTGGAACTAATCTTTACGAATGAATTAACCAAATTGTTTTTATGCACCTGAGGCTCAAGCTTAAGTTTCATAACTGTAAACTTTCTAGGTGATTCAGCATTGAATTGCCATAGGCACACTGCTAAGCGGTTCTTATTAAGAATTATTGTGCTTGCAGCAGCCCAAACCGCCTTTTCTTTGTAAAAAGCAGCAAGAAACGTATAAATAAAATACACTTAAACAACATATGTTCAAAATAAATTCGAAAATGTCCACATTTCTCTTGCGCTACGTAACAACGAGTATTCGTTATTCAAATAAGTATTTACCCACAATTAGGTAAATACCCGGGTATGAAATTGGGTATAAATGGGTAAAAACACAGCAATGGGTAAATACCCAGGTGTAAACCCATCACTAGTTACCCATTGTCAAGAATTGACGACACTCTGGACTCGCTATCTGAACGGAATGGTTTTCAACACTGGACTTGAAAAGCGGCTATTGGCATGTCGAAGTAAAAGAGGAGGACAAGGAAAAAACTGCCTTCAGTGTTGGCGATGGTCTTTGGCAATTCACGGATGTGCCATTTGGATTATGTAATACCCCAGCCACCTTTGAGCGACTTATGGATCAGGTACTGAAAGGATTACACTGGAAAACATGCCTTGTGTAGCTGGACGATATCATTGTATTGGCAAAAAGGCTTTGATGAACATCTCGAAAATTTGGAGGAAGTTTTCCGAACAATTGCTGGCGCTGGTCTCAAGTTAAGTCCTAAGAAATGTTCATTATTCAAGAAAGAGGTAAATTACTTGGGACATAAAGTGACTACAAAGGGCATCTGCACTGATAACGAAAAAATAGAAGCAGTAAAAGATTGGCCAAGACCTCGGAATCTACATGAATTGCGAAGCTTTCTTGGGCTGTGCACATACTATCGCCGATTTGTACCAAATTTTGCCAGCGTAGCAAATAGTCTCACGGAGCTTATGAGGAAAAATAATACCATGTCTCCACGTAACGTGTTTCGCTCTTTTTTTCTGCATTTTCTCTCTCAATCTTGTTTCGACACGGAAACCAGTGCCGAAACTCGCCAATTTCCATACAAATTTCTGAGAGCGAGTGAAGATTGAAACACTGTTTCATTCTGAATCATCTTGCCAACCTCGATGATATCGATGTCTTCTCTAATTTTGTATCGAAAATCTATCGAAATCTCACACAGACCAAAACAAAAACGCAAAATATACGCAAACATACAAACATTTAAGAAGAGCAAGAAAGAGAAATGTTAAACTGAATCACGATCAGCCACGTGGAGACGGGTTATTGAGCGAGATGTTTTGCTAGATGTTTTGTTGGTGAAACAAGTTATGTGGAGACGGGCTTTAAGACTTATGAGTGGAGGAAGGAACAAGAAATGGCTTTCCAAACGTTAAAAGATCGGCTTTGTACTGCTCCAATGCTAGCATACCCGGTTCCAGGAGCGAGGTTTATTTTGGTTATGCTATAGGAGGTGTTTTCTCACAGGAAATCGACGGACAGGAGAAGGTTATCGTATACTACAGCCGATCAATTGGGAAACCGGAAAGAAATTACTGTCTAACGCGAACAGAACTATTGGCATTGGTAGAATGCATCAAACACTTCCATAAGTACCTCTATGGTCAGCGATTCCACGTCAGGACTGATCATGCAGCGTTGAAATGGCTTTTGAAATTCCGAAATCCGGAGAGTCAGTTAGCAAGGTGGATTGAGCGACTACAAAATTATGACTTCCATAGACCATCGTAAAGGCAGTACCTATGGAAATGCTGATGCAATGTCGCGGCGACCATGTAATATTGAATGCAAGCATTGCTTAAAAGCTGAGGAGAAGGAATACATCATAGATGTTCGGTTAATGACAATAACATCTACAGACGAATGGAATGCGGAACAATTAAGGAAGTGTCAGATATAAGATCCAGATCTGGCACGTGTAATGATCGGTTTGGAGCAAAATGAACGACCATCAAGAGAAGAGATGTCAGCAGAGAGTCCTGTTGCCAAATCATATTGGGCACAGTGGAATAGTTTGCAATTGGTAAATGGTTGCCTACATCGTGTTTGGGAGAGTGAAGATGGTCAAAGCTCTAAAACATTGATAGTTGTTCCAAGGAAAAGAATACCGGATGTGCTAACTGAACCACACAATGGTCCAAGTGGAGGTCATCTTGGAGTAACAAAGACGGTAGAGAAAATCAAGAAGAGGTTTTATTGGGTCGGCTGCCATCAGACAGTTGTTGAGTGGATTGCGAACTGCGATGTGTGCATAAAGGCTAATTGTCCCAAATCCAGGAGTCATGGGCTGATGAAACATTACAACTCAAGAGCACCATTTGAGAGAATTGCGATAGATGTAGCTGTGCCATTTCCTACTAGCAAACTTGGAAACAAATGTGTACTGGTGGTCATGGATTACTTCAGCAAATGGCCGGAGGTGTACCCGATTCCAAATCAAGAAGCAGAAACTATAGCCGAAGTATTCACCAACAATTGGGTGGCGAGATATGGTGCACCTACATTCTGACCAAGGAAGGAACTTCGAATCAGTTGTGTTTCAGGATATGTGCAAGACACTGGGTATTAGGAATGCATCCACAATCAGACGGCATGGTAGAAAGATTTAACAGAACATTAGAGGAACATTTACGAAAAGTGGTGGACAAGTTCCAGAGAGATTGGGACACTCATATTCCTCTGTTCCTGATGGCATATCGATCGGCCGTACACGATACAACAGTTCAGACTCCTGCAAAAGTTATCTTTGGAAGTGATCTTCGACTGCCAGCTGACTTGAAATTTGGAATAAATGCTGATGCGGGAATAAATGCCAGACAATCTAACAACGTTCTATAAGAGGAAATGAGAGAAATACATGAACTTGTAAGGCAGCGAACAAAGATCATGAGTGACAAGATGAAGGCCAGATACGACAAGGCGATCAACTCAGAAGGTTTTGTTGAGGGAGATCTAGTTTTGCTATACAACCCGCAGCGAAAGAAAGGTTTGTCCCCGAAATTGCAGTGTACTTGGGAAGGGCCATACAAAGTGATTAAACGGTTCAACGATGTTGTGTATCGCATACAAACGATTGGAAGACCGAGGAATAAAATGAAAGTGGTTCATCTGGAAAGGCTAGCAGCATTTGGAACGAGTAATGTGTCAGATCGGTAGTAATACAGCTTGTCGTAAGGTTGGTTGAATCAGCTGTTTTATAAGGAGGAGGGCAGTGTGACGAATATAATCGGTTCAACTCACATCACTAATAATAACTGAACACAGCTCTAATGAAACCGCCAGAAATAGAAGAAAAGACCAGATAATTTCCAGTGTTGCCAGAATTTTCCAGATTGCGTTCGGCAGACTATATATAAAGCGGCGAGCAGACGCTCCGCAGTCAGTCGTAACTTAACCGTAGAAGTGTTAACATCAAGTCAAGTAAAACAAGTGTAGACTTTTTAGTCGTGAAATAAAGCGGTGTGAATTAAGAAGTAAATAAAGACCTTTATTTAACAATTTAGTGATACGAACCCGATAGAAATAATCGAGCTATCGACAAATACGTAACAATAGTACAGCCGATAATATCGACGATATTGTGACGAATATAATCGTTTCAACTCACATATCTAATATATGACTGAGCACAACTCTAAATGAAACTGCCAGTATTAGAAGAAAAGACCAGATAATTTCCAGCGTTGCCAGAATTTTCTAGATTGCGTTTGGCAGACTATATAAAGCGGCGAGCAGGCGCTCCGCAGTCAGTCGTAACATAACCGTAGAAGTGTTAACATCAAGTCAAGTAAAACAAGTGTAGACTTTTTAGTCGTGAAATAAAGCGGTGTGAATTAAGAAGTAAATAAAGACTTTTATTTAACAATTTAGCGATACGAACCCGATAGAAATAATCAAGCTATCGACAAATACCTAACAATTGGTGTCAGAATTAGAATTGTTAAATAAATTCCAGGACCAAGGATAACGATACAAGGATAACGAAATAAGGATAATGGCAAAGTTAGAAAAGAGAAACCTGAGTACAACCGACAATAATATTAAACTACAGGCAAGGTTATAGGAGGCTATGGAAGCAAATAACCTGGAGGTAGATAAGTTTAATTTCCATGATGAAAAAAATATATATATGTAAATGTACATAATAAAGCTGGTTTGACTTAAATATGTATGTACTTATCTTTATTCTTTAAAAAACGATTATTAATTATTATTTTTTATTATCTTTATTCACTATTAAAATATATTTTTAGCACACGAAAGAACGCGTTCAACTAGCTTCCACGAATTTGATTTTTTTAAACGAATTATGAAAAAAGCAACCCTGTCCTCTCACAGATGATAAAAAGTGTGTCAATGTATTAGTGTGAAACTTTTGCATGTGTTAGTTTCCATCACGCGGGTTTTGCTGGGTATAATTCCTGCAATATTTTCCCAGTAGATGCAAGGCAGATATACCAGGTAGGCGAAGGGGCGAATTCAGAAAATCCCCATGTATTTTGTTATTGTAATTGGAAGAGTGTAATGTCAAAATGATATTTCGCCGTGGTTAAAATATGAATTCGCTTGGTACTCGCTCATTCCTATTGGCCATGATTATAGTTCGCTTGGATTTTGACATTACACTCTACCTTTGGAAATGAAAAAAGTAGTTTCTGAATTCGCCCATGCGCCTACCTCTAAGTTATTGTACCATGAGTAGATGATGCTTAATCCATTTTCTAATAAGTATTCCGGTTCCACCTCTAGCTTTACCTTCGGGGTGCTTGGTGTCGTAGAACGCAAAACCGTCAATACTAAAATTATTAAAGGCCGTCAAATGAGTTTCAGAGATTAGCATTATGTCTATCTGCTGTCTTTCTAGAAATATTTGGAGTTCGTTCCGGTGTTGGCTTAGGCCGTTAGCATTCCAAAAACCTATATTGAGTGAATTCATGGTCTTGTTAAGATTAGGTCTGTTCGATAAACGCACTAGAGTACTCTAGTGCAGAAAAAAGCGTTCGATGAACATTTTTTTTGCACTAAACTCAGTTTTTTGAGTTAGCACCAACTTACACTTTACTGCACTAAACTACACCATCTTCATAGCTAGTGCAAGTTATTTCATGAATTCGAAAATGGTCTCGTTTATGCAGCTTTTATGAACTCATGAAACTCAGCTTTTTTAAAAAGTGGCAACGTTTAACGAGATCAGCTGTCAAGACAGATTTACCAGGTAGACTCGGTGGCGAATTCCGGAACTACTTTTCTTATTTACAAAGGTAGAGTGTAATGTCAAAATCTAACCGAATTCAACACGCAACAAACGTCAAAATTTCTTTAAGAAATAAATGCTCGATGATATATTTCTTGGCAAACCCTGTGTTGCTGTCTTCGCATTATATTGAAAAATAGTGGTAAAAAAGTGTATTAAATTTTTTGAGAGGTCGATACTCGCTCAAGAAGGTTTCACAAGAAAAATTTCTTGAGCATTTCTTGTACGTCATTTTATATGGAACTTTTGCGTTTCTTGAGAGGTCGATACTAAGCTTTAAGCCTGGTATCGACCTCTCAAGAAACAGCTCAAGAAATTTTTGGATTTATTTCTTGAGTGAAAAATAGTAGTAGACTCCAACCGGAAAATCCGAGGTTCGATCTCGGCGGACGCCAAAGAATAAAAATGTTAAAAAGAAGTCTGATGAAGAGATGTGGTGGTCTCCGAAATGGATCTATAACTTCTAGCAAAACAAGTAATAACCTTTCATACCAATTTTTCCTTACAAAAAAAAAAATGGTCTTGAGAGCTCAATAATAAAGGAGTTATCAAAATAAAAACGACCAAAAACCAAAAAGTAAAATTTAATCGGATGAGCCAGCCGACAAACAAACTCTACTAATTAGTGCAAAGCATTGCTTGTGCTTAAAATAGAATTTGTACAAACCAAACAAACACACAACCACACCAACATATAGGTGACAAATGCCGATAACGTCGGCAAGGTCACTGTTGCTCGATGGTAGGTTGTAAAAAAAAAAAAAGGAAAAAATGAAAAGAAAAATTAATACAAGCAAAATGCAAGGCGGCGGTAGCCTAGTGGTGATGCCATTAGACTTCCAACCGGAAAATCCGAGGTTCGATCTCGGCGGACGCCAAAGAATAAAAATGTTAAAAAGAAGTCTGATGAAGAGATGTGGTGGTCTCCGAAATGGATCTATAACTTCTACCAAAACAAGTATTAATCTTTCACACCAATTTTTCCTTACAAAAAAAAAAAAAAAAAATGGTCTTGAGAGCTCAATAATAAAGTAGTTATCAAAATAAAAACGACCAAAAACCAAAAAGTATAATGCACAATTTTTCTAATGATGCAAGGGGGAAGTTGGCGTCGATTTCTCATAGTTTCTTCCATTCCGGCCATCAATATACCAAAGCTTAGCAGTAATATAAGGCCATCCTCGTCGCTTTCGATGATATGCTGAAATAACAACAAAATAAAACTATTGAAACATATATTTAATATTTTTTAAGAACTTAATAATAATAATATAATAATACAATGGCGCTATTATAACTCTGACGAGTTTTATGGCCGAGCTTCTCTCCCAATTCGAGGTGTGCTCCTTTTTGTTTTTTCCTACTAATTGGGTGGACCTACAGTTTTATGCCGGCTCCGAACGGCGAATGCATTTTTTGTGAGAAGCTTTTTCATGGCAGAAATACTCTCGGGGGGTATGCCGCCCACTGCCGAGAGGTGACCGCTGCTCTTAAAAAACCCAATAATTGGATTTTTACTAATTAGAAAAATTTGTTTGGCTCGGACCGTGGTTTGAACCCGAGACCTCTGGCATAGCAGGCGAGCACTCTACCCACTGCACCACAGCGGCCAATTACTTATGTTTACAAAAAGACTTATTTTGTTTACGTTTTCGATGCTCTTCTTCGTTTTACTTGGTATTCACGGTGGATTACTAAACGTCAAAATTTCTTGCCTACTACTATTATTCACTCAAGAAAAACCCTGCTCGAACCCTAATAATGCTACTCCAAATAGTAATGAAACCCACACACCAACGCAAAACACTAACGAAATGCGAGAAATTATAGACTTAGTCAAACAAGTCATGCAACAAATGACAGCAATGATGAGCCTCCTCGTCACCTTCACGACTAAAAACTGTGCAGCTTCAGCTCGTTGAAAATTATTATTTGGAATGCCAATGGCCTATCCAAACACTTACTTGAAGTTAAAGCTTTAAGGCTGGTATCGACCTCTCAAGAAACAGCTCAAGAAATTTTTGGATTTATTTCTTGAGTAAAAAATAGTAGTAGGCAAGAAATTTTGACGTTTAGTAATCCACCGTGAAAACCAAGTGAAATGAAGAAGAGCATCAAAAACGTAAACAAAATAAACCTTTTTGTAAACATAAGCAATTAGAAAGTTCTTGAAAATATTAAATAAAAGCTTTAAATATATGTTTTCAATAGTTTTATTTTGTTGTTATTTTAGGAAATCATCGAAAGCGACTAGGATGACTTTATATTACTGGTATATTGTGGTATATTGATGGCCGGAATGGAAGAAAATATGAGAAATCGATGCCAACTATGCCCTTGCATCATTAGAAAAATTGTGCATTCTATTTTTCGTTTCTTTTTTGCAATTTTCACTAACGATTTCCACGATTTTTTTTCAACACGCAACAAACGTCAAAATTTCTTTAAGAAATAAATGCTCGATGATATATTTCTTGACAAAACCTGTGTTGCTGTGTTCGCATAATGTTGAAAAATAGTATTAAAAAAGTGTACTAAATTTCTTGAGAGGTCGATACTCGCTCAAGAAAGTTTCACAAGAAAAATTTCTTGAGCATTTCTTGTACGTCATTTTATATGAAACTTTTGCATTTCTTGAGAGGTCGATACTAAGCTTTAAGCCGGAATTACAATAGCGCTGTGGCAGTAGCAGTGATCGTTTTTCGAAATCAGCTGATTTTTAGAAACTACGGTTTTCAATGAAGCGGCACATAATACAGCAGAGGCAGCTGGCAGCACCGCTCCGTTTAGCCCAAATTCTAAATTCGCTGCCGCTGCCTTCAATCGCAGCCAACTTCAAAGTGTTGATGTGAACTGAACTTGTCAACTTGACAAGGGATGACGGAAAATCGTTCCACAATACATCATATTCCTACCCTGTCGGAAAAACAAGCAACCAAAAAGTTATTGTTGATGTGAACTTATGTCTGATTCCGTACTATCCAATGTAAAATATTTTTTTAATAATTGTGAGTTTCCGTACTTTGATGCCAACAAGCGGGAGAGAATTTAATTTTTACTTAATTAATTTCCACTAGCAAATATTGCTGGCGGGATGCAAAAGCAAAGAAGAAGAAAGAGCAGAGGAAAAAATGAAACAAGATTGATTATTTTAATTGAAAAAAAGTGGACATGAAAATGGTAAGTAAATTTATGTCACCACGTGTCCAAGGTAAAAGGAAACAGACCTAATATATAAAGAAGTCACTGCCAAATACTGCGAACGCTCTATTGTGTTTGGTCTGGCAGTCACTGCTCATATTAGACGCATCAGCTGATTCCGAAAACCGTCGCTGCCCGCTGCCACATCGCTGATGTAATTTAGGCTTTACTTCAGACCCATGATTTAGATATACTCCTCATATCTGAGACCCACTTTACTGACAAAAGCTACTTTGAAGTACCCAACTACAAGTTCTACAAAGCTCATGGAGGCTCAGGTATCTTGATACGGAAAAGTATTAAACATTACAAAACGAATTCATTCCGTACAAATGCTATACAAGCCACAAATATTGTCATTGAAGACTCGAGCGGTCAGCTTACACTCTCTGCTATCTATAGCCCACCGAGGCACTCAATCAGTACTGCTGAATATGAAAATTTCTTCAAAAATCTCGGAAATCGATTTCTAGTTGGCGGAGATTACAATGCCAAACACACATTCTGGGGCTCTCATCTCATTACCCCTAAAGGAAGACAGCTATATAATGCTATTAGCAATCTCAATTTAACTCCATTCTCTACTGGAACTCCCACTTATTGGCCAACAGATAAAAATAAAATACCCGACTTAATCGATTTCTGCGTGGTGAAAGGCATGACTTCCTCAGATATAACTTGCAAATCGTGCTTTGAATTGTCTTCCGACCATTCTCCAATCCTGGTAACAATTCATAAAAATTTTACACCGACATCGGATCAATGCCGCCTTTACAATCGGAAGACTGACTGGGAATACTTCCGACACATTATCTCGTCTAAGCTTGACTTGAAATTAGCGCTGAAATCTGCTGAAGATATAGAGGCAGCAGTCGAACATTTTAACAGCTGCATCCAACAAGCTGCATGGAAATCAACTCCCACCCTCATCAGACAAAAAAGACAAGCGTTACCCACAACATACAAGCTAAGCTCAAAGAAAAGCGACTCGCAAGGAGAAAATGGCAACAAACCCGTCACCCGACGACAAGAAAAGATTGAATGCTCTCACCAAAGAACTCAAAAATATCCTCAACATTGAACACAACAGACAAGTTCAACAATATCTCAGTAATATTGATGCAACAGCTGCAACTGATTACTCCCTTTGGAAAGCTGCTAGTAAGCTAAAAAGGCCTATTCTCTACAATTCTCCAATACGAATGGAAAATAACGAATGGGCGAAAAGTGACGCAGAGAAAGCAAATACTTTTGCACGTCACCTAAAATCAGCATTCACCCCACATGATATTGAACCCTCACTAAGCACAACAACAGAATTGAAAAATATTCTGAGTCATCCCTATCAAATGGACCTCCCCATAAAAAGATTCGCATTATCGGAGGTAAAAACCGTAATAGCGAAACTCAACCCAAAGAAAGCTCCTGGGTACGATATTATTAATGGCAATGTACTAAAACACTTACCTCACGAAGGCATAAAATTTCGCACCCAACTGTTTAATGCAGTACTAATAACTGCATTCATACCTCCTCAACGGAAAGTCGCTCAGATGAAAATGATACTGAAACCAGGAAAGTCCCCCGATTCGGCAGCGTCTTACAGACCCATTAGCCTGCTGCCTGTTGTCTCAAAAGTCTTGGAAGTTCTTTTCCTTAAAAGACTCCTACCCAAAATAGAAGAGCGTAAAATTATACCTAATCACCAGTTTGGCTCCAGAAGAGGGCACGGAACAATTGAACAAGTACATAGACTTACCGAGAAAATCTACTCTACCTTTGAGCAAAAAAAAATATTGTACAGCTGCCTTTCTAGATATATCCCAAGCTTTTGATCGCGTATGGCACGACGGCCTCCTCTATAAAATTAAAAATACTCTCCCCACAAATTACTTTTTGTTTATACAGTCTTATCTAAAAAATCGTTACTTTTTCGTCAAAGGAGCAGAGCAGTCTGAGCTTTACGAGAGCTTAGCAGGCGTCCCGCAAGGTAGTGTAATGGGCCCAATACTGTACCTACTTTACACATATGACCTCCCAATAGCAGAAGGAGTCACTATCGGCACTTTTGCCGATGACACTGCCGTACTGGCTGCAGACCTCAACCCTAACGTGGCCTCACTTAAGCTTCAAAGAAGTCTAAATAAAATTACCCATTGGCTGAAAGACTGGTGAATAAAGTCAAATGAGTCAAAATCTGTCCAAGTGACGTTTACCACTAGACGTAACACTTGCCCACCCGTAAAACCCAATGGCATTGATATACCGCAAAGTGACGTAACAAAGTACCTTGGTATGCACCTCGACAGAAAACTAACATGGAGAACCCACATATTCACCAAACGAAAAGCTCTTGGTATAAAACTGAGAAAACTTTATTGGCTCATGAATCGAAACTCCCAACTATCAATCGACAACAAACTCCTGCTCTACTCAGCCATCTTAAAACCCATTTGGACCTATGGCATACAGCTGTGGGGAACCGCAGCAAACTCAAATATAGAGATTCTCCAAATATTCCAATCAAAAACCATAAGAATGATTGTAAATGCGCCCTACTACGTCACGAACGACCAACTACATCGCGACCTAAAGATACCCACTATCGCTCAAGAAATCAGAAAGTATGCTGCATCATACAAAATGATGCACTACAATAAATGAATACGCTACTGAGAGCAATCCATACATGACCACCATGTTTATTAAGTTATTATTAATTACTAATTGGGTAAGAATATACTATTTCAGCAAAAAAAAAAATTATGTTTGAATTTTTTGACGCAAAGTTGTGGAAACGTTACATATGACGGGAGCTATTAATGGCTAGTTTAATTTTTTTATTTCGCATTGATCGTAATTTCAAAAATGTTGCTACAAAGGTATGAATTTATAGTCAAATTACATTTTTTTTGTTAGAACATGTCATGTATTGCAAAAAAACATACAAAGCAGATGTTAAGATCTTTTTTTTTCAAACTGTGGAAAAAATTTTTATTCACAATTTTTTACAAAGTTGTTTAAACAAAACTACTGATTTATGTATGTATGATGCAAAATGGTGTTTAGTCAAATCATTAATATTTATGTAGATGCTGAGTAAAATTTCATTCTTCTAATACGTTCGAGTATTTGACCCTTTAATGATAAATTAACTACATACATACGTTTTCATAAGAATTGAGAAAATTATAATATTTTATGTACTACTGAAATTGGCGAATCCGACAACTCCCTGCATTCAACATTTCTACTATTGGTTTGAAAGAATGGTATAGCCTCGTTCCTTTAACTGTTTTCGCCCTTTTAAAACGTTTTTGTAGCTTTTTTTCTATTTCTTCGTACTCGATTCGAGATGAATATTCGAAGACAATATTTTCGAAGTATTGGTTTGCCCACATAAACAATTCATAAGGAGTAGTTATTTGGTCATTAAGAGGCCTTTGCATACTTGCACGAGATGCTAATCTCTTTACGGTACCTCCCACTCCATCACAAGCACCTTTGCCATGAGAAGTTGCGAAGAAATGCCACTCAGCATCAACATCGAAGTTTTTTTAAAGTACAATAAATTTGCAATATTGTACTTGTTTTTGTATTGAGCCGCACATCCGTCAGAGAAAAAATAAATTTTTCTCACATTCTCGCTACCAAAGATAAGTTTTATATGGTTTATCATCTTTGTGTTGAATAGTTGCACGGCGATAGTGTTATGGATATTAATTTCCGATATAACGACAAAGCATTCGTTTAAAATAGTGTCTTCATTTTTATAATATATGACATACGGATGAAGAGTAGCCTGATCATTTGACCAGTGATATGACTGCACTGCATCCTGTATCTTGAAGCTATAGTTTTCGGCAAAATCTAGTGTGACCAAAAACTCCCCATTTTTTAAATTTTCTTTTAAAAAAGTCAAATACTGTGCTTGACGTTTTGCAATGTAGTCATCCAATGTTTGCAATGTTTACATCCAACTGGTACGCACGATGCTGGTCGAAGCTTTGTAAATTTTGAAATACTAATCTTTATATCTGAGTATCTGACTAAAAATTTTTCGTGAAGTTCTTTTAAGTTGAAAAGCAGTAGTCTTTTTTGAACGCTTGTCCTCTCTCCATCGACTAAAACTGAAACGCAGTCTTTCTTGCCGGGCATCATCACACGGCTGTTTTCGTCCATCTCATTTTCAAAAAATATAAGATAAGCTACATGAAGCCTGATTAATTAACTGTAGTATCCTAGTACTTTCATTAAAATCGGATAATCACTTACAAAGTTACAGGCTTTTGTTTAAAAGCCTACAAAAAAGTTTAATTTGCAATAACTTCCGCAAAAATATGCGAAATAAAAAAATTAAACTAGCCATTAATAGCTCCCGTCATATGTAACGTTTCCACAACTTTGCGTCAAAAAATTCAAACATAATTTTTTTTTGCTGAAACAGTATATTCTTACCCAATTACTTTTAACGAACTACAAAATTGTTAGATTTTTGATAATTAGATAATTGGATGCTAAAAAAAAAAAAATAAATCCAAAAATTTCTTGAGCTGTTTCTTGAGAGGTCGATACCAGCCTTAACCCTAATTAGATAAACTACGTCGAAATGACGTATTAATTTTTATTTTTACGCTCTCAGACTTTCATTTATTTCCGAAGCAACTTCATACGCTCAGTTTTCTCATTTGGTAGTTGTAGCTCATTGGTGGTGCTCGATGTTTTACGGTTAATTTTTTTTCATCTGAGTTATGATCACAACGTACTTTAAAACGACGTAGCTTTAACTTTAGTGTGACATTTTGGTTAATTTGTTAACAAATGTATGGATGAAAAAGACATGAAATATCTTCTTTGCAAAGAGCTTTGCGCAACACCATACAAGTTGCCTTACAAAATTGAGATGGAATTAGTGATACCCAAGAAGACGACAAAAAATAACATCAGCAACGATCCCGAAGGCAGTAGAAATCAGGATCTTCACAGAAAAGAAAATACTGTTGGTTCTGTCCTTCCAAAATAAGACGCATGTCAAAAAAGAATGCTTCAAGTGTAACACTCCTCTGTGTGAACAACACCAAAACCAAGTTTGTAACACATGCTTATAATCTTGCTTGATTTTATTATTTTTTGTTTTTAAATATTATTTAAAGCAGGGCTGCTCACCTCATAGGCACTCAAAGCACAATTGTTTTTGTTTTGTTCCGAATCATAGGCACAGATACATATTTTCACCTCAAATATGAAAATAAAATTTTCTTTGCACTCCCATAAGCACTCAGATATAAAAAAATTTTATATGTATGTGCCTATGGTTCATATTGAATGTGCAGAGCAAAGGCACTTTGTATAGGAGCTCGAGCACTGCCGTAAGAAATCGAAATTTACAATAACAAATGTGTAATGAAAAAAAATTCAAAAAATGAAAGCACTGTAAAAAATTAGTATTCAAAAAATTTTCATATAAAAAATAAAATAAAAATAGGTAAAAAAAACTTTTTAAGTTAAACGGTTTTATGTTATACATACATTGCAATGTTTAAGATAAATGTACTAAAAACCAAAAAATAATAAAATAGATACAGTCGTGGGAATTATAAACATTTGCATAGACTAGACTAAAATAAAACCGTGGGGCACGTCAATTGTCTACAATCGTTGATTAAAATGTTTGTTTTGTAATGTTACACTATAATTAGGCAGTTGTTCAACCGACAACGATGGACGTGTGATAAGTAGGGCTAGAATGTGGAAAAAAAGCTAGCAAGCTCGATTATAAGCGAGTTTTAGGGTTTCATAGTGGTGAGCGAGTAGTACTTTTATCATATGTTTTGTCGATTAAAGACAAACTACGAGCAGTGAAACGATTCCTCGTGTGAATGTCCAACGATAAACTAGTTGAAACATCTCTTTTATTAACATGGAGTGTATAACTATTGGAATTTCCATGAGCAAGAAAATAGTAAGTATTTTCCTCACCGTCTGCGGGCCAACTGCCTAACGACGAATTAAACGATTCTTCTATCGCACATTAAGTCGATAATTTGTAGACAATTGACGTGCCCCCCGGTTTTATTTTAGTCTAGTCTATGCAAATGTTTATAATTCCCACGACTGTATCTATTTTATTATTTTTTGGTTTTTAGTACATTTATCTTAAACATTGCAATGTATGTATAACATAAAACCGTTTAACTTAAAAAGTTTTTTTTACCTATTTTTATTTTCTAGTTTTTAGTTTTTATTTCGCATTCTGTTTAATTCATTTAGTGCTTCATTATTGCAAGGTTTCTTGCCCGTTAGTTTATTGCAGTCCAACGCCTCTATAGCGACCCACGCGCCACCTATCGGAAGTTTTTTTTAGGAAAATATTTCCTTTCAAGGTAGTAATACATGTTCCGAATTTCAGCCAAATCGGACCATAAATGCGATTTTTGTAAATATAGCGACCCACGCGCCACCTAGCGGAATTTTTTTTTTAAGAAAATATTTCTTTTCAAGGTAGTAATACATGTTCCGAATTTCAGCCAAATCGGACCATAAATGCGATTTTTGTAAATATAGCGACCCACGCGCCACCTAGCGGAATTTTTTTTTTTAAGAAAATATTTCTTTTCAAGGTAGTAATACATGTTCCGAATTTCAGCCAAATCGGACCATAAATGCGATTTTTGTAAATATAGCGACCCACGCGCCACCTAGCGGAATTTTTTTTTTAAGAAAATATTTCTTTTCAAGGTAGTAATACATGTTCCGAATTTCAGCCAAATCGGACCATAAATGCGATTTTTGTAAATATAGCGACCCACGCGCCACCTAGCGGAATTTTTTTTTTAAGAAAATATTTCTTTTCAAGGTAGTAATACATGTTCCGAATTTCAGCCAAATCGGACCATAAATGCGATTTTTGTAAATATAGCGACCCACGCGCCACCTAGCGGAATTTTTTTTTCATAATATTGCATTGTCATCGGGGTTATACATGCGTGCAAAATTTCAGATTAATCGGTTGACAGGAAGAGGGTGAAATTTGAATTACTAAATTTGACCCAAGAATAAAGAATAAAACAAACGGGGTGAGCTAAATAAAACCGTTTAAAAAGGGGGTGTATTGGCGTGAAAAGAAATAAAATGAAAACCAAATGTATTAAATATTTTCAACTATTTAATTATAATTCTTTGTCTCAAATAAATGTGTATATCTGTTAGTATGGTTACAAATAAGCAAGGAAATTATATGCAAATTTGTAAGGACTCAGAAACTTACCGCTGTGGCTGGATAGAAAATCGCAAGTGAAATATACAAAAAGAAAATTAAAAGCGAAGACCGGCACATTTGACTTTCGTATATATATTAAAAATTTGGAAATGCAGTTTTACTGCATATGTATGTGTAGACCTACATATGCATATTGAGAAATGCATATGCATGAGGGTGGTCCGAAATATTTAGACTCCAGGTCTAAACAGTATGTGATACTACCATTTGAAAATAAATTCTAAAATAATATTTTATTGGAATTCATAAAAAAATTTAAATGAGCAAAAAAATTTTTCAGTGCATATACAAAATTTGTAGATGTATTGAGTTTTGTACTTTCAATACGAGAGCGTTGAGCAGCCCTGATTTAAAGAGTTGTTTTGTTAGGAAAACTAAAAAACTTTTGTGAATTTAGAATTAAGAATGAAATTTGCACTTTTTTGTGAAGGCTATCTAATTTTTGTGGCTTTTTGTTAAACAAATTTATTTCTTTATTAATCTATATATATAATAAAAATAGGTAAAAAAAACTTTTTAAGTTAAACGGTTTTATGTTATACATACATTGCAATGTTTAAGATAAATGTACTAAAAACCAAAAAATAATAAAATAGATACAGTCGTGGGAATTATAAACATTTGCATAGACTAGACTAAAATAAAACCGTGGGGCACGTCAATTGTCTACAATCGTTGATTAAAATGTTTGTTTTGTAATGTTACACTATAATTAGGCAGTTGTTCAACCGACAACGATGGACGTGTGATAAGTAGGGCTAGAATGTGGAAAAAAAGCTAGCAAGCTCGATTATAAGCGAGTTTTAGGGTTTCATAGTGGTGAGCGAGTAGTACTTTTATCATATGTTTTGTCGATTAAAGACAAACTACGAGCAGTGAAACGATTCCTCGTGTGAATGTCCAACGATAAACTAGTTGAAACATCTCTTTTATTAACATGGAGTGTATAACTATTGGAATTTCCATGAGCAAGAAAATAGTAAGTATTTTCCTCACCGTCTGCGGGCCAACTGCCTAACGACGAATTAAACGATTCTTCTATCGCACATTAAGTCGATAATTTGTAGACAATTGACGTGCCCCCCGGTTTTATTTTAGTCTAGTCTATGCAAATGTTTATAATTCCCACGACTGTATCTATTTTATTATTTTTTGGTTTTTAGTACATTTATCTTAAACATTGCAATGTATGTATAACATAAAACCGTTTAACTTAAAAAGTTTTTTTTACCTATTTTTATTTTCTAGTTTTTAGTTTTTATTTCGCATTCTGTTTAATTCATTTAGTGCTTCATTATTGCAAGGTTTCTTGCCCGTTAGTTTATTGCAGTCCAACGCCTCTATAGCGACCCACGCGCCACCTATCGGAAGTTTTTTTTAGGAAAATATTTCCTTTCAAGGTAGTAATACATGTTCCGAATTTCAGCCAAATCGGACCATAAATGCGATTTTTGTAAATATAGCGACCCACGCGCCACCTAGCGGAATTTTTTTTTTAAGAAAATATTTCTTTTCAAGGTAGTAATACATGTTCCGAATTTCAGCCAAATCGGACCATAAATGCGATTTTTGTAAATATAGCGACCCACGCGCCACCTAGCGGAATTTTTTTTTTTAAGAAAATATTTCTTTTCAAGGTAGTAATACATGTTCCGAATTTCAGCCAAATCGGACCATAAATGCGATTTTTGTAAATATAGCGACCCACGCGCCACCTAGCGGAATTTTTTTTTTAAGAAAATATTTCTTTTCAAGGTAGTAATACATGTTCCGAATTTCAGCCAAATCGGACCATAAATGCGATTTTTGTAAATATAGCGACCCACGCGCCACCTAGCGGAATTTTTTTTTTAAGAAAATATTTCTTTTCAAGGTAGTAATACATGTTCCGAATTTCAGCCAAATCGGACCATAAATGCGATTTTTGTAAATATAGCGACCCACGCGCCACCTAGCGGAATTTTTTTTTCATAATATTGCATTGTCATCGGGGTTATACATGCGTGCAAAATTTCAGATTAATCGGTTGACAGGAAGAGGGTGAAATTTGAATTACTAAATTTGACCCAAGAATAAAGAATAAAACAAACGGGGTGAGCTAAATAAAACCGTTTAAAAATGATTTGGTATTTAATTGTAACGCTAAAACTTGAAAACGGCTGAACCAAATCAAATACTTCCTTAAGGGGGTTTGTTTGTTGTTACCCCGCGAAGGTTTAGTCGAAGAAAAAATTAAAAAATTTTAGGGGGGCGTGGCACCTCCCATACAACCTTAATTTTTAAAGCTGGTTATCTCTAAAACAGTTCAAGGTAGGGAGCTGAAAATTGGTACAGAGGTAGGTGATATCAAAACCCTTCTCACTCAGAAAAGTGGGGGTTATCAGAAAAGGGGGCGTGGTACCTCCCATACAACCTTAATTTTTAAAGCTGATTATCTCTAAAACAGTTCAAGGTAGGGAGCTGAAAATTGGTATAGAGGTAGGTGATATCAAACCCTTCTCACGCATAAAAGTGGGGGTTATCGGAAAAAGGGGCGTGGCACCTCCCATACAAACTTAATTTTTCATGCTGAATATCTCTAAAATTGTTTACGCTAGGGACTTGGAAATTGGTGTGGAGATAAACGAAAACAATTCCATATTAACGCAAAATAAAAGAAGTTATACGAAAAGGGGGCGTGGCACCTCCCAACACTTAATTTTTTAAGCTGAATATCTTTAAAAGGATTTAATTCAGGGACCTGGAAATTGGTACAGAGCTATATGATACCAAAACAATTTTTGCGCATAAAAGCGTAGGTTATCGAAAAAGGGGACGTGGAACCTGCCATACAAACTTAATTTTTCAAGCTGATTATCTCTAAAGGAGTTCAAGGTAGGGAGCTGAACATTGGTATAGAGCTTAATGATATCGAATGCATTCCCATGCATAAAAGTGAGGGTTATCGGAAAAGGGGGCGTGGCACCTCCCATACAAACTTTAATTTTCAAGCTGAATATCTATAAAAGCGTTTAAGGTTGGGACCTGAAAATTTATCAGGAGATTAACGATATCAATAGCATGCTTATGAAAAAAACAGTAGTTTTGGGAAAAGGGGGCACCTCCCATGCGTTCTTAATTTTTAAGGCTAAATATCCCTAAAAGCGTTCAAGGCATGTACATAGAAATCACTATGCAGATATACGATATCAATACCATGTTCACCCAAAAAAAAAAAAAAATTTATCGAAAAATGCGGCATTGCACCTCCCATACGTACTAAACTTTTTAGGCTGAATATATCTAAAAGGGTTGGAGGAGAGGCCTGAAAACCATTATGGAGGTATACTATATCAATACTCTTACTTACTTAGTTAAAATAGCTAATAC
The DNA here is from genome assembly GCA_960531455.1 of Urophora cardui. Classification (NCBI taxonomy): domain Eukaryota; kingdom Metazoa; phylum Arthropoda; class Insecta; order Diptera; family Tephritidae; genus Urophora; species Urophora cardui. The sequence goes on along the minus strand of OY482671.1, from coordinate 46,943,342 downwards.
TCAGTGAAAATAAATATCCAGAACAGAAATGTTGTGCATCGTGCAGCCTTAAACTGAATACTAAAATTATATATTTTTGAAGTTGTATACACAATGAAGTAGTGAAAAATCGTTAATTTTCTATTAAAAATAATACGAAATATGAAATTAATAAAAAAAATCTATTCTGGACAGAACGAAGTTTGCCGGGTCAGCTAGTCTCATTATATCTTTAGTTTTATGCTTAAATGTTCCACATAAGATTTGAAATACATGAAATAAATAATCTCAGTCAACAAACAATAAGTTTTATATTTTTAACCTCCTGAAAAGTCATTAAAGGAAGATACGTCATTATGACGTATGCATATACCGCTTGCGCACTTTCTAAGCGTACATCTCTATCCGCGCTTAGTTGTCCATACAAAATTTAAGTGCAGATGTATATGCGCTTAAATAAAAACACGGCTTCTATTTAATTCGACACCACATTTTTGAAAATCCAGCAAACATTGCAGATCTGATGACATTCACAAAAAAAGCTAAAATATTCAAAATTAAATATTTTCGCGTTGAAATTTTCATAAAAACTCAGTTTTTTTGTCTAAATTTACCATTTTTTATTTTTTAGTTCATCACATGCATCTTTATAAAATTACAGCAGTAATTATTTTATACATATGCCAAGCGCCGAAGTGAAATGGTTTGTACAAAATACTTGTACTTTGCGGGGATGTATAGAACTGAACGTCTATTTCATCGCACAATAAGTTCTGTACTTGTCTTAATTGCAGTTTTAGCTTTCATATGGAACTAAAAAATCCAAGTTCCAAGACTTTTGAATTTTGCATTTTTGTCCACGTCCGAAGTGCGACGTTAGCAGGGGGATGCCTCAACAGCGTGATGGAAAGCTCAAGTGAGCGACGACTTGGTGTTTGTAATTCGCGCCAGTATTCACGAAGCAGACACGAAATATCATTTTTGAGTTTTGAAAAATTTCACGAGTTTTATTGCAGGAACCATTCCGTTACTTTTTAAAGATTCAAGGTTGGACACTTTTTGAAGAGCTTCTGGTAATGAAATAGTTTCGTTTTCAATCTATAATATCAATTAAAATAAAATTAATAAAACATAAATTTCCTCAAGTTATATTACCTTCGTTGTTTCGAGAAGCGCTATAACTATCCTAGGTATTGCAGCTGCAGTTCCATTTACTGTATGTGCATATTTCAGATGTCCACTCTTCTCACGATATTTAATATTAAGTCGCTTTGTTTGATAATCTGTGCAATTACTGCAGCTGGATACTTCACCCCACATTTGTCTACCAGGCATCCATGCTTCGATATCATACTTTCGAAATGCAGATGCACCCAGTTCTATTGGCGGCATGTCTAGGAGTCTAAAAATGAGGTTTAATTGCTTGTATAAAGATAATTGAAAATTTTTAAAGCATTCCAGTATTATCTCCGATTGGTGCTGCGAGCATACCGAAAACATTTCAACTTTAGTAAACTGATGTACTCTGAAATGCATAAAATAAAAAAGTTTTTCAAATATGAACTAATATGCAAACGAACACTTTAATATGCATAAAGTTGTCCACAAATAAATTGCTTGTTTCTCAACAAAAAAAAAACTGTTTTTACGAAATAGCTATCACATCTACCATCGCTGTATGAGCTAATTGGATTTTTCCGCTTATTCCAAAGTATAAAAATTAAAATTAAAAATAATAAATTTCGTGCTAGACACTAACATGCCTAATAATGTTAAATTATAAATTGTGCTGTTGTACATACAACTACTGTACACAGCGCCCGCTATATCTCAGCTGCCAACCATTATTCAACACTTGCATAGCAGATGTACGAAAATCGTACACTAAGTGAGGTTAGATTGAATAGAACAATGGCATATATAAGTGAAAAATCCAACAGCTCAGCAGGACCATCGGTAGCCGCAGTGCTTAGCGCTTCGCTAATATTCGACTACTGATGGTTGGAGCGTAGGTCCAAAGCCAGGTGTGCTCCCGACAAGATGTCTGATGATGAAAAAAGTGGTTTTTAACACGCTTTTATTAGTTTCACCTGTATGTATGTATGTATATATGTATGTATGTATGTAAACATAGCATACTTTTAGGCCAAAGCGTGTGTATTCATACACTGAAGTTTTTCAGTGTGAGATGTGCTTATTCTTCGAAATAGCTATCACATCTACCATCGCTGTATGAGCTAATTGGATTTTCCGCTTATTCCAAAGTATAACTGTTTTATTTGCAAATTTTTTTTACAAAATTGTTCATGGACGTTGTATTTGATGTATTGTGGTCTAACTTTCGTCGTTTGGTCAGGTACTTCGTGTTCTTGTGATATGTTCGTGCATTAGTCCGTTCGGGCCACGTGTGTGTGTGTGTGTGTGTGAGTCTGTGATGTGCGTATAGGTATACAGATCTATTTTTCTGTCATCTTTTCATTATTGTAGCCTCGTTAACCAGGTAGGTCAAAGCCCGTTATTGTCTTCTTGTGTGATGTTTTATGTCGGTTTTAGGTTTCCTGTCCTCTTTTTGGTATAGTACCTTAAGTGGTTCAAATAATGTATCTGATGCGGTGTTTATTTGTTCATTTAGGCTGTGTGCCAATCGGTAACATTTTTCTCTATGGGAAAATGAGGTAGAAAATTTTACCATGTTGAGAAAAAAAACACAATTTTGCTGTGCCAAACGGAATAGAAAATTTTGACAGTTACAAAGATAAACTTTTGGGCGAACACGGACAACGATACAATTTTAAAACGTAAAATGAATATAATTGTTGATGGCAATATTGATGGAAATAGCAGAAATGTATTCATGTAATGATCTGATGTTATTTTGTTTTTAAATATTTGTGTTACTTGTATATGTATGCAATTACAAAATGTCAAAATTGTACCTAGCCCATTGAGCTAGGTAAAATTATGACAATAGAATTCACCACGAATACTGCCAAAATTTTACTCCCTTATGTCAAAATTTCATTTTTTCTACCGATTGGCACACAGCCTAATTACTTTATATATATCTTCATATTTTCTAATATGTTAACCCATTTTGCCTTATGTTGTATGTGTAGAATTTTAGCTGTTTTTCCTATTTTCATTGGTGTACACTTGTTTTCTGCCGAAATTTGATTCCACTGTCGCACTATGGCGCCTCTGCCGTAAAAACGTGGCTAAAATCCAAAATTTCAGGAAATTGTTCTATAAATCCAATATATGTATCTAAAGAGAATTTTAGTTTAGGAGGTAGAGCCGCTCAAAGTTGACAAATTTTCAACCCAGAAAAAGATGTGTTATTTTTGTTATTTTTTTTTTTGCATTTAACATTATTTTCCTGTTGATAAAGCGGTCGGTTGCTACTTATTTGTAATGTGATGAAAGGAAATTCAATTCTAAGTTTAAACAAAATAAATAATAGCTTAAAAAAACTAAAAAACACGCTTTAATAAAAATCGTACTAAAAATTTAGAAATAATTTAATTAGAAACAAAATGATGAACGAAAATATAAGTATTTAAGGAAAAGCGTGGGGTGCTCAGTATGTCAAAAAATATTTAAAATCGGTGTTTTTTGCTAATAATTTTATTTTGACTTTTTTGAGATTTCATATGTATATCGTACTCTTTAATTTCGCAACTAGGTATATTTTTGTACTAGTTGTACGAATCGAATATTTTCATGTTTAAATATTATTGAGCACCCCCACGCTTTTCCTTAAATACTTATATTTTCGTTCATCATTTTGTTTCTAATTAAATTATTTCTAAATTTTTAGTACGATTTTTATTAAAGCGTGTTTTTTAGTTTTTTTAAGCTATTATTTATTTTTAACTTTTTAGTGAAATTTTTCATTAAAGGATGTTTTATGCGGACGCAAGAATAAAAGTAAAAAGAAGTCTGATGGGATGTGGTGTTCTCCGAAATAGATCTACATACATATGTATTTATATGTAACTTCTACCAAAAATCCCAATATGCAGTGAAGTAAACTAGCTTATTATGCAATATTTTCAGAAAGTGAAGAGAAGTTGAGGTGAAGCATTTGAAAAGAACAAAAAAAAAGAAACCTGATTGAATAAATTCGAATGTAGACAACAAAGTTCCGTATACGATTGTAGCGTAATGGTGAGGTATGCTGCCTACGGACCAAGGAGCTCAGGTTCGAGTCTCGAGTGGTGCATGTTTTTTTTTTAGTTTTTATTTTTTTTTTTTTATTTTTAGAGAAATTTTTTCACCTCACGTTTACAAAACATTGTATAAAAATTGCTTTCCAAACGTGAAATGTAATTATAGAATTAGGGTTCCTTTTCGTTGATTCAGCACTTACTATTAAATGAATTACAAACAAAAGCAGTTCTTGCTTTGCAGACGTATGTATGTACATGCGGCTGATTTCATTGCAAATACAACAAACCCAAAACAGAAAGCTACAAGCTTCATTTTTTTTGAGTGAATTTATGCATTGAGTTTGTCGCCATCGCTATGAGCGATCGCTGGCTGTTGTGCGTTAGTTCGCTCGCTATTTGAGTGGTTATACGTTTTTCTTTGAACATTTGTTTGTGATTTGAGAAGAATGTATTTTTGAGCGTTCGTGAGTGTTTTTCCGTACCCTGAAAGCTTGTTACTTATTGGCTTATATACGGGAGTGAATTGAAATTCATAGAGGCTATTTTGAGGAAAGGTAACTGAAAAGCCGCAATGAAGCATGAAGTATAATGTTGAATGTCCTACTATATGATGCCGTTGGGCTGTTGATGTCATGTTTCGAATCCGGAGGAGAATAGAAATAATAGAGAGAACACAATAAAAGTGAATGTTTGAAAGATATAATAATTTAGATAATTTAGTTAAATGTTACAACTTTTAGGATGGGATGAAGTTACATACATACATACATACATACATACATACAGGTGAAGCTAATAAAAGCGTGTTAAAAACAAATTTCTTGTTCTCTGTTAAAAGTTGTCGGATATACCTGTTTTTCGAAAAGCCTATTTTTAGGCCCTTTTTCAAACTTTGATGGAAAAAAGGCCAAAAAAGGTATTTGCGACATTAAGGGCCGTTTACTCAACCTCTGATTAATGCTAACCGGAGGATAAAGGCCCGGTTAACTTATGGGCTGCATTATCGACCACATGGTAAATGTATGGTGTGATGAAGTCGATAATGATGTTTAACCGGACTTTAACCGTGATTCTAAAATTTTCGAAAATGGGCGGCACCACGCCCATTTATTAAAGAACAAAATTTTAAAGTTTTATAAGTCATAACTCAGAAATTATAACCGATATATCGATGAAATTTAGCATGAGTGATGTAATTACTAAGGCGAATATTTGGACGAAAAATTGCCAAAATCGGTTAACGACTACGCCCACTTTTATAAATGGGTATTATCAAGGGGGTAACTAAAACTTTTCAAGCGATATCTTTGTCAAATATAAAGATAATTCATTGAAATTTTGTGGCACGAGTCGCACAATAGACCGAAAACAAAAAACAGAAAAAGGTTTGAAAATGGGCGTGGCACCGCCCCTTTTTGGACAAATGAATCTACGAAATTTCGGAGCCCTTAACTCGAAAAATAATTGATATATTATGACGAAACTTAGTGTTTACACTTTTATTACTTGTTCTAATATACGTTAAAAAATTTGGCGAAATCGGTTTATAACCACGCCTACTTTTTTACAAAAACATTTCTAAAAAGACCTTGTGAAATTTGTGGCGTGACATCTAACAATAATATGTATATGCTTAGTCGGATAATTGATACAAATTTTAAAAATGGGCGTGGCTACGCCCACTTTAAGCGGTATCTGCATTATATAAAATACACCGTGTTTCCGTCAAACGTAAACAAATAATGAGAGAATCCCTTTGCCAAAATAGTTGACTTATCTGGTCTAACGCTCAAATTTAAGTTTGAAAACCAAATTTCATTAATTTTGAGCTTACAAATTCTTGTTTTTGCATTTTTATAAAAATTTTAAACTTTGACGAATTATTTTGAGGCACCCTGTTATTGTGGGCCTATGAATTTTCTACCACAAAAAGACAAAAAGTTCAAATAATTAGCTTTCAGATGCAGTTTAAATATTTGAAATATCTCTATTGGTTCAAAAGTTATGATTTTTGCAACGAAAGTGTGTCGTTCATGATTTTTTTTATTGTAATCCCTTATGTGTTCCCGATATCTGGTCTTGATTTGGCGTCCTGTTTGTCCTATATAGCTACTTTGGCATTCGCAAGTCAATTTGTATACGCCTTGCTTGTCAAAGAGGTCTTCCTTGTTAATGTTCTTTCGTAGAAGTTTTAACACGTTGTTCCTGTTGTTGTTGTTGTATTAGAAATACAAGGCCCTGCCTAGGCAACACACCTTTGTCATAAACTATCATCAAATTCATCTAACGGTAGACCGAGGAATGTTACAGCCTCTATGGGGTTTGTCCAGAGGAACAGTGGTGTTAGGTGGGTTGGGTTTGACGGGCATGTGAAGAGGTGTTGGGTGTTATGCGGCGACTCTCCACATGCTGAGCATACATTTGGTATGCTTGAATCAATTCTGGGCCTGTATGAGTACAATCTGATACATTAATGAAAAATTTAATTTAATTGCATAAAATTGTTGTCCAGTGTCTTCCGTAAGGTGCTGCCTTGTCAGTGAACGTGTTCGACATAAACTGACTGCGAATTCATCAGCCCACTAATAATCTGAAATAAATAGCAAACACGTAAAGAAAAAAAAAAAAAATGTCAGTGCCATCGCGCAAAAATACATTGCGAAAAGCTGCTTCTCCTCCCCCCACTCCCCTCCCCTATACATCGACCGCGACAGCTTTATTTGAGAGGATGGAAAATAGTGTGGTGAAAAGGCTAGAGCAGCAGAGAGAAGAGATAGTAAAAATGCTCGATCAACAAAGAGATGCAATAGTTGACCAACTAACTGCAGTAGTGTGTCAGGCAGAGGAGAGAATGCTGCAGAGGTTTGGTGAGTTAGCGGCTGAAAAAGCAAATTTAAAGAGCTCAGTAATGGCTCTTGAAAAAAGAGTTACTACAGTGGAAAATGCATGCGCAGATGTCCTCATTCTCCGTAGTGAGTTAGCGGCTGCTCAAACTCAATTACGTTCGCTGGAGAGTGCTGCTGTTTCTGCTGACGTCGTCATCAACGGACTCCCACAATGTGCGGGTGAGTGTTTAACACAGCTCTTTGCAAAACTATGCAGCGCAGCAGAGCACAAAGCTCCACCATTAAGAGATGCTTTTCGAATTCGGGGTGCCAGTACTGGGAACAAGAACAACAATGCTTGCCCAACAGTTTTTAAACTGTGTTCTGCCACGGATAGAAATCAGCTCTTAAAAGCTGTTGCGTTGTTCTGCAAGGCCCGTAAGAGGTCAATTTTACTTTCTGATATTGGGCTGCCAGGCTATGGGGCGGTTCATATTCATGAAAGCTTACCAAAAAAGGTGCGAGAAGTAATGTAGTACTCATCAGAACTGAGGCGCAAAAAAAAGTTGTTGTCTGCATACTCGGTTCGGGATAAAGTATATGTGCGGCATAAGGTGGGCGAAGGGCCAAAAATGGTGAGAAGCAGAGCGGAGGTGGATGCGATTATTGGAAATGGAGTGCAAAAAAAATAATTATAAGAATCAGGAATGTTAAGTGTATATGATAAGTTATGTTGCTCTTTTTTCTTCTCTTCACCTTTCTCTCTTAACTTGATATTTTCTTTTTATGGTTCTTTACCTAACTATTGGTTATTATATCGCTAGCTTAGAGTGCAAATTGTGTAAGTCCTTTTTTAAAACTTTGTAGGAGAGACGAAAAACAAAAAATTAAAAAATTTCATTTGAAAAAAAAAAATTTCCGTTCATGTAAATATTTTGGACTTACACAATTTTCTTCGATTTTTGGACTTACACAATTTGCGTATCACTGAATAACAACGAGTAGAAATATGACAAGAGTCACAGACTTATTTAGCGCGGTGCGTATTTGATTTTTCTAGCGTTCTACATAAAAATACACTTTTTCTTAAAATGGAATTACACAGTTTGCACTCTAGCTCTATGTGACCTTGCTATCTGCTCTCCGTGTGATTGTATATTTTTGTGCATGGTCGTTACCTTTTGTGGTTGTTCTCCCAGTATGTATATGGATATAAAACCAAGTAGGAAATCGGCTTCCAGCATTGACGAAAACCACAAGATTATGATTGATATTTTATGTAAACAGTCCATTGGGCTGAAAGAGGTACATTTAAATGCGCGGAGTCTTAATGATGACAAGTTGGACTATGTTAGAGATGTCTTTGTGAAATCAGATATAGATGTTATATGTATTTCAGAAACGTGGTTTAATAATGAGATTTCTGATTTTTATTACTGCATCCCTAACTACAGTCTCTACAGGGTTGATCGAACTACGAAAAGAGGGTGAGGAGTTGCAATTTACTGCAAGTCTTCCCTGCAACTAAGGGTCTTATCTGAATCTAAAAATGCAGAAACTGGATTTATTATTGTTGAAGTTACTGACTATGTTAAAAAAATACTTGTTTCTTGTGTGTACAACCCTAATAGGTGTTGCATGTTGGATACGTTATTCCTTGAGTTATCTTCGTATGTGATTGATTATGAATGTTTTGTTGTATGTGGTGATTTTAATGTGAATCTATTAGTGAATGACTCAACATCTAAAAAGCTACTTGACCACGCCCTGTCCTGTCCCTGTCCCGACAAGATATGCACCAAACTCTTGCCCTAGTTTGTTAGATATCTTTTTGACTTCAAGCCCCGACCATGTCTGCAAATATGACCAAATTAGTTTCATTTCTGACCACGACTTAATTTTCTGTGCATTAGATGTAGAATTTAATCGTTCCGTTAATACTGTTATGTCGGTGTATCGTGATTTAAAAGCTGTAAACATAAATGATCTTACAAAAGACCTGTTAAGTGTTGATTGGAGTGTATGTTGGTACAGTGGATCAGAAGGTTGCCTTCTTAAATAATTTGTTAAAAGATCTGTTTGATGTCCACGTACCTCAACGTATTGCCCGGGTTATAAATGTCTCTTGTCCCTGGTATAACTTTAAAGTGAAATCAGCGATAAAATTTCGCAATAAGTTATATGTAAAATGGAAGAGAAGTCGTACTGATCTCGAAAATAAACGGTTATCTCTCCGACCTTTCCCATTTCTTTACATCACGCTCCCTCGAACTGCAACCCTCTAAGTCCTCAGCGACCCTGTTTACGACATGGACGAAGGAGGATAGGCTAGAGCTTGGCATACGGATAGGGAATATACCCATCCCTACCGTAAACATCCCAAAAATCTTGGGTGTTACCTTCGACAGCCTAGCTTCCTTCTCCGCGCATACGACCGCGATCGCGAATAAGGTTCAAAGTCGCAACAAAATCCTCAAATCGCTAGCCGGCCGCACCTGGGGAAAAGACAAAGAAACCCGTATCGCAACATACAAAGCAATCGGCCGGCCGGTCCTTAACTATGCATCGCCAATATGGTAGCCGGGGACTTGCAGGACGCAGTGGAAGAAACTCCAAGCCTGTCAAAATTCGGCGTTACGCACCGCCACGGGAAGTCTACTCATGTCGCCTGAACACCATTTACACCATGAGGCACAGGTGCTCCCAGTTGAGAATCATAACATCATGCTGAGCAAACAGTTTCTCCTGGGATGCTACCGCAGAGGGCACCCAAACAACCATCTACTGGAGCCTGAACCTCCCCCCGGCACATCAAAAAAAACCTTTTCAATCTCAACCCAGAGATTGAAAAATACGTAGATCAACCATTAGACCCCATAACATACAGACAGGCATTAAAAGAGATACACAATGAAACAGTCTCCATCTTCGTTTCAACCCGCCCAGCGTATATAATAATTAGAGACCAACCACCACCAATAGCTGTAGAAGAATTGGAATTGCCAAGAGAAACCCGAGTTATCACAACTAAGATCGGGATTATGTAGTAGGCTCAATTCCTGCAGGGCCAGAATCGATCAAAACATACCTAACGTATGTCCGGCATGTGGAGAGACGCCATGACACACAGCACCTATTTGCATGCCGCCTCAAACCAACCAACTTAACACACTTATCCCTCTGGATAAGCCCAAAAGAAGCTGCAACATTCTTGGGCCTTCCGTTAAGTGAAATTGATGACAATTTGTGAGCAGAACTCGTCGGCTAAGCAGGGCTTAGTACCGCTACAACAACAACAACTAAATCGATTGAGTCGCAAGTGTGTATAGGCTCTTATTGGGCTATGATCACCGTTCAGCTGTTTACTGTTACTGCACCAATAATCGTCCAAATTAATACCGATACTGTTAGAGCCTATACACACTTGCGACTCAATCGATTTAGTCGGGCATTGATTTGCATGGGAATGTATGGAAGCATTCACACTACATTCAATTATACCACACTGTCTCGTCCTCGATATCAATACTTGTAGTAACGTCAGTTGCTAGATCTAACCACATTTCACAATTCTAAAAAACTTTTTTAGTTTCGTACAACCTTACCCGACAGCCATCTTGTTCTTCATTACGTTTTGTTGTGTAGATCAAATCACACGCGTTTTTTATTACTCAAACAAAAACTGAAAATTTATGCACAAATTTTTTGCAAAGATATGAATTCTTCACAAACAATAATAGAGGATGCTTTGCGTAGAATTGCACAACTAGAGAGGGATGTGGAAATGCGTAGGAGCGATCGCCATACAAAGCACCGAAGTCGGCAAATGAAGCGTCACAATCGGCGGTCCGTTATTCGAGATTCCAGTTCAAACAGCCGCTATACCCCACAGCAGGAAAATCAAAATTCTCGGTATAGAGGCTCTGTACGTAGATCTGGGCGTTATTCGTCGTCATCTTCCAGTTCATCTCCTACTAGTGGTTCACGCTCAAGAAGTGGCGAAAATTTAAAATATAATGACGAGCGTATCGCGAGACGAACGACACGGAAAAAAATTAACCCCGGCGAGCGTCACCCGCGAGGTACGACACGGGCGTCAGGCAACTCACCTGACACTATTAACGAAAATTTAGATTCCATTTTAGCACAAGATGAGATTAGAGATGTTGAGCATAATGACGAAGAGCGTATCGCGAGACGAACGACACGTCAAAAAACTAACCCCGGCGAGCGTCACCTGCGAGGTACGACACGGGAGTCAGGCAACTCACCTGACATTAGTAATAGCTCACATTTCGTATATCCAACAAGCGGCACAGGCGAACAACACAGAAATGCTACTGCATCACCAAAGTCTCCAGAGCCAGAAAATGATTTGCCTGAATCTATGTTGGCGTACATTGCGCCAAACATCAATGCACGCAAACAGGGGTTATCAATATGTCAACCAATTGCTGATAATTGGTTGGCGCTGGCAAGATCAGGACTTCCGAAAGAAAATGTTGATGAACTTTTAGAAAAATATCTAATACCGGAAAATTGTCCTGGTCTGGGCGGCCCAGCATTGAATCCAGAGCTTAAATTAACTTTAGCAGCTCACGCTGTAAAAAGAGACAATTATCAATTAGCACTTCAAAATCAGCTAGGCGCGGCGTTGAGCGCGTTGGGCCAAGCATTTTCAAAAACATTGAAACAAAACCCAGAAGATGAATCAAGTAAGGCCATCAATGAAGCTCTCGGAGACGCTGGCAGAATTTTAACTGATTTGCATTACAAGCTATCTACAGCCAGACGCTCTTTTATTTTACCTGGGTTAACTTTGCTGTCTAAAAACGTGGCAACAGAAGGTCCAGTGGACACTTTACTGTTTGGTGAATCATTTACCGAACGAGTCAAGACAGCATCAACGCTAGAAAAGGCAGGTAAAGATATGTTAAAATCGTCGTCAGGCAGCACGAAGCCCATACTTCCGAAAACAGCTTCAGTTCATACACAGAAGCAATATTTAAACTCGAAACCCCCTGTCAAGAAGTACCACCAGAAAAAGAGTTACCAGACAGGGGGCAATGTGTCTCGGAACAAGGCAGGTCATCATCGAGACAGCAGACATCGCAACAACCATCGGCGTTAAACAAGGTAAGCAACATTGCAGGACGATTGAGATTTTTTATAAACCAGTGGCGACAACTCACCACAGATGATGTGGTACTGCAAGTCATAGCTGGATATAAAATTCCTTTTTCTTTACCAGTAAAACAAGAACGGGTACCCAAGGGACCTGTAATTAAAGATGAAGATATGCCAGACTATGTAACAGAAATTAAACATCTTATTGGAAAAAATGCAATAAGTGCGTGTACCTCAAGTGAGGATCAGTTTGTATCATCGTATTTCTTAATTGCAAAACCGAATGGTGGTAAGAGATTTATTTTGAATTTGAAAAAGCTTAATGAATTTATGGTCGCTCCTCATTTTAAACTCGAAGACTGGAAAACAGTAGCACAAATGATAGTAAGAAATGCTTTCATGGCTTCAATCGACCTTGAGGATGCATATTTTCTGATACCAATCCATAAAGATTTTCGAAAATTTTTGAGATTTAGCTTCGCAGGACAGTTGTTCGAATTCAACTGCTTACCTTTTGGTTTATCAGTGGCTCCTTATATATTTACAAGGGTGATGAAACCAGTCGTCAAGGAGTTACGATCAAGAGGGTGGCAATCGGTAGTGTATCTCGACGACATGCTACTGTTGGGAAACTCAGAAGCACATTGTAGGAAGAACATAGTAGAAACGAAATCGCTACTACAGAGGCTAGGTTTCAAAAGGAGTGTTTTATTGGGCACTTCTCTGCTCGCTTATACTCGATTCTGCTCTCTTAGCTGACAGTTTTCATACAAAATGTTAGAGACCTTTAGAGACCTTTAGAGAGTATGCCAACTACTCATTAATCTGGTCGTACTGATTAAGTTTAGTGCAGCCAAGTTTTGGTTATTTTATGCCAGTTTTTCTATTGTGAATTCTATTGTGAACAATGCAGATCTAAGGAGGTAGGCACATGAGCGATTCAGAAACTACTTTTTTTTTTATTTATAAAAGTAGTGTAATGTCAAAATCAAAGCGAATTCACATCATAGCCCAATAGAAATGGGCGAGACACAAGTAAATTCAGATTTTAACCAAGGCGAAATATCATTTTGACATTACGCTCTACCAATTTCAATTACAAAATTCATAGGAAATTTCTGATTTCACCTATGCGCCTACCTTCCAAGATCGTCCCTGACTGTGAATAGGTAAATTGCGAACTGTCAAACAAAAAAAAACAATTGAGAGTTGAATTGAATTTAAAATGGCTGACGAAAAATCGTAAGTTTCCATTTGTTGTCTTTTTATTAATTTTAAATTTGCTAATAATTTTATTTTTTCAAAGAAAACGCAAAACATGGACTGTGGTGGAGACGAAGGGATTGCTGAAGTGCTATTTGGCACGAAAAGATGAGTTCCTGCACTTGAGGAAAAAGCGGAATGCATATGCCCATATACTGGAAGATATGCTTTCACAAGGCCTCACCGTAAGTTCGATATATTTATTAATTAAATTCTTGCAATAAAAAAATGTTTTTATTAAGGATTCCTCTACAACAGTGATAGCGCTGGAGAATAAAATGCGCACTTTGTTGTCCGCATATAAATCCGCTAAAGACAACGCAAGTAGGACGGGCGCTTCTCCATGCATTGCTCCATTTATGGAGGAAATGGACGAAATTTTCGGCACCAGTATACTGGTCACAAGCGTTCCGACTCTCAGTGTAGGAATCTGTAGGGCTCGGGCATTGCCAGTGGATACAACATCAGCACCATCAACATCAAAAGCAACATCATCAACACCAACATCAGCACCATCACCACCAACATCAGCACCATCAACATCACCACCATCAACATCAGCACCATCAACATCACCACCAACATCAGCACCATCAACATCACCACCAACATCAGCGCCATCATAATCAAAAGCAAAATCATCAACACCAACATCAGCACCATCACCATCAACACCATCACCACTAACATCAGCACCATCACCATCAGCACCATCACCTTCACCAGCAACATCAACACCATTTCCATTATTAATACACCCAACACAGTCAATGATATCACCCTCAATACCATCACCATCCATACCATCACCGTCAACACCCTCACCGTCAACACCACCACCATCATCAGTACCACCTAAGCGTTATAGGAAAACAGCGAAGGAAAGGTACTATGCAGAAAAATTAAAAATTAAAAGAGAGAAGCTGGAGGAGAAGAAACGTTTTCACGATTTGATCGTGGAAACGTTAAAAGAAACAGAGGCCAAAAAATTAGAAATATTAAAAAATAAGTGGTGTATGTAAGTGTAGCTTTAAGGTAATTTTTTTTTTTATTTTTCTTTTTTTAGTTTATATGTTTGAAACATTCTTTTTTTTAACTAATGTAAATATGTAAATAATTTAATGTAAAAAGGTAAATAATTTTTTTGAAATATGTAAATATGTAAAAAAAATTTAAATGAAATATTTTTTTTGTTATGTAAATATGTAAAGAATTTTTTTAAATGAAATATTTTTTTTTTTGTTATGTAAATATGTAAAACAAATTTAAATGAAATATTTTTTTGTTATGTAAATATGTAAATTTTTTTAAATGAAATATTTTTAGTTTTTTTATGTAAATATTTAAAGATTTTTTTTAAATTAAATTTTTTTTGTGTAGTTTTGCTATGTAAGGATTTTTTTAAATGAAATATTTTTTTTAATTTCTCTTAGCAATGAATGCTAATATATATATTTTTTGTTTTTTTATCAGTAAATGCTGCTGTAAATATGTAAAAAATTTTAATGCAATTTTAATGCATTTTTTTCAATACTATATGAATTTATTAGCAATGACTGCTGCAACCATTTGCTATCCATTAAGTGCTGTGAAATGAAATGTGAAAACATATTTCTAAGGAAATTTTTTTTTATTACCGATGGATGTAATTTTTAATCCATTTGTTTAGTACCTTTTTAAAGGAATGATCTATACAAACGTGTTCATCTAGTCAAATAAAAGATATTTTTAAATATTTTTAAAATACTTGTTAATTTAATAAAATAAATTTATTTTTTATTTTCATATATACACATTTATACAAACATAAAGCTATATTAAATTTTGCTCTTGCAAATACTGAAACAGTATGTCTCGTCTATTAACACTTGATGGGATGTTGTCTTCGATGGGTTCTTGTTCCACATTTTGAGCATTATTTTCGAAATCTTGTGTAATCTCAGGATTTACATCGTCAAATATCAAGCATATATTATGAATACAAGCGCTGACAATAATGTTTATAGCTAAATTTAAATTAATCTGTTCCGTAAAATGTAAAAGTCTCCTAAAACGTGTTTTAAGTAAGCCAAAGGCATTTTCTACAACAATACGAGTAGTTGAATGTAATTTGTTGAAATTTCTTTGCCGCGCACTTAAATTTCCGTAATCCTTGAAAGGCGGCACCAACCAACTTGTAGACGGATAAGCAGAATCTCCCAAAATAAAATAATTGCTGCCAAATAAACGATGGGGGTCCGAATGCGCTTCAGCAAAAATATTAGACCTGCGAAGAACCCTACTGTCATGGAGTGATCCAGGTTCGCCACAAGTGACATCGGTGAATTTTTTATCCGCATCCACTACTGCTTGAAGAACTAAGGAGTAGGTATGCTTTCGGTCAAAATACATTTCCTTATTATCCTTTGGTGCTTTTATGCGGATATGTGTACAGTCTATGGCCCCAATGACACCTGGCACACCACTCTTCTCTTGAAATTTTCTGTTCGTCTCCTCTGCAACAGTACCTTGTGGCCACTTTATGTACTCATGGCCAATTGATATTAAGAATGCAGAAACATTGTTTACAGTGCTCCATGCAGTTGATGATGACACTCCATGTACACTTTTGTGCCACCTTAATGTCACTTTGTATGTATATGTTTTCGTTTGGTTTTTCTTTTTCTATTTTTTTACGATTAAATAAAAACACTTGATTTGGGTTTGAATTTTGTGTATAAATATGTTTGGTTTTATTCTTCACAATCTTAATTTTATTTCAGTTCGGAATTTATTTTATTGTTTGTACACTGTTTAGGTTTTCGATTTTAGGAGGATTCGATTCGCGCCTTTTAACATTAAGTTCAATAACTCAACTAACTAATTACAGCTTTTTCTTAATAGCTACAGCAAAAAGGTAAGTGGATAGCGGGACTCTTCCAAGGAGAGAAGGTAAGTACATAGATACATATATGTATAAGAGTATTGAAAGGGTACGTATGATAGAGCGAAGGTAAGTATGGGCAACTCCAGTGAAGAGGTAGGTATTTCAGGGAAATTGGTAAGTATGTCGGAGGGATAGGTAAGTATGTATATTTTAGAACGTGGTAAGTGTGTAGGGTTAATTCCATAGAAAGGGGATAAAAAAAATGCAAAAATATAACTTAATAAAAATGGTATTAATCGAAGTCGATGAGGTCTTCCTCGCTCATGTCTTCAACATGGCGGCCGGCCTGCGCGGATGAGGGGATCAGCAGCTCTTGAAGTTCTTCTAAAGATGACACCGCCTTTGTAAATAAATTCTTCATTCGCCGTTGATTGTTGTTGCTTTTCTGTTGCTTCTTGGCACGTTTCACGATTACACGCCGATTGACGCTCATGGGCTTGGGCTTCTGGATCACCCTTCGATTGGTTGAGTTTGCCCGTTTTTGGCAGTGGATCAATGTATGGTGAGCTAGTCCACATCGGTGGCAGCGATCGGGAGAGTTGCATGCACTCGTCACATGAGAGAAGTTGCCAGGCAGTTTATGCAGTAGCCGTGAGCCCGCACTGAGTCGTAGCGTTCCTCAGGCGTCATGGCTAGAAAGGCGCGGCACAGGCGGAGTGAATGTTCCTGGCAACACAACCGGCATGTGTTATATCTTGGATACCGTCTGTAAAGAGAATGGAAGAGAAAACTCATCATATTGGCTGGATGCGAGAGAAGGGGAGAAGTCGTTAGGTACATTGGATAGAGAGATTATGGTGCAGGTGGAAGAGAGCAGAGTTTTGCGATGGGGCGTGTGTATACTCCGTTTTGGGTGCGTACATCGACTACACGGACTTGGTCGTCGGACCCAGGGTGAAGTTTTATTACGCGTCCGAGTCGCCATTTATTTGGAGGGAGTGCGTCATCTTTTATGACTACTAAATCGCCTTCTTCAACATTTACTTGTTGGGTTTTCCATTTAGTTCGCTTATGGAGTTCTCTGAGGTATTCATTTTTCCATCGAGTGCTGAATTGATGGTGTAATACCTGCAATTTTTGCCATTTGTTTATGAGCGAGAGATTTTCGGAATTCTGTTCTGGAAGTGAGAGTAATGGGGCCCCACGCAGGAAATGTCCTGGAGTTAGGACGAGCAGATCTTGGGATCTTGAGACATGGGAGAGAGCGGTCTTGAATTTAGAACCGCTTCTATTCGAGTTAGTGTGGTGAATTCCTCGAACGTAAATTTATGACAAACCCGCAACTTTGAGGAAATGGGTTTTGAAGCTTTTAACTGCTGCTTCCCACAATCCTCCCATATGAGGGGCGTAAGGTGGGATGAATTGCCAGGACATGCCGTGAATGGAGTATTTATTAGCTATGTCGGCTGCAGTTTCTTGCAGAAATTTGGCAAATTCTCTTTTCAATTCTCGGCTTGCACCGACGAATGTTTTGCCATTGTCGGACATAACTTTATGGGGAAGTCCACGGCGACTAACAAAGCGAGAGAATGCTGCTTTGAATGCAGCTGTCGTCAAATCTGAGCAGAGTTCGAGATGGACTGCTTTTGTGGAGAAACACATGAAGACGCAAACGTACGCTTTTGCATATGATGCTTTTCGAAGCGTCGACGTTTTTACTTGAAAGGGTCCTGCGAAGTCGACTCCTGTGGTGTGAAATGGTAGAGAGTGTGTGCATCTTTCAGGGGGAAGTGCAGCCGTTATCTGAGATCTGGTCTGCTGTTTGTAAATGGTACAGGTCTTGCAGTGAAATATGCATTTTTTGAACTTTTGCTTGAGGCGAGGGATATAATATTCTTGTTGTATCATGCGAATCATTAATTGCTTTTCTGCATGCAACAAGGTGGAGTGAGTGAAATCCAGCAATAATGACCAAAATCTCGAATTATCTGGAATTATGATGGGATGGCGTTCATTTTCGCTAAGAGGTGAGTGGGCGAGTCTGCCATTCACACGCATTACACCTGATTTATCCAACATCGGATTTAGAGATAAGAGCGAGCTCTTTTTGTTAATTGGGTTACGAGCTTGTAAATCTGCGATCACATCTGAGTAATATTTCGTTTGCGTATGAATGATTATGCGGAATTTTGCATATGTGATTTCGCTTTGAGAGAGAGTGAGACTTGGAGCAATTTTAAGTTTTTTCGCTTTGTGTATGAAGCGATATATGTATGCAAAAACGCGTAGAGCTTTTCCGAAGGATGAGAAGCGTTCGAGCATATCGGGAGTTTCTATCGAGTGAAATGACTCGATGCGTTTTTGTTCTGGTGGAGTGGGGTTGTTTGGTGCTGTTTTTGGCCAGCATGTGGATGCTTTAGAAAGCCAATCTGGGCCATTCCACCATAGAGAGCTGTGAGATAATTCTTGGGGTTTACATCCACGTGTACCAAGATCAGCTGGGTTATCACCACTGGATACATGACGCCAAGTGGCATTGCTCACATTATCGAGGATTTGAGACGTTCTGTTTGCCACATACGTCTTTCATGTGTGGGGTGGCTTTTCGAGCCATGCGAGTACAATTGAGGAGTCTGACCAGAGTATTAACTCTTGGGAAGTCAGCTTTAAGTGAGAGCGCATTTGTTTAACGAGTTTAGAGAGAAGTACTGCTCCGCAAAGTTCGAGACGGGGAAGGCTCACGGTGTTCAAGGGAGCCACTTTGCTTTTTGCAGCGAGTAAATGCGTGGAGAATGAGTTTTCGCTATTTTGAACTCTGAGGTATACGCAAGCGCAGAATGCTTTTTCTGATGCATCTGAGAAGCCGTGCATTTGATATGGTTTATTAGGAGAGTAATCGATCCATCGTGGGATTTTTATTTCGCTAATTGCGGGGAGATTTTCGCGAAACGTATTCCATTTGTGGAAAGAGAATTTTGGCTACTATCATTATGGGCGATAGCCACCCTGCCGGGTCAAACAATTTCGCAATCGCCGACAATATTTGTCGTTTTGTGCTGGAGGTAACGACGGGGAGAGGATCGTACGAGTAAGTGAAAGTGTCACTTATAGCATTCCATTTTATGCCCAGAGTTTTTGTTGAGCTAGAATCGTGGAATTTGAGAAAATCTGCATCGAGTAAGTCAGATTTTGGGATGCTTTTGAGCAGATCGGGATGATTTGCCGTTATCTTTTTTAGTGGAAAACCGGCTGATTTTAGTGCTTCGATAACTTGGTTAAGCGAGTCGAGAGTGGACTGTATTGTGTGTTCGCCCGAGAGAATATCATCTACGTATGTTTGGTGTAGCAAGATATCGTGAGCGAGAGGGTGGGAGTGTTGCGAGTCTTCTGCGAGTTGGTGGAGTGTTCTGATGGCGAGATAGGGGGCGCAGTTTACACCAAATGTCACCGTTTTTAGTCTATAAACTGCCATGGGAAGTTCTGGAGATTTTCGAAAAACAATTCTTTGGAAGTCCTGGTCTTCCTCGTGTACGAGTATTTGGCGATACATTTTCTCGATATCGCCATTAAAAACGTATTTAAAAAGTCGCCAATTGAGTAGGACGAGCATTAAATCGTTTTGGAGAATCGGTCCTGTGTGAAGGACATCATTTAAGGAGTTTCCTGAGTGGGAGATTTTTGAAGCATTAAAGACGACGCGAACTTTTGTGGTTTTACTGTCTGGTTTCAAGACAGCGTGGTGAGGGAGATAAAAGGAGAAATATTTTCCGTCTTTTATGGATTCTATGGGTGGGATTCGTTCCATATGACCCAACGTTATGTATTCAGCCAGAACTTCTGAGTATTTCTGCTTAAGTTCTGGCCGTTTTTCCAGGGATCGTTCGACGCTTAAATGCTGCAGTTGAGCTCCAATGCGTGAATGTCCAAGGGCGAGAGTATCGGGAAATTCCTTCTTAAATGGGAGTTTAACCACATATCGGCCATCTTGCTGTCGTTTGGTTGTTTTGCGATAGAGCTGTTCGCAAAATTCATCCTCCTGAGATAGGGGTTGAGTTGTGGGTACTTCTTCCTGTTGCCAGAATTTTTGAAGTAGGGAGTTGAGAGAGTCATTGGGGGCTTCTCTAACTTGGGTGGAAAAGGTATTTACCTTTTCTTTAATGGGTCCGCTAATTATCCACCCAAATATTGTATTTTGGGCTAATAAACATCCGCTAACATTGGCTTGTAGACCTTGTAGCATAATTTGCGGGGTGAAATCGCTGCCTATAACCATATCGATTTTTGATGGTGTGAAACAGTTAGGGTCAGCGAGAGTGAGTTTTGAGATCTCTTGCATGTTAATATTTGACACCTTAAATGATGGGAGAAAGTGTGTCAGTTTGGGTAGAATAATTGCGTGAGTGATTATTCGGGTATGTAAGTCTGACGAGCAGAGAGTTAGCTCGCAGATCTTGTTTGAGTTTTGCACTACCAAACCGCCCATACCTGAGATTTCGTAGTGGGTTTCCTTGGTGGGTAGGTGCAATATTTTTTGTATACGAGAAGAAATGAATGTTTTTTCGGAACCTTGGTCAATTAGGGCACGAATTTTGTGGTATTCGTCGTTTGAGTGGAGAGTGACCAAGGCCGTGGGTAGTAGAGTCGTTTCGCTGCTACTAGTGAAGTGGGTTGTTGTTCTGTTTAATGGGGTTGAGATTTGGAGTTGACAGGCCTCTGCAGAGGTTGAGGGCTGATCCGCATAATTGTTTGGGGTTGGCGCCACTTGGGTTGTGGTATATGCCTGGCTTTGTTGCCTTTGTGAGTTTTGAGGTGTGTTATTGTTTCTTGCGTTATTTTGAGGTTTTGCGTGTGAGTGTAGCAGGGAATGATGTCGTTTCTGGCAGTAGGTGCAAGTGAAACTGCTTCGACAATCATTTTCTTTATGTGAATACGCAAGACAATTTGAGCAGTAACCATTGTTTTTAACAAATTCGTTACGCTCTTGGGGTGAGAGATCTCTGAATTTCACACAATTCATGAGAGAATGATTCAAATTGCAGAGTTTGCAAGTGCCCTTTTTCTTTGAGTCAGCGTAAAATGATTGGGACTTGCTCTTGAAACTCGAGCTATTAGGTGTAGAGGACCTTTGTGAGAAGCTGGAGTTTGATGTTCGGGGATTATTCGGTCTATAATTACCGAGTCGTTCTACCACTTCGTATCGTGTGGTGAGGAATTTATCCATCTCTGACCACAGTGGCAATTCTTTACGTGATTCTAGCGATTGCTCCCAGAGTGCTAGAGTTTCACGGGGTAACTTTGAGGAGCATAAAAACACGATTGGGTCCCAGTTATCCGTCGGAACATCATTTGAATTTAGGGTTGCGACGCAATTATTTATCGTTGTTTGGAGATCTTGTATTCTTTCCCCATTTTCTGAGAATACAGGCTGCATGTTGAAAAGCGTTTTTAGCTGATTATCTACGAGAATTCTTCGATTCTCGTAGCGAGATTTGAGTGCGCCCCAAGCGAGCTCGAAATTTTGGTCTGTCAGAGAATATTTCTTTATTACGAGGGCTGCTTTTCCTCTCGTTTTTTGTCGGAGGTGGTAGAGTTTTTGGACTGGCGAGAGTTTGGGGTGATTAATATATACCGCCGTGAACATGTCACGAAAAGCGGGCCAGTCTTCATATCCTCCCGAGAACATTTGAGTATCACAAGCTCTGATTTTGAGGAAGGATTGCTCGCTAGAGATTTGAGTAAGGGGTATTGCACTAATCGTTTGGTACTGGGGGGTTTGGTTATGAGGGGTTTGGTTATGAGGGGTCTGGACTGGGGTTTGAGTGGTCTGCATGGATGCTATGAGTTCTCCTATTCTAAGTTTTGTGTCCATTGCAGTGCACTGTGATGTCTCGAACGTTTCCTCGTATTGTTTCTGGGCCTCATCGTCATTTGTGGAGAGATGTGCCGCGTCATATGCTGCTTCCAATGCGTCCATTCTTTTGATAAGTGTGTCTGAGTAAATTTTGAGACTGGCTTCCGTGTGCTAAGTCTCAGCGATGCTCCACCCTTTCTCGCAGAATTTTTCCAATTTTTGTAGCTCCAGGAAAAATTTATTTTCTTGGGAATTGGATCCATCCTCCGATTGAGACTTTGATCGGGTAGTTGGACCCGATTGTTGTTGGAGGACTTTGGCCTTTTCTTGATTTCCAGGCATGTTTAATTTATGGCTTTTGGGATTCTATTAATGCTTTTGGGATTCTCTTGATGCTTTTTTGAGGGTGAGTTGGTGGTGTTTGTCCCACTGTATTTTTGTTCGCGATTTTATGTGGTTGTGCCCACTGTGCACTTTTATATATAAATGACTTACGAGAGAGTGAGAGTAATTACTTGTCTTAGCGCTTCTAAGTACAAGTGTAGTTGGGTATGTGACTGGGATGCAGAAATTGAAAAGGGGAGGAGTCAATGCAGGGGAGGTGCAATTGAGTGATGAGTTAATTTTTTTTTGTGATTATTATTTGTGTCTCTTTTTGCGTGGGAAATAGATCTAATGGAAATGAGCTTTTGGTTTCAATTTTTGGGTATCTGGGTTATATGAACTTTTGTTGGGATAAATTTTAATGTGAGAGAAAGGGAAGCCCAGATGCTGAATGCAATTTTATTATTATCGCCAGTTGCGAGATTTTTGAGTGGTAATTGATTTTCAGTATGGGGTCGCACTGAGATATATGATGAGAAATATACGTGAGTGTGTATATGCGGGAAATATGGGATATATATGTATGTATATGGGGTATATATGTATAATGTGGGGTATATGTACATACATATATATTGTGTATATAAGTACAGCTAGCGAATTTGCTTACCGTCTCGTTTTTCGGTTAGGGTCAAAGTTCGCTAGAATAGTTGGTTTTTGGGATGTTTAGCTGTACTTATATATTGTGAGATGCAATGTAAGTATATTTATTTATATAATTTGCTACTTACTTGGGCACGGCGCTACTGTACAATGTATGTAGATATGTAAGTTGTGGTTTTTTTTTTGTACCGGCGGTGTTACCTTTACCTTAGGGTATTGCTCTTTTTTGTTATGATGTATGTATGTATTTAATTTTGGCGGTATTTTATGTTTCACACCAATTTGTATGTATGTATTTTTGTTGCTATTTTATTTACCACTTTCTGTACCACTTTATATATATTTTTTGCAGCTATTTTATTATTATTTTTTTCAATTTATATATGCTTGTAGGTATTTTCAATTCTTCATATATTTTTGTAGTTATTTTAATTTACACCGCACACTTTATGTATGTATGTATGTATGTCGCTTTTTTGTGTATATTTTCTTTTTCCCGCCAATTGATATATGTATATGAATTTTTTTGTAGGTATGTATGTATGTTATTTCTGCACCGCTGTATATGTATGTACATATACGTATGTATTTTGGTAGATACTTTATTTTTCTCAAAAATTTAATTTTTTTTTTTTTTTCGTTATAATAATTTTACGGCTGACAACCCACGATTTATTAATTATTGCTTTTCGAAATTTTCACAGTTTAAAATTTTATCCTTTATGTATGTATGTATATATGTACATATGTATGTTTTTTTTTTTATTTTTTTTTTTTTTTTTCACGCTTTCTTTATTTGTTAAAATTTTCCACGCTTCTTTATTTCCACAATCTTAATTTTTATGTATTTTAAAACATGAAGTAGGGGTCGAGACTTGCCGAAAATTGCTAATTTGATTTTAACTATCCACTTTAACTTAATTATTTTGTAAACTCTTTCTATTTGTATTTTTATTTCTTCACTTGATTTTTATGAGACCACTTTATTCAACTTTATATGCTTTGTTTGAAAAGTAATGATTTTTTTGTCACTGTTTCTTTGACGGGTCGTAAGGACCATGTACACTTTTGTGCCACCTTAATGTCACTTTGTATGTATATGTTTTCGTTTGGTTTTTCTTTTTCTATTTTTTTACGATTAAATAAAAACACTTGATTTGGGTTTGAATTTTGTGTATAAATATGTTTGGTTTTATTCTTCACAATCTTAATTTTATTTCAGTGCGGAATTTATTTTATTGTTTGTACACTGTTTAGGTTTTCGATTTTAGGAGGATTCGATTCGCGCCTTTTAACATTAAGTTCAATAACTCAACTAACTAATTACAGCTTTTTCTTAATAGCTACAGCAAAAAGGTAAGTGGATAGCTGGACTCTTCCAAGGAGAGAAGGTAAGTACATAGATACATATATGTATAAGAGTATTGAAAGGGTACGTATGATAGAGCGAAGGTAAGTATGGGCAATTCCAGTGAAGAGGTAGGTATTTCAGGGAAATTGGTAAGTATGTCGGAGGGATAGGTAAGTATGTATATTTTAGAACGTGGTAAGTGTGTAGGGTTAATTCCATAGAAAGGGGATAAAAAAAATGCAAAAATATAACTTAATAAAAATGGTATTAATCGAAGTCGATGAGGTCTTCCTCGCTCATGTCTTCAACACTCCAAATAAATTCCCCAGTTGCCGAAATGTTACCGTGTTGCTGAGATACCAAATGTACAGATATATTTTTTTCTTTGGTGATATACTCTCTCTTCCTCCAGTATTAGTTCTTGGTTCAAGAGTGCCAGCATACCTCCCTGGAAGGAAAATTTTATGGGTTATTTTATGATCGATAATACTAAAATTGCATAAAAGTTACCTATTAAAAACTCCACAGTTGTACGTCGTAGTCTCATGTGAGCTCTAAACTCCTTTTCGGTGTATGAATCGATGATTTCGCAGAAATTTTCACATTTCTTATGATCTTCCCTTTCAGACTCCTCGGAACTTGAGGATTCGCTGCTTGACTCTGAGGATAAGTTGTCAAGAAGTGGCAATACGTCATCTGCACTCAGTAGTAATTCGTCAATTTCAAAATATTGGGACACCTAAAAAATAAATTGTACTAATTACAATACATTTTTACGTATATAAAATATTTTCATACCAAATTTTCTCGTTCATTTGCCATTTTCCACGTTATCTCAAATTTTTTGTATTATTTAATAAATTCCTGTTTTGTCCTTCAATTGTTTTGTCGCTTTAAAGTTCGTTCGTTGAATGTTTGATCAAAGTCTTTGAAAAGTGTCCAAATTGAAGAAGAACGAGAAAAAGGAGAAAATCCATACACTTTTTTTCGATTCCATTACTTCAACGAACGGACACATTTGGTTTGTTTTTCAGTGATTCCAAGTTTCTTTGTTTTTATACCAGTGTTGTTTTTTTCGCAAGTCTCTAAGTCCTGCCCAATCGAATACTACTAAAATAAATTGGCAAAAATCTCAATTAGACCCGTCCCCGTTATGTAAATTTTTGGGGTTCATAGTAGATACACTTAAATTCTGTATAAGTCTTCCACTAGAAAAGCGTGAAAAAATCAAGAGAGCAGCGGAGAATTTAAAATTGATGTCTAAGGTGAAAATTAGTTTTTTGGCACAGTTTATAGGTTACCTTGTCGCAGCGTGCCCCGCAGTTCAGTATGGAATGGTTTATACCAAACAGATGGAGAGACAAAAATTTCTGGCTCTCAAGAAATGCAGAGGAGACTACGACCAAGAAGTACATATTGATTCATACATTCTGGAAGACCTAGATTGGTGGATAAAGAATATTGGAACGGTTGATAATCCCATCAGAGAAGGGAAGTATACCTTAGAAATTTTCTCCGATGCATCGCTTTCTGGTTGGGGAATTGCATGCGGAGGTAATCGGTCACATGGTTGGTGGAGTGACAGGGAGAAGCAAGACCACATTAACCTGCTTGAGTTAAAAGCTGCTTTCTATGGATTAAAATGTTTTGCAACAGACAGCAGGTCTACGGAAATATTACTTAAGCCTGGTTTTCATTAGGACAAATTCACTGACGTCAAATCACTGCCCTAGATGACAATATGTCATTTTGAGTCAAATGTGTTTTCATTAGGTTTCAAAAACTGACATGAAGTCGATAGAGCAGTGTGAGTCAAAGATTGCCGTCAAATTTTGGTGTCAGATGATTGATAGTCCGTTTTCATCTCTGATGTCAAATGTGAGGTAAAAGCTTTTGACAGCCGGACAGCAAGGTCAGTTTTCTCACCCGTGGTTTTCCTGTGGTGGTGTTATTTCTAGGTTGCACAAAAACTTGGGAATCGTTTACTAACTCTTCCATTTTCTTAAATTAAAATACCATTAACAAAATAAATAAATAAATTTATAATACTCGCACAATCACAATCAGCTGTGCGCTCGGCAAACCAGGGCCCCGGTGCAAAGGATTATTTCGTTTGCTCCGCTCCCAAAATTTTTTGCTGCTCTTATGCCCATATGACACTACGTTTTTTTCCGGTACTCTACAAGGTTTTTTTGAGTGAAGGAGATGGTCAAAAACAGTTTTGCGTTGGCGCAAGCGAGCAAGCTATATTGAAAAAACCAAACGAAATACCAACAAAATACCATCTAGCGGTTAGAAACCAACGAACCACCTTGTATTTCGGTAGGTTTTTTTCACATTCGGCAGTTTTTTCTGACAATTGTTTCAATTTGACAACTATAAAATAAATTATATTTAAAATAAGAAATATATGGAAATACAAATTTTGAATTTGCTTCTTGTAAGTTTCTGCTTTGGCCGTAAGCGGAAAGAAGAAGTCCGGAAGAAAAAGTATACTGCGCAATGGCTTCTCTTTATAACATGAAATACACAGCTACTCTGCCATCTGAGTTTCATAACTTTTATTTCAGTAATTTAAATTCAAATTTCCAAAAAAATTAATTCTTGAAATAAATATTATTTTCATTTAGTTGGAGTTTAATGTCAATCAAATTGTTTTTGAGGGAGTTTTTGTCTCTTTTCAACCTACAGAAGAATTGTTTTTGCATTTTGACTTTCGGTGGGTTTTCCACACCAAAAAAAAAAAACAAGAAAAAAACGTAGTGTCATATAGGCATTAGCTCCCATCCGTTTTTTTTGCATAGGGCTCCGTTCTCGCTCCGTTTTTTTATATATTGGCTCCGCTTCAAGACTGTTTTAAATCAGATACGACAATTTTTAATGATAAAAAGAGACGCTCAACGCTTACCTGCGATAAAGGTAAACTCGATACTATTTGGCATATCCTAGGATCGCTTTAAAACCATCTTCGGTTTTAAACCTACATATCTTTATTCTCTATAGCAGGCCTGCTCAACGCTCTCGTATTGTAAGTACAAAGCTCAATACATCTACAAAATTTGTATATGCACTGAAAAATTTTTTGCTCATTTAAATTTTTTTATGAATTCCAATAAAATATTAAGGGTCTTCATCTAAAGTGGTAAACTGCTGGTAAATGCGGTAGAGTGATAAAATATTAATTGTGATAAATTATCTGTCAAAATTTGTATGAAAATATATTTAAGCAAAGTTTATCACTTTACCGAACGATTTTGTTGCGTAAATTTATAATTTTCGGTAAAACTCAAGTCTGAAACATTGTCAGTTTTACTTTTTCAATTTAAAAGAAGAAATTGTGGTTTTCTTCGGTATTTTTTTGTTTATTTTATTGGGCTTTTTTATTTATTAATCAAATTGACACTGACAAGAGTTTAAACAATTATTTACCAAGGTAGTTTCATGTAAAAATGCGGATAAACTGATAAACTTTAAAAATTTATTAGTTTATCACTTTAGATGAAGACCACTATTATTTTATAATTTATTTTCAAATGGTAGTATCACATAAATACAAATTTTTATTTATTTTTACAAGCTTTTATTTAACTTCACTTTTTGTATGTCGTGGAATTTTGCAACGAACATTTAAGATACTTCTAGTTGAGCTAGGTACTTGAAATTTGGAACATAGTTCAGGACCCGAAGACAATGCAATGTGAAATAAAAAAAATCCGATAGATGGCGCTGGTGTCGAGATATTTGTAAAATTCGTATTTACCGACCGAATTTGTTCATATTCGGTATATATATTGCCTATGAGAAAGTAAATACATCTGTGGAAAAAATCGCCGCTAGGTGGCGCTGGTGTCAAGATATTTGTAAAATTCGTATTTACCGACCGAATTTGTTCATATTCGGTATATATATTGCCTATGAGAAAGTAAATACATCCGAGGAAAAAAATCGCCGCTAGGTGGCGCTGGTGTCAAGATATTTGTAAAATTCGTATTTACCGACCGAATTTGTTCATATTCGGTATATATATTGCCTATGAGAAAGTAAATATATCCGTGGAAATAAATCGCCGCTAGGTGGCGCTAGTGTCAAGATATTTAGAAAATTAGTATTTATGAACCAGATTTGTTCCTATTTTGAACACGTATTACGAAGTAATCTATTCACAAAAGAGTATAGTAAAACCAGATATTAGATGTAATATGCATTGTAAAACTAAAAAGGCAAAAATAAAACAAAGTAAAAAAAATTTTTTAAAAAAGCTTTTATTTAATATTAATATAACAATTTACTAAAAAGGAAAAAAATAATTTTTTTATATTTTTGAACAAGATTTATATTAGTCCTTAGTTCATTTGGATCTTAATTTCAATCTAAACATACATTTAACGTATTTCTTCAAAGCATTTCTGTATATGTATCAACATAAATAAAAGCGCGGGTACTCATTACATATTCATGTTATAAAACCGTATTGGTGAAATGGAAGGAAGCGATAAAAACTTTAAATTCCAATTACGTAAGATATGCATTACGTAAAGAGCACCCGCGCTTTTATTTATGTTGATACATATACAGAAATGCTTTGAAGAAATACGTTAAATGTATGTTTAGATTGAAATTAAGATCCAAATGAACTAAGGACTAATATAAATCTTGTTCAAAAATATAAAAAAATTATTTTTTTCCTTTTTAGTAAATTGTTATATTAATATTAAATAAAAGCTTTTTTAAAAAATTTTTTTTACTTTGTTTTATTATATGAACATTTTTCGAATACAAATTTTTTATAGTGCTTTCATATTTTGAATTTTTTTTCATTACACATTTGTTATTGTATATTTCGATTTCTTACGGCAGTGCTCGAGCTCCTATACAAAGTGCCTTTACTCTGCACATAAAATATAAATCATAGGCACATATGTACATATAAAATTTTTTATATCTGAGTGCTTGTGGCATTGCAAAGAAAATCGTATTTTTATATTTTTATTCGAAGGCGTTTCTTAACAAATCAAAAAAAATCGATTAAAAACCATGGACGCAAAATCAGTGAGCCATTTACAATGTTACGATCAAATTTTGTAAATAAAACAAAATGTCATGCAGAAATTTCATTAAGTATATACATCTACTTTGGCTGATATAGCAAGTTTAATATACCTCTATTGTAAGTTAAGCGTATATGTTTTTTATTTATATCTTTTTATTGAATTAAGTTAGAAGAATGGGGTTTTTACAGAAATATAGAGTTTTAAAAGGAGAATAATGAAGTATATGTAACTCAAAATCTTCCTAAGTCGACTTAAGCGGTTATTGCTTGTGGCCACAGATATAGATATGTAAATAGCTGGTGATTTTTAACTCCACTTCCAGCTTCTACCTATAATTTGAGCTCCAGCTCCACTCCGTGAAAAAGCCATAGCTCCTTATCTCTTCGCTCCTTGACACGCTCCGGGGCCCTGCGAATCAGCTGTGAGCTTGACAAACGAAACAAGTTTGCCAACACGCTGGCAAATGAATTTTGTGTGTCAAATGTTGCCCAATGCGATGGCAAACTACAATTTGAGTGTTTTCATATGGCTGTCATTTTATATGACAGCGAGTGGTCAAAACTGACTGCAAACGCATTTGACACAATATGCCAACCCGTTTTCATTTGTTTGACAATATTTGACGTCATATATGACCTAGTGAAAACCAGGCATTAGAATAGATAACACAACAGCGATAAGCTATATAAATAAGATGGGTAGTATACAATACCCAAAACTTTCGGCACTTAGCAAAGAAATCTGGCAGTGGTGTCAGGAAAGAAAGTTGTGGGTCCAAGCAACGTACATTAAATCAGCGCAAAATATTGAGGCCGATGGAGAATCGCGCATGAAATCAGAGGAAACAGAATGGGAGCTTGCGGGTTATGCCTTTAGAAAAATTGAATTGAAATTGGGTCAGCCAAAGGTCGATTTGTTTGCAACTAATATTAATGCAAAATGCCCAATTTTCTTTTCTTGGTTTCCGGACCCAGAAGCCACTGAAGTAGATGCCTTTACAGTAGATTGGTCTAATCTCGAATTTTATGCGTTTCCTCCTTTTGCGCTTATTCTAAGAGTTATCAGAAAAATAGTTAATGACAAAGCGGAAGGTATTTTGGTTGTACCAAATTGGCCATCACGACCTTGGTTTCCACTTTTTAATGAATTGCTTATAAAACAACCTATTTATTTTGAAAGAGATATTAATCTGCTACGTTCTCCTTTCAGAGTGTGTCATCCTGCGTGGAAGTCACTAAGCTTGATTGCAGGCAGATTATCAGGGAAGCCTTTATCAGAAAACAAGCGCCAATAGAATCTTTACCATATATCTTAGCATCGTTATCAGAAAGCACTCTGAAGCAATACAGTAAACCAATAGTAGCGTGGTACAAGTTTTGCCAAATGAAAAATTTGTCCCCTTTTGAACCGACAGTATCAGCAGTATTGGAATTTTTATCGCCATTTGCGACCGGTGAAAACAAATATGGAACTCTTAATACCTACAGGTCGGCTATCTCATTATTGTCAACGTGGGATATTGGAAGAGATCCTATAATCAAGAGGTTTTGTAAAGGGGTATCAGTACTCAAGCCGCAACGTCCCAAATACAATCAAACATAGGATCCTACTATTGTTTTAGAGCGTTTGACAGGTATGGGATCGAACAGCGATTTAGACCTTGAGAGCTTATCGAAGAAACTTGCTACTCTATTGGCATTAGTGACAGCGCAAAGGGTTCAAACTTTATCAAAAATAAGAATTTCCAATATAAGTTTTAACGCTGGATTAGTAGTGATAAAAATTCCAGATAGAATCAAGACATCGTCTGTAGGACGCATGCAACCCAATTTAATTATTCCGTCGTTTGCGGAGAATGAAAAAGTATGCCCAGTAACGACTCTGCGAGATTACCTGATCAGGACAAAGAGCTTGAGGAGTGAAAGCGAAAGCAATCTCTTCATAACGTTCAAGAAGCCTCACCGGGAGGCATCATCACAAACCATTAGTAGATGGATAAAGCAAAGTATGCAAGATAGCGGCTTGAACATAAGTCAGTTTACGGCACATAGCACACGTCATGCAGCGACGTCTGCCGCGTTCAGAAACGGGGTAGATGTGGAGACCATCCGTAAAACGGCAGGATGGACGAAAAGTTCGGAGACGTTTGCTCGAGTATATCTGCGGCCTATAATTGATGAAGCTAAATTTGCATTTTCCATCTTTAATGTAAAACTTCATACCTAGTTACTTAGAGGTAAATAAAAAACTTCAAGACAAATCTCTAGTTTTTGTAAATAACTACAAGTATTGATATCGAGGACGAGACAGTGTGGTATAATTATACGATCAAACGAACTTACCTGAGTGAAGTTTGATCGTAATTATACTAGCTGTCTCGTCCGAAGATATCAAACCCTCCCACCCTAAAATTCCATATACATATACATTATATTCTTAAGTAATTTTAGTACACCCTTATCGATTTGTCAGAATTGTAAAATTAATGAAGAACAAGATGGCTGTCGGGTAAGGGTTGCCATCTGGTACGAAACTAAAAAAGTTTTTTAGAATTGTGAAATGTGGTTAGATCTAGCAACTGACGTTACTACAAGTATTGATATCTTCGGACGAGACAGCTAGTATAATTACGATCGAACTTCACTCAGGTAAGTTCGTTTGATCGTATAATTAGTCGGGCATATGTGCAGAATAGCTACATTTTGCAAATCGAAAAAATTTATATTGGGATCGATAAAGCTTCTCAAGGTGAGTTTAAAAATATAATTTTTTTTTTGGTGCAAATATATAGGTGGGGAGTTAGGGGGGTCAAAGTTTCAAAAATGTAGCTATTCTGCACTTGTTCCATTAGTCGAACAACTGAAACAGTTGGATTTGCATACAACAGCCCAATTCGACTAAATCGATTGAATCGCAAGTGTGTATTGGCTCTTACTGTAATGGAAATAAGGTTAACGCATAGCTAATTGAAACCATAGGCACGAAACGAGTCGTTTGATATCCCCCGCTTTTCAAAGTAGGAAATATTTTAGTCGTTGCACCGTAAACTCGATAATTACCCGAAAAAAATTAATTACCTATATAATCCCTTTTCTTCATTTAATCCAGATGTTTCCGCTCTGTAGCACCTACTTACGGCTGCAACATTTACAGGCAATAATTCTTCTTCAAAGATATGATCACCAAAGTACGCAGCTAGTGCCATTTCGGAAGTCCCAGATAAACATTCGGCTGTCTCGATGGTATATACTTGGGTACGATCTGCTTCCGTTTGCATCCCACAGCTATTTATAACATAACGCGGTATAATATCTGGAACAGATATTAGACGAAACCCAATCTTTTTCAAATATTTCATCGAAAATCGTATTAATGACTGTTCCAGAGTGGCTACATCTCCAAATAAAAAATAACTTTTTTGACCAGAAAAATTTCCCAAGTGCTCTGTACGTAAAAACTTGAAATCCTTGCACACATTTGAAGAGTTATTCACTTCATGTCGCATATGGTTTTGGAGTATTTTACGCGGCGCATATCCATAGCTTAACAACTTCTCGTGTGTATTATTTGGTAGCTTGCTTAGCTGTAATTTTAAACGCTTTTGGGCATTAATATTGCTTGGGCATTGATTTAAGTCACTAATTAACGACCTTATAATTGGAACATTGTTTTCATGTTTCCTTATTAAGATATTGTTTTCTATGGTATCTAATGCATCTTTTATGTGTGAAAAATCTCTTATTGTATTGCCATTGACCCATATTATCAAACTTCTTCTGAAGTATTTGGAACCACCAAAGCTCCACAAACTTCGACAAAACATCCTCAACAATGCCATTTATATTTTCTTCAAAATTAGGGATTCAAACGATACATCGATGTTTTTGAAACATCGATAGTATCGAACGAAAATTCGATGTTTCACATCGATGTTTGAAAATTACTTCCCTGTGAAAATGTGATGACGGGTTTATCGATAACATTGGGTACGTTCAGAAGGCGCAACCGTGGCGCAACAGTTGCGCAACTGTTGTGTTTTATCTTCTGAACGCAACGTTGAGTATTTCTGATCAACACAACATGTTGTGATTTTGGAGACTTTTTTCCATCATAAATTTTTTACGCTCACTTTAGACAACATGTTGAGCTTACGATTTTGACATATGTACAAAAATATAAATAGTGTTTATGAATTTTGGAATGTAATAAAAATGTTTCAAAGCCGCGAAATTATTGGCAATTACGTTGGGGATAATTAAAATAATAATTTGTTTATTTAATGGATCAGCTCGTTCAGAAGGCGCAAATTGTATCACTTTCCGATTACTGATATCTACACAACAGTTGTGCTCCACCGTTGCGCCTTCTGAACGTACCCATTGCTGTTCGCAATAACCCTTATGTAGTTCCTTTTACACATCTCTGGAAATAAGAATATCGCAGACAGTTAACTTAATTATCTCTCAGGTTAATGCATATCTATCTCCCTTGCGCTTATTGTATGTATAGGAATGGAATGAAGGATACAATAAATAATAGCTTAAAAAACTAAAAAACACGCTTTACAGTGCTATTCTGAGCGTTACCGGAAAATTACTTTGCTAGTAATTTATGTTGCTGAAAATTGTTACCATCTTTTCCATTGGTATTCTGGCACAAATGGTAACGCTGTCAAAGCATTTCCATACGAACGGAATGGAATCGGGCTGAAAATGGTAACAAAATGTTACCACATATTGAAGTGGTAACTTAATTTTCTCCTGCCAGAATACGAAAAGGATGTTTAAAGTACCAGATTCTTCATTTCACCAGTAAAGTAAATTATGTTACCACACCGGAATAAGGCCGTTAATCTTAAAAATCGTACTAAAAATTGAGAAATAATTTAATTAGAAACAAAATGATGAACGAAAATATAAGTATTTAAGGAAAAGCGTGGGGTGCTCAGTATGTCAAAAAATATTTAAAATCGGCGTTTTTACTAATAATTTTATTTTGACTTTTTTGATATTTCATATATCGTACTCTTTAATTTCGCAACTAGGTATATTTTTGTACTAGTTGTACGAATCGAATATTTTCATGTTTAAATATTATTTAGCACCCCCACGCTTTTCCTTAAATACTTATATTTTCGTTCATCATTTTGTTTCTAATTAAATTATTTCTCAATTTTTAATACGATTTTTAAGATTAAAGCGTGTTTTTTAGTTTTTTAAGCTATTATTTATTTTTGACTTTTTAGTGAAATTTTTCATTAAACGCAAGAATAAAAGTAAAAAGAAGTCTGATGGTATGTGGTGTTCTCCGAAATAGATCTACATATATATGTATTTATAACTTCTACCAAAAATCCCAATATGCAGTGAAGTAAACTAGCTTATTATGCAATATTTTCCAAACCCTTTTATTCAAGGTTTTCCAAACTAGTTTGGAAATACAAAATTTCCCAAACGTGTTGTTATATTTTACAATCAGAAAGTGAAGAGAAGTTGAGGTGAAGCATTTGAAAAGAACAAAAAAAAAAACCTTATTGAATAAATTCGAATTTAGACAATAAAGCTCCGAATACGTTTGTAGCGTAATGGTGAGGTATGCTGCCTACGGACCAAGGAGCTCAGGTTCGAGTCCCGAGTGGCGCATTTTTATTTTTTTTTATTTTTTTTTTTGAGAAATTTTTTTCACCTCACGTTTACAAAACATTGTATAAAAATGTAATTAGGGTTCCTTTTCGTTGATTCAACACTTACTATTAAATGAATTACAAACAAAACCAGTTCTTGCTTTGCATACATATGTATGTACATGCGATTGTTTTTATTGCAAACACAACAACGACAAAACAGAAAGCTTGTTACACAAAACACAAAACCAGTTCATGCTCTGCATACGTATGTATGTACATTGTACATGCGGTTGATTTCATTGCAAATACAACAAACCAAAAACAGAAAGCTTCAAGCTTTATTTTTGAGTGAATTTATGCATTGAGTTTATCGCCATCGCTATGAGCGATCGCTGGCTGTTGTGCGTTAGTTCGCTCGCTATTTGAGTGGTTATACGTTTTTCTTTGAACATTTGTTTGTGATTTGAGAAGAATGTATTTTTGAGCGTTTGTGAGTGAGTTTTTCCGTACCCTGCAAGCTTATTGTTACTTATTGGCTTGTATACGGGAGTGAATTGAAATTCATAGAGGCTATTTTGAAGAAAGGTAACATAAAAGCCGCAATGAAGCATAAAATATAATGTTGAATGTCCTACTATATGATGCCGTTGGGCTGTTGATGTCATGTTTCGAATCCGGAGGAGAATAGAAATAATAGAGAGAACACAAAAAAGTGAATGTTTGAAAGATATAATAATTTAGTTAAATGTTGCAACTTTTAGGATGGGATGAAGTTACATACATACATACATACATACATACATACAGGTGAAGCTAATAAAAGCGTGTTAAAAACGCGCCATTGCTATTTTAATTTGGATTCGAAGAAGTTAAAAGGTGAAATAACTTTTTATAAAAATAAGTGGTGATAAAATAAAATTTAATAAAAATATATGCATATATCAATATACAAATATGTCATATGTACCCCTGCTAGAATTGTGTGACCGAAACTACTAACACTATTACAAAAATATAATATTGCCAACACATTTGCACTCGTATGTGTTCTAGCCAAGTTCAAAACCAATGAGATAGATAAGGATAGAATGGAATTTGAAAATACACATACGCGAACGTGATGAATGAAACGGTCACAAAAGTTACCGACGCCCTTAAGAATGTGATAGCAAATATCCCAAAACTTTTGGTCATGCCTGCCGGTCATATGACCGGTCAAATGACCTGCACAGTTCTTGCAGGGTAGTTTCTAAATAAATACTTTTTTTGTATGCTTCTGTTGTGACTCAGCTCCACAGTCCGCTGTATGGCCTTTTCAAATTCAATCCGCCCTTGTAATTTGAAAATGTCTGAAATATAGAAAGTATTATATTTTTGTAATAGCCCTGCAGGGAACTCAATAACTAGTGAGCAAAATTTCTAGTTCCGAACTAGCGAAAAGGTGTCAAAAGGAAGCTAGATCAATTGTAGTTAGACCCTCACCAGTTCAGAAGGAGTGAATTGAGTGACCATTATAAGACACACTTTGATTTGTATGCAATTTCGAAGTGACAAAAATTCTATCAAAATTTTTCGTTCGTTCAATTGCCGTCGGCTTTGTATATTTCTGCAATTCTCAGATGTTTAGTGAAGCATTTTATATAAAGAGTTTTCTATTTGCATCTTGTATGAAATGAAATGTTTCCCTAATTATGCTTTTCTGATCCCTCAGGCTTATTTTTTATTATATATTATATTTTTATTACTTTTTAAATATTATTGTAAATTTTTATTAAATAAATAAATAATTTAAAAAATATTAGTAAAAAAAAAATTTAAAAAAATTATCATCCACCTTGACACCGACAGGATTCGAACCCGCGCCCCTCAGTTTGAGAGGCACATGCGTTAGCCAGACGGCCCCCGCGCCACTAGCATTAAGTGTGTCAAATGCTGCACTTAAGCGGCAGATGTAAAACTGTAGAATTTGTAGAAATTTTTAACTAGTTCAGAACTATCGAAATTGTGCCAATAAACGAACTAGTGTAAACTGTAGAATTTAGTACTAGTTCGGAACTATCGAAAATGTAGTGCAGAGAGTAACAATTGACACCCCCTAGGACATCGCCGTGTTAAATTCGCCAGTTGATAACATGCAAAAGAGATTTAGCTCGCAGTAGTAGTGTCGAAAAATGCACTAGAAGCGACCTAGTTCGGAACTAGAGATTTTCCCTGCAGGGAGTGTTCCCTGCTAGAATTGTGTGACCGAAAGTACTAACACTATTACAAAAATATAATATTACCAACACATTTGCACTCGTATGTGTTCTAACGAAGTTCAAAACCAATGAGATAGATAAGGATAAAATGGAATTTGAAAATACACATATGGGAACGTGATGAATGAAACGGTCACAAAAGTTACCGATGCCCTTAAGAATGTGATAGTAAATATCCCAAAACTTTTGGTCATGCCTGCCGGTCATATGACCGGTCAAATGACCTGCACAGTTCTTGCAGGGGTTAGTACTTTCGGTCACACAATTCTAGCAGGGTAAATAGTAACACAGTGCTACAAAATTAAAAAAAAATAAGGCTTTTCCTCCTTTCTTTTTTGTTACAGAGTTTTTCAATTAATTGTTTGCATAATGAAAACAAATCGTAATTTCAGCTTCCCATTCGTTCATTTTTTGTTCGCAAAAATTAAATATTAAACAACAAATTGTCATCTTTTAAGACTTGTTTTAAATAAAAAGACTGAATTATATTAAATATAAACACTAAAAATTAATAAAATATTAATTTTAAGGGTGATATTATTTGATATGTACATATATATGTGTTTTATTAATCTGAGGTCTCAAGTGAAAGGCGAGTTAATTTACAGGGATTATTTAGTTAAATAATAGGCCATTTACATATACGAGATTATCTACTTTTTTCGAGGTTGACACAAAATCTTCGATTGAAATTCGAGGTTTGCCATACAAAAATCCGCTACCAAAAATTCGCGATTTAAAATGAATCTCGAGATTATCACGATAGTTTTCTCAATGCAACCCTGTGTTCTTCGTGTTATCGATATTTTTTTGGCGAATTTGGGAGAAACGTCAAAATGAAAAGTAAACAAAATGGACGCCAGTAAGTATGGTCCAACAAGAATCGTATCGCAATAGTAAGTCGCTCTTCTTCTTTCTGTTTTATAGGTTATGAAATGATCGTCTTTTTTTTTAATTATACTTTCTTTAACGTGTTAATCGTGCAAAAGATTGTGTGTTTGCTAGCGTTTTTCAAGTTAAATAAAAACAAAATATCTGTTTTTTACATTCGTGAAAACAGCCATCGAACGGTAGTTGCCTATTCTCTTTTGACTGCTACGACCATATTATTATTGGGTCATGCAGGTAAGGAAAATTGACAGTTGACAATCCCTCTCCCAGCAAATCTAGATTTCATGTTATATGTAAACGGGTAGATTGGCGAATCGAGATTTACTGAAAATCTCGTTATATGTAAACATGGTATTACAGTCATTTTGATAGTAAAACCACAACCTAAATGATCGAAAAAACATTAGCCAATCCTGGTCAAATGGCTTCTATTATAATTGTAAATTGACTTGCTTTATGACTGTAAAATGAATTTGGGGCTTGTGAATATAAATAAAAATCAGCTGTTTGCCAAAGCTGTTGAACTCCGCAAATTTTGTGTTCGTTTACCTCTTACGATATTTTTCTCTTGTGAGAGGAAAGATGACATCTTTCTCCAACACCTGACTGTTGGAGGCTGCTGAGTAAATGCTGTTGGAGAAAGTAAGCGAACAAAGCTATAATCAGCTCTATGCGCTATATGTTTTGCGCTGTCCTGCTTTGCTATGCTATGCAAGTATAACGGGCCTTTAGTTTTTTAAAATTTTCGAAAAACATCAAAAAATATCCGTAAATGAACAAAAGCCCTGTTTTTATTTAAGCGCAGATGTATATGCTAGGTAGCTAGGCGTACTAGGCTTAGAAAACATGAAGAAGATGTTTGTTTACTTTTTTCCACTTGGTGCCATTTATAAAAGCAGTAAAATTTGTCTAAAAAATCAGAAAAAATGAGTGCATAATTAAAGAAAATGGAAGATTCCATAAAATTTTTCATCTTTTCTATTTAAAGCTTCGAAATTTAAAGCAAATACCGTATTATTAATTTGTTTGTTTGTTTTGTGCAGCGAAGTTTCATGTCGCTTCGTGTGCAGATCTTGAGGCGTAGAGAAATCGACGCTACATCAAATGTCTGGTGCGCGTCTATTACTACGTTTATACGGCAGAATTCGTGAACCCTTAATTTAATGAATTCGAAAATGGTATCGTTTATGCAGCATTTATGAACTCATTAAATTCAGCTTTTTTAAAAAGTGGCAACGTTCTAACGACATCAGCTGTCAAGGCAGACTTACCAGGTAGACTCGGTGGCGAATTCTGAAACTACTTGTTTTTTATTTACAAAGGTAGAGTTTAATGTCAAAATCTAAGCGTATTCTTATCATGGCCAATGGGAATGCACGAGTAACAAGCGAATTCACAATTTAACCACGGCGAAATATAATTTTGACATTACACTAACAATTACAATAACAAAATTCATTGGACATTTCTGAATTCGCCCCCGAGCCTACCTGTTATATCTGCCTTGATGAATGAACAGCTGTTGGTTTGGCGTTGCCGGACTTGTACTTCATAATTTCATGAACTGATGGCGAAATTCATGAATAATTTTCGTGAACAATTGAATTCATGAAAATTCGTTTATACAGCGAAAATTCATGAAATAATTTCATGAATTTGCCAACGTATAAACGTAGTATACGGCAATTCGCCTCGTGTGCAGCACGGTATATATATTGAGACGGTAATGCCAGTAGGCGGAAATGTCAAATACTGCTTACGTCACAGGACCAATAAAGCCGCGAACAACCAAACAAACAGCTGTGCCAATTGCAAAAGGAAATGACGTATGATATAATTGGATCATGCGTGTGCAGCACGGTATATATATTGAGACGGTAATGCCAGTAGGCGGAAATGTCAAATACTGCTTACGTCACAGGACCAATAAATTGGATCATGCGTGTGCAGAGTGCCTTATGCTCTAAACACATTCGAACCAGCAACTGCAGAGCAGCATCTATCGACCAACTTCATGACATCAAACGTCGTCTGAAGTAAACATCTGAAAGTCAAAAACTATTTTTGAGGAAAAACTAATAAAAATCTAATTTAAAATAACACTTAACACAAATATAAAACCAAAAAACATACTTTGTAATCAAAAAGGTAAAAAAAAAATTGTAATAAGAAAGTGAAAAGACGGACACAAGAATATAACCTACAAAATATGGCTAGTGAGACGGAGGAACCAGATGGTTCCTGGGAACAAGCGTTCAAAAGAAACAAAACCTTAGACCATGAACTTATAAAAATAACGGAAAACACTCAGGGCCGTTTACTCAACCTCTGATTAACGCTAACCGGAGGACAAAGGTCCGGTTAACTTATGGACTGCGTTATCGACCACATGATAAATACATGGTTTGATGAAGTCGATAATGATGTTTAATCGGACTTTTACCGTGATAAGCATTAATCAGAGGTTGAGTTGACTTTGTATCAGCATGCACAAATGCGAAAAATTATAACAACATAACCTATGATGAGAAACACAAAGGTCCATTTATAGATTATATTGATACCATCTCACATAACCAAACCCGTAAACAAATAAACACAGTATCAGTGGCAAAGGCATTAAAAAAGCTAAACCATAAAAACATCAATGAAATAATCAAAGTAGGATACGGACGAGTCAAGGTAAACTGCAAAAGTGCAGATGCGGCCAATAACCTATATTCAGAAACCGGACTTAACAACATGGGATATATTCCAAAAATTATGAATCATTGCATCTCCAAAACTGGCATAATATTTAACATCCCGACTGATATTACAATGGAGGAATTAAAAGAAGACTTAATTACACCAATCGATATCATAAAACTAGTTCGCATTGAGAAAAAAAAACAAAAGTAATCACGAAATAACGGCAACACAACGTGTCAAGATCTTTTTCCATGGTATGGAAATCCCTAACGAAATAAAATACTTAGGCGCAAACATCAAAGTGAAGCCATATATAAATTTCTCACAATGCTTTAGATGTTTCCGTTTCAATCACTTTGCAGATAACTGCAAAGAAAAAACAGAAAGGTGTAGAAAATGTTTCCAACCTCATAACGAGGGAGAAACATGTAAAGAAATAAAATGCACGAACTGTAACTTTCCTCATGCACCTACAGCCAAGGACTGTCCGGCGAGGGTAAAAGCGTATTTAGTTAAAAGAACCATGACTACGGAAAATTTGTCATTTAGGGAAGCGCAAAAAAAAATTACAGGGATCCTAGGAAACCGCTTTGATATGTTAGATAACTATGAACAACAATTCCCTCAATTATCAAAAAACACTTCAAATAGACCTACAAACAAAAATGATACTACTACATACATTCACAAACTGATACCTTACAATAAAGTAACAAAAATAAACCAGAACAGAAAAAGGGAAGAACAAAATGCAAGTAACACTATGAAAGAGTGGCAAGACGCCATCCAACCAATAAGATCAGAAATCAGGATAGAAACACATAAAATCAAAGATACGCAGGACACATTTAACAAACTTAGCGGTGAGATTACCAAACATCTGGCATCAAATGTAAAAGATCGTCTAAATTACAACACATTCGAATTATTAAATAACATACGTTTGGCACTGAACAAAATAAACTCAATTTTCGATTGCAACCTAATAAATAATAATTATAGAGATGAAAATGAACATATTACAACTTAATATTCAAAGCTTGAAAAAAGAAGGAAACAAAGAACTACTAGAAATTTATCTAAACAATAAAAATATTGATATAGCTATACTAGCTGAAACATGGTTAAACAACAACACCAATACAAATATAAACAATTACAACTACGCATATGCGAACAGAAGCGATGGTTACGGTGGTGTAGGAATTTATATTAAAAAATACATAAAATTCTCAGTGTTCAAAATACCATCGGAAATTGAAAATATCGGAATAACGACAATTAATCTTAAAAAAAATATGAATATTTTAAGTGTATATTGCCCCCCCCCAACACAACAAATCAAATATTTAAAATGGAAATAGAAAAATTTTTTATATACCTAAGACAACTTAAAAACGTAACTCTGATTGGTGGAGACCTTAATGCAAAAGCTGCACTGTGGGACCCAACAACTACAAACACGAGGGGAAATATCTTGGAAATGGAAATTATAAACAATGAATATCATATACTTAATGACGGATCACACACCTTCACTACAAACAATTCCACATCAGCAATAGATATAACTTTAATCAATCAAAATATAAGATACACATGGGAAACAACACAACCACTAACAAAAAGTAATCATAATCCAATCCTAATAACACTATTTGACAAATTTGAAACTACAAAAAAAACAAAAAAAACTTTAATGAATCAAGTACTAAAAGATATGAGCAAAATAAAAATCGGGAATAACATTGATGACATCAATAATACAATAAGAAATGCATTACAAAAAAATACAATTACCCTTAATAAAAACAATAAATTCATACCCAAACCATGGTGGACAAAAGAAACAGAAAAACTCTTTAGGTTAAGGAATGCAGCACGTAAAAAATTCAATCATTACAAAACAATAGAAAATGGTGAGCTACTATCAATCGCTGACAAAAATTTAAGAGAACATATAAAAATACAAGAGAAAGAAAATTTCCAAAAACTAATCAATGAAATATCAAATACTGATAATAAAACAATGTGGGAAAAAATTAAAAATCTAAAAAAATACAATTGTGAAAAGAAGGTCAACAATACTTGGAACCCTGACGATTCAAAAAATATTTAGAATATATTGCCAGAGATTCCAACCAAACAACAACACATACATACACATACGACACTGAAAGTATACCGAAAGAATTCAACTTAGAGAATTTCCTAAACTTTCTTAATACCAGGAAGGTGGATTCTGCAAAAGGTACAGACCAAATATCATATCGAATGCTACTGCAGCTACAACACTCGGAAAAAATCAATCTATTCAATACATTACTGAAGACTTGGCAAAATGGAGAGTTCCCAAATAAATGGAGAGAAGTGAAGATTATACCTTTGCCTAAAGCTAATATTCTGTCGCCCTTTCTTCGGCGAATAAAACAAGTATTTTGTGGTCTCGCTATTAAGACAGCGAGTCAATAATTGATTGTTTATTGAACAAAATCAATCCCTTTTATACACAAAATTTCTTATGTACTACTTATTTACTATAATACATATTTACACTAATTCTTACTAGCTATGTAGATATGTATGTACATATGTACGGCTTATGCATTTAATGTGTAGTCAAGTGCCCGTGCACATACATACGTACATACGACTTAGCTTAAAGGCAAATGCGACAAATCAGAAATACGGCGTCAGCATAAAATTTGGCTGTTGTTTGTTTACGTTATAAATTTTAATAAATGAGATAGGTTGAATGCACTTTTAGTGCATTCCATATTTTTGTGTTTTAAATTACGAGTTGAATGTGCTCAAATATTTCTGACATGCTACACCTCCTTTCCTAAAAAGAATGCTTATACATTTGTAGGGTCAATGTATGAGCATTCTATTACATTTAATGGATTGCTTATTTTACTTGCTTGTGTTTATTTATTTATTTCGGTAAAATTAACATTTCAGTTTTTGTTTTGTGCTTACATACTTACATTTATTGGAAAAAGTGAAAATTTCTTATTCTATAGGTTTAAGTCTATTTTTATGTACTATGATTTTCTTATTCATGTAGCTTAGTGAATAATTATTGTGATTATTAATATTTGTTACTCTATAGGGAATTAAACTATAGTTATTATGTTTATCAATACCTATTACTCTATAGGGTCCCTTATATCTACTGTCTAATTTATGACCTGTTTCATCTTTTACTAAGACTAAATCTCCTATATTTATTTCCTTATGCTGAATTTTCCTATCGTAGTAAATTTTTTGTTTTTCTTTTGCTTGTCTTATTAATCTATTAGCTCTTTCTTGTGCTATTTGAAGTCTATATTTAACTTCTTTGTCATAAGCCTCATAGTTGTACAGTGGGCTGATTGTATCTTCTTGTAAAAATTCGTATGTCGGTGCTGGTTTTCCGAA
This sequence comes from Urophora cardui, assembly GCA_960531455.1. Lineage (NCBI taxonomy): Eukaryota > Metazoa > Arthropoda > Insecta > Diptera > Tephritidae > Urophora > Urophora cardui. Next base: position 46,898,987 of record OY482671.1, on the reverse strand, counting down.
TATTAGTTCAAAAGGACAGTAACCATGAACTGTTGAAGGTGTTGTATTATAACAATAAGTAAAGTACTTGAGGTACTCATCCCAATCGTCTTTGTCAATGGATATGTATGAACGTACATATTCATTGAATGTTCTATGGCTACGTTCAACAGTGCCTAACGTTTGATGATGGTAAGGTGTTGAGGTTTTGTGTTCAATTTTTAACAATTTACTTAGTTCTTGAAAAACGTTATTTTTATATTCGGTTCCCATGTCTGTCAGTATTGTTTTCATACATCCATAAATGAGAATAAAATGTTCGAATATAGCTTTGGCTACTGTTTTTGCGTGTTTACTTTCAATTGGAATTGCTACTAGATATTTGGTTAAGTCACATATTATGGTGACTGCATACTCATTTCCATTCAATGATTTTGGAAATGGTCCAATTGTGTCAATTTGAACTACATCGAATGCCTGAGTTGGTGTTTCGGTTATAGTCATTGGATCTTTTAAATGTATTCTTGTTTTATTTTTATTACAATGATCGCATTTTTTAATATATTGTTTTATGTCATTTTTCATATTTTTCCAATGGAATTTTTGTTTTATTTTATTTGTTGTACGATTGATTCCTGGGTGGCCACCATTAACAGGATCATCGTGATATTTATGAAGAATAGTTTTAATTTTTTCATTATCTGTCACATGCATAACCTCCGGAGTTAATGCAATGATTAAATTTTTGAGAACTTTGGTACCTTTATCTTTAAATTTATCTACTCGAGTATAATTATTCTTAAACAATTTGTCTCCTAAGGACAATTGTATTTTGTTTATTTTCAAATTGCCGGCTTCTTTCATAAGCCTGGCAAAGAATTGATCTAAATCAATCTTCGCCTCAACAATTAAATTATCAATATTTATTTCGCTACAAATTTTCTTTCCCTTTTTGAACTGCAGTTTCGGGGGGTCGAAAACGAGCTGAGCTAGCTTTTTTACTTCACATTTATTAAGCGCTTCGTATATTATAGGGTTCTCATTGTGACATTTTTCTTCATTTTTTATATTATTACTGGATTTTTCCTTAGTTTCCGATCTTGTGGTAACTTTCAATATTTTACATGCTTCAATTGACATTTCTTTTAAATCTTGTATATCTATACGCGATAGTGCGTCTGCTACATAATTCTCTTTTCCTGCTATGTACTCCACCCCAAAGTCATATTCTTCCAAATCTAGTCGAATTCTAGTTAATTTTGATGATGGGTTTTTCATCGAAAAAAGGTAAGTTAAGGGTCGATGGTCTGTTTTAATTGTGAATTTTCTGCCGTAGATGTACGGTCTGAAATAAGTGATGGCCCAATGAATGGCTGCTAATTCTTTTTCAATCGTTGCTTTATTTATTTCGCCTTTTGTGAAAGATCTAGAGGCATAAGCAACTGGTAATTGTTTTCCTTCGTATTCTTGACTTAGTACTGCTCCGCAGGCGTATCCGCTTGCATCTGTTGTTATGTAGAATTCTTTATTGAAATCGGGATATTGTAAAATGTTTGGGCTAATTAATGCATTTTTTAGATAGTTGAATGATTTCTCACATTCTTCTGTCCAATTAAATACTACTTTCTTTCTACAAAGTCTTGTTAATATTCTAGAGTATTCCGCGAAATTTGGTATAAATCTTCTATAGTAATTACAGAATGCAACGAATCTTTTAGCTTCGTCGGCATTCTTGGGAGTTGGATAATTTTGAACTATTTTGTATTTAGTGGGATCAGGTAAAATTCCTTTACTTGTGCATTTATGTCCAAGATAAGTAACTTCTTGGTTGAAAAATAGACATTTATCTGGATGCAATTTTAAATTGTATTTTCTGCAAGTTGTGAATACATCTATTAAGTTTTTAATCATATGCTTTTCGGAGCATCCTAATACCACTAAGTCGTCCATATATAAAAATGCTTGTGATGGTTTTAGACCGGCGAATGCTAAAGTCATCATTCTTTGAAATGAATTTGGGGCTACTTTAAGACCATAAGGTAATCTTTTGAAACGGTAGGTACCACTGTCTGCTGTAAACGATGTTATATCTCGGGATTCTGGGCTTAATTCTATTTGATGAAAACCGGACATTAAATCTAAGCAAGAAAAATATTTTGCTCTACCTAATTGGTCTAGAATATCGTCGATTCTTGGTAATGGAAATTTATCTGCAGTTAATTTTTTATTTACCTGTCTATAGTCAATAACTAGTCTCCATCTTTTATCGTTATTACCTGGGAGTGATTTTTTCGGTACTAGTAGAATAGGACTATTGTATTCTGACATTGATGGTTCTATTAAGTCGTCTTGTATTAGCTTATTTACTTGTTTATTAATTTCCTGTTTGTGAGCTTCTGGTATTCTATAGTTTTTTACATAAACTGGGTTGTCGTCTTTCATATAAAGTTTTTGTTTGTAAAAATTATTAGTGGTTATAGGTTCTGATTCTAATGCAAATATATCAATAAATTCTGAACATAAAGTATTAAGTTGAGATTTAGCAAATGATGGGAAATTTTTATTTAATCTTTCTAATTTTTCTTTATTATTTGCTTCATTTTTCTGTTTATTATTTATAATTATGTAGTCGTCTAAGTTTTCTGTGTTAATATTGTAATTTTGAATAGTTGCATTTTTATCTGTTGTATTAATAATTCTAACAAATGCTTGATTTGGATTTACTATTGAATTGGCAATAAAAATTCCTTCTGCTAATTGTTGATGTGGTATGAATAATTCAGTATTGTTATTTTTTATGTGAATTTGTCGAACTACTTCTGATCTAGCTGGTACTGATATGCAATTAATGGTTGGTTCATTTGTCATTTGAATTGCTATATTTTCTGGATAATCATATGGTCGTAATATAAGTCTATCTTCATTATTTCGGTAATCTAAAATGCAATTATACTTTTTAATGAAATCGAGTCCCAAAATTCCGTCGCATGGGATTGGGAAGTCATCTTCTACTATGTGAAATTTGTGTCGAATCAAAAGATCGTCACCCTTTAAATCTGTTTTAACTGTTCCAAGAGTGTTTGTTATACCCTGACCAATGCCTTTTAAATCTGTTTTTTGTAATTCATTAATTTTAACATCATTTTGAATTTGACCCTTTTTTATTAGTGATATGTCAGCTCCTGTATCTATTAGGAGAGTTGAAGTTGAATTATTTAAAGTTGTTTTGGTGGATATGTAGCTGTTTAGGTGTAAATTTAGTACACAAATTTTTTTTTCTATGTTTGGAGTGGAGTTTGTTGGTTTTCCTGCTGGGTATAATTACGTACATTGCGAGTGTTGTTGGTATTGTTGCGATTATTTTGTCGCTGTTGGTTACCAAAATTCCTATTTTGTCTTTGTGAGTAATTGTTGTTTGATCTGTTAAAATTGTTATATCTTTGATTAGATCGATAATTTCTATAATTGTTATTTGGAAAATTTCTACGAAAGTTGCCGCGGAAATGATTTTGTTGTCTTATATTCAATATTGCGTTTGGGTTGCCTGTTACTTCAGTGCAACTGTTTGTAAATTTTGAAATTGCCTCGTTCATTGAGGTGAACGTTCCGGCTTGCATGATTAGTTTTACTTTATCATTAGAACAATTTTTACACATAGCCTTTACAGCTGCTTGTGTAGCATATTTTCCTGCTAAATCTGAGGTTAACCCGTCAGATATATATGCTCCTTCTAATGATTTTGTTAATTTTTCGATTTCAGTAGTATATTGGTTGGCTGTTTTACTGCGTTGTTGGATGTTTAGCAGTTTTGCTGTTAATACTTCTACTGATTCGCCTTTGATTGATCTTTTCAATTTTAATTTTATATCTTGTATTGTATTCTCATTCTGAATACAATTTCTTGCTGTGCCTTTTAGTTTTGTTTTTATCATAGACACTGCAAGTGCTTCATGAGCATCCTTGATTTGGTCAAGAATGTCGAGTGCATCTATGAAGCTATTTAGATTTTCTGAGTTGCCATCAAACTCTGGTAGGACAGATGAAGCTGTTTTAATAAAATCTACCGCTGTCTGAGGCATTGTGGATGTGTTTGAATTATTGGTACTTTCTGAATGAGTTTTAGTTTCTTCTTTATCGTTTGAAGAATTTTTGTTTTCGGCTTCCGTTGGATAGTCCGGTAGTAATAAATTTGTGTCAATTTTTATGTCTTTGTTGAATGACGTGGGTACTTGTTCTTCAATCTCGTATCGTGCTAGCGATGAAACAAGTTTATCCCTGACGTATAGGTATATTTGGTATGCCTGCTTTTGATGATCGGCTGTAAGCTTACTATTTATATTCCTCAAGGCGTTTCCTATTCTATTTAATGCATCTATTATAAAACCTAAATGCTTAATAATTGTTTCTCTTCTAATAAAAACATTCTTGTTAATGCACTTGTATGATTTTTCTGCAATTGATTTTTCATTTAGTAGTGATGCATATATATTATCCCAATTATCCATTGAAAAGGATCTATTCGGTATTGATTTTTATACCTTGTCTAATCCATTTGCACGACTAATATATCGCTTTTTTAAAATTTTGTTGTGTACCGAATAAATCTTTAGAAATAAATTTATACAAGATACAATTGCAATAACAAGAAGAATAAGCTTGATTGAATCTAAAGCTTCGCTGTGATCAATTTCTATGGAGTTAACTACATTTGCGTTGGGTTTATCAATTTTTGATGTTGTTCCACCCATATTGATTGAATATTAAAAAAAAATTCCTAAAATCTGAAAATACCGAATTTTTCAAACATGCGTTGTGTTTCTTCTATTTTTGTCGTGGGGTTAATGACGTCTTCTAATGTTGGTTCCCTAGTCATGCCTATGATACGCCAAAGAGTCCTTAAGGATTCTAATTCCCTTATTAAGTCCCTGTTCTCTATTTCATTAGGAAGTGAGCCTACTGAATTCCTTGATTTAGGCATTATAATCACAATAATTATTTTTGTATGTATATATATTTATTTATTTAATTAAATCATTAAAATTAGTATTGTTGTGGCTTAGGCCAGAAAAATGTGTATATGTAAAAATGCAAAATTTTTAGTATCGAGAATTGACACGGCAAGGATTTTTGGTCTCTTGCCCTTCAATAGGCAGCCGCAAGGTTGCCATAAGATTAGTTAGTGATCAGTTAATAAGGCCATTAGTAAGCCTTTCAATCGCTATTAGTTTTTTTATATGCTTCCGTTTTGCAATAGAATCTGCGAATACTAGTTGTTGGTAGAGTTCGGCAACTCATCGCCGCGCTTGGTATTTTTTACCACCACGTCTCCTGTGGTATAAAGGTTTCTGTGGTTGTGCAGGTTCTCTGCGAGCTGGGCGTTGTTGCCGTCGCCTGTACTCCTCGATTGTAATTGCTCTAGGACCTTGTCGTTCTGGCTGCTGTTGCTGTTCTTGTTGATGTTCGGGTTTAATTTGTTGTTCTTTTTCTTGGGCTTGTTGCTCTTGTTGTTGTTCGGGTTTATTTTGTTGTTCTTCTTCTTGGGCTTGTTGCTCTTGTTGTTGTTCGGGTTTATTTTGTTGTTCTTCTTCTTGGGCTTGTTGCTCTGTCTGCCGCTCACTAAAATACTTTTCCCATTTCTCAAATATTGCGTTTACTTCGTCCATCACCATGTAGTGTAAACGACTGGTTAATGACAGGATCTGGCAGGATCAATGGCAAGGATCCTGGTGTGTTTAACAGGCAAGGATCCTGTTTGTCTGGCAAGGATGCTGGCAAGGATGTCTTGTTTAACTGGCAAGGATCCTGTTTGTCTGGCAAGGATGCTGGCAAGGATGTCTTGTTTAACTGGCAAGGATCCTGTTTGTCTGGCAAGGATGCTGGCAAGGATGTCTTGTTTAACTGGCAAGGATCCTGTTTAACTGGCAAGGATCCTGTTTAACTGGCAGGATCCTGTTTAACTGGCAGGATCCTGTTTAACTGGCAGGATCGCCATATTCTGTCGCCCTTTCTTCGGCGAATAAAACAAGTATTTTGTGGTCTCGCTATTAAGACAGCGAGTCAATAATTGATTGTTTATTGAACAAAATCAATCCCTTTTATACACAAAATTTCTTATGTACTACTTATTTACTATAATACATATTTACACTAATTCTTACTAGCTATGTAGATATGTATGTACATATGTACGGCTTATGCATTTAATGTGTAGTCAAGTGCCCGTGCACATACATACGTACATACGACTTAGCTTAAAGGCAAATGCGACAAATCAGAAATACGGCGTCAGCATAAAATTTGGCTGTTGTTTGTTTACGTTATAAATTTTAATAAATGAGATAGGTTGAATGCACTTTTAGTGCATTCCATATTTTTGTGTTTTAAATTACGAGTTGAATGTGCTCAAATATTTCTGACATGCTACACTAACGACACTATGGATATATATAAACATAGGCCTATTTGCTTATTGTCAGTATTGGCAAAAACAATAGAAGGACTACTGAAAATTCATATTGAGAATCAAGTCATGGAAAGTGGCATCCTACCGAATAGATCTTACGGATTTAGAAAACATCACTCAACAGCACAATGTATCAATGACTTGATTAACACTATAGCACCATACAAAAGCGAAAAAAATCACGTCATGGCTGCATGTATAGATGTAGAAAAAGCCTACGACTCAGTAGAAATTAATACATTGGAAAAAATTTTGAATTCAACAAATATAGACAAAAAGGTAATATACTGGATTATTTCATTTCTAAAAAATAGAACACTTATTCTAAATAATATAAAAATCAACACCAAGAACGGATTAGCACAAGGTAGCGGACTCAGTCCCACACTATTCAACTTATATACAGCACAACTACATGAAATAACAAACGAAAATTGCAAAATGTTCCAATTTGCAGACGACTTCTTCTTAATATGCGTGCATAAAAAGCAAGAAAACACCCAAACATTACTGAAAGAAAAAATAAATGAATTTATTATAGAATGTAATAAACTTAATCTTAATATAAACCTTAATAAAACAAAAACAATCTACTTTAACCAAAGAAACACACAAATCAACATTCAGATTAACAACATACCAATAGAACAAGTTAAAAATATCAAATACCTTGGAAGATTCATCAGCAGCAATAACTCATGTACACAACACACTAATGAAATAGTAAACAAAACCAATAAAACATGTCAATTTTTGAGTATCATCAGTGGATGCAAATATGGTATAACACCAACAAAAGCACTAAATTTATACAAAGCCTTTGCAAGAGCCAAAATGGATTACGCGGCATCCACATTTGCAAATATTTCCAAAAAGGCATTACAAAAATTATCAGTATGCAACAATTCGAACATTAGAAGATGTCTGGGTTTAATTCGATCAACACCTACACATGCATGGTATAAAAATTCAGAAGGTAATTTCACTTTAAACTTTTTGACGGCTATTGAATTTTTCTGAAGTATCTTTTTTGTAAACATTATGAGTGAGGCTGCCATATTGGACAAATATAAAAATGGAGATTTTTTAAGAAAATTTTGGTAATTTTAGTTTTAGTTGAAGAAAGCTCAGAAATTATCAAAGAAAGTCATATATTATTATAAGGGATGTGAAAAGTGGGAAGTATTTGGCTCGAATATTTAATACAAAGCCTTACGCAATACCACAGACAGAGCATTTAACAAAGAAGTAAGGCTGGAGTCATCGTTATGTCCGAACAAATTTTTTGTTTACATTTTGCTCGTTCTCTTTCACTTCTATCGTACAGAAAGGGAAGAGAAGGAGTACAATACAAGCAAAAATTTGGTGGAACAGAAATGCAGAATTCAGATTAAAGGAAACAACAAGGTATATTTTAAAGTTCTGTATTAAACTCATTTAAGTTGTAATTTTTTTGTTTTTGTAATCCTTTTTTTTCATCAGGATGTCTTCGAGATATTTTCAATTAAATGTTTGTTTATAAAGCACTTACGTACTATGTACACCCTCGAGATTTTTGTTCACAAAGCTTTCCACTAACCGCACTCTAAAAAATACATATTTTATTAAGATTTATGCACATTTTAATTATTGCGTCCATACTTTGTTTTCGCATTATAACTTGGCATTGCACATTTCGATAATAACGTTTTGTTGTTTGTGCTACTAATATTAGACCTCTGCACAATACCATTTGCCTCTTCTATATTTGCGAATACTCTATGCATTGTACAATTAGTCACAGCACAATTTCAATGCAGATACGAATATAACCCATACTTTTCATTTGGAATACAAATACTATTTCTATTTGCTCTGTTGGAGCGATTAGTGTACACTATTCGCCACGATAGAATAGAACATAATAATAACCATGTTATGAAGTATTCGCAAAACATTGTTGCTTCTTTGGTTTGTTTGTTTATTTAATGTGCATATGGCATTAAGGTGGACCAAAAAATAAAAGCCCAACAAACATATGTTCAATTTTTTAATGATAAGAAATGCTTTTCTTGTACATTAAGGACTTTAAAAAAAATTATGTATCATCACTGATATAAAAGGAGAAAGAAATTTGGAGACATTTGCACGACCTCTAAATTTTAATATATTAAGGAAAAATTTTAGGTAGAGATTTCCGTATTATATTCGCATGAAAATCGGGTTGTTCCACGAATTTCGGGAGAACTTTTTTTCCTTCATAAAACCACCTTAATATGCCAAATAAGTTTCCTAACTAATGCCGAAAAAATCAAAAGAATCGAAGTATTGGTACCGAGTTATTTTAAAATATATAGAACAGTTGGAAATATGTAGTTCGTAAAAAGCTCTGGTTCGAAATTTATTTTAGACATATGGTTTCTTGGACAAAAAAGCTTGAAATTACCCAAATTTTTATAATTGCGATGTGTCCCTGTTAATTTTTTTTTGGCCCCTACCAATCGACCCGCCCTAGTGTGTATGCATATGCACATACACACACTCACACTAGCGGCATAATTTTGCTGAACACAACATCTGGATGTGTGTTTATGAAAATATGTATGTACATACATACATATATTTCGATTATATTCGAAGTATTCGCAAGTAGTGTACACTATTTGCAGAACCTTTTTAAGGTCATGTAATTGTCGCTACGAATAAGTAATTGTATTGGTTCTGTTTATGGTTGTGCTCTACTTGCGTTTATTCTAAAACGACAGAAACAAGTAGGTACTGTAATTGGACGGCCGCGAATGTTTTGTTGGCCGTTTCGAATCCATTCGTGCAGCCTTCTAACTAATATCTCTAGCACCGAAATGCACTGAGCACATCAACGGGTTCTTTGGAAGATCAACTTGCTCTATTTGACACGCTTAAAGCCATTGATTCCTTATAAACGGAATTGCTGGAAACCTAAAAAACTTCACCACTGAGCCTTTGCAAATGTGCACGGTATTTTCGAATCCCCTGAGGGTGAAAACAGAATCGGAACGTAACGACACGACATTGTGACAACGACAGTCTGTCAAAATTAAAACCTATGCATTCTTATGAAAGCAATTATAATAAAGATAATAAAGATGAGTTGCCACTGCATTATAAAATATGAAAATTTTGACAAATCAATAAATTTAACGAAACTTTACAAAAAAAAAAGCAGAAGTATTTATACACAACCAAATATAATAACAGTTTAAAGCATTCAATTAATAAATTGAACTATTTAATTTATTACTTTACATTAAAAAATTACGATCTGAACCAAAAACTTTTTAGCTGTGAATGAAAAACTGTAATGTGGCAGCAACGAGCCTTCTGTAGGGGCGGTCATTGCCGCATTTATTATGTTTCAGTCGCTGGCTTCGCACCAACATTTTTACGTCAAGGTACTGTCGTTGTCGCAATGTCGTGTCGTTACGTACCGATTCTGTTTTCACCCTGAAGAGGCAGCTAATTTTTCAAATCTTTTTTCACAAATTACGCGTATGAAAGTAAATTTATTTATTTATTTAGTTTGCACAAATCACAATTGCTTTTTTGAAAATAAATTAATTTATTTTCACAAACTTCAGATTTCGGCCCAAAAAAAACATTTGCTGCTGTTTACTCTGGTAGCATGATTTCAATGAAATGTCATAAATTCAATAAAAGTCAAATGGCTAAGATGGCTGCCTACGTCAATAAGTGATTTTACCTTCTATTTTTCTACCATGTACACATGTATCGTACCCATGATTCAAAAAAGAAGAATGTGCATTCAGCGGTACCGCTATGCGTTCATCCAAAATTTGACAGAATCAGCTGATTTAGTGACGTAGTAACATAAATTCTCTTTCACCCAGTTTCGTTTCCGGTTTTCTAATAACTAAAGGCTGTGTGCGATAAATGTGAAATTTATATTAAAAAGCTATTTTAAATAAAGAAAAATGAAGTGCCGCGTATTTATTTGTGTGAATAATAGTTCAATAAAGGTATTTTTTGCCTGTTTGAACATTTTCTTTCTCGTCGATAACGTAGTTGATGACGTACTAACCAAAATGAACCCAGTCTCACGGATGAATATTTTGCTTAATATCGCTGAGTGCACAATCTTCTTTATTTGAATCATGTATCGTACCATGATTCAAATAAAGAAGATTGTGCACTCAGCGATATTCAGCAAAATATTCATCCGTGAGACTGGGTTCATTTTGGTTAGTACGTCATCAACTACGTTATCGACGAGAAAGAAAATGTTCAAACAGGCAAAAAAATACCTTTATTGAACTATTATTCACACAAATAAATACGCGGCACTTCATTTTTCTTTATTTAAAATAGCTTTTTAATATAAATTTCACATTTATCGCACACAGCCTTTAGTTATTAGAAAACCGAAAACGAAACTGGGTGAAAGAGAATTTATGTTACTACGTCACTAAATCAGCTGATTCTGTCAAATTTTGGATGAACGCATAGCGGTACCGCTGAATGCACAATCTTCTTTATTTGAATCATGGTATCCATGATTCAACTAAAGAAGATTGTGCACTCAGCCATATTCAGCAAAAAATTCATCCGTGAGACTGGGTTCATTTTGGTTACTACGTCATCAACTACGTTATCGACGAGAAAGAAAATTTGCAAACAGGCAAAAAATACCTTTATTAAACTATTATTAACACAAATAAATACGCGGCACTTCGTTTTTCTTCATTTAAAATAGTTTTTTAATATAAATTTCACATTTATCGCCCACAATCTTTAGTTATTAGAAAACCGGAAATGAAACTGGGTGAAAGAGAATTTATGTTACTACGTCACTAAATCAGCTGATTCTGTCAAATTTTGGATGAACGCATAGCGGTACCGCTGAATACACAATCTTCTTTATTTGAATCATGCATGGTATCGTACCATATGGCGGCAGAGATGCCAACCAGTTATCGACTAGAGATGGCAACAGCAAAAGAAATGATAAAATGTATCGCATATAATCTACCGGCAAAAGATATAATTCTTAGGCACTCTGCACACGAGGCGTATCGTCATAGACGCGTACGAGACATTTCATGTAGCGTCGATTTCTCTACGCCTCAAGATCTGCACACGAAGCGACATGAAACTTCGCTGCACAAAGCAAACAAACAAATTAATAATACGGTATTTGCTTTAAATTTCGAAGCTTTAAATAGAAAAGATAAAAAATTTTACGGAATCTTCCATTTTCTTTAATTATACACTCATTTTTTCCGATTTTTTACACAAATTTTACTGCTTTATTAAATTCCACCAAGTGGAAAAATGTAAACAAACATCTTCTTCTTCCTCTTTTCTAAGCGTAGTACGCCTAGCTACCAGCACTGCTTTACGCCAAGCGACATGTAGCCAGCATACTTTGACGAATGCTTGAAGCTGACGACTCGTGTGCAGCCCTCAATTGAAATATACGTGCGCGACATCAAAGCGTACAGCTTTCGTCTGTAGTATCTAATACGCGTCTAAAGCAGTACGCTCCGTGTGCAGAGTGCCTTAGAGCGCTTTCACATTACTCGGTGCGGTATCGGATCGACATTTTTGGTTTTTGCCGAAAGTATACCGAAACCTTACCGACCACATGTATTTCAATTGGCACTTTCACATTAGTGTTGCATACATGAAATCGGAGCGGATTAAATTCGGTATACCGCAACGCGCTAAGACCGGTCAGTAAAATTTGAGGAATTACTGCATACATTTTTGCGGCGTGATAAAAGAAGAAGAACAAAGTCAGTAAAAAACTCGTTTCGGCTATAAATGTAGCAAGTTATAATGTCTTCGTTTTCGCTAGAAGACATTATTGTTATTATTGAGTGATTTGTTGAAGTTAAAAATTTTGTTTTGCAAATTTCGATGTTTGTTTTCCTATTTTCTGCCGATTACGCACCGAAAGTATTCCCACAAGTGTGAAAAACACAGCAACGCGGAATCGTTTCGGTAAGCTGAAAATACCGAGCAAAAAATGTCGACCCGATGTCGTGCCGAGTAATGTGAAAAGGCCCTTAATGACAAGTTATGTAAAAACACAAATATATCATATAAACTTCAAAAGAATTGCCATTTTAACAGATAGCTTAAGCAGTATTTTATCTCTAAGGGCCTTTTCACATTACTCGGTACGACATCGGATCGACATTTTTTGCGCGGTATTTTCAGTGGCCGCTGTGGTGCAGTGGGTAGAGTGCTCGCCTGCTATGCCAGAGGTCTCGGGTTCAAACAACGGTCCGAGCCAAACAAATTTTTCTAATTAGTAAAAATCCAATTATTGGGTTTTTTAAGAGCAGCGGTCACCTCTCGGCAGTGGGCGGCATACCCTCCGAGAGTATGAAAAAGCTTCTCACAAAAAATGCATTCGCCGTTCGGAGCCGGCATAAAACTGTAGGTCCACCCAATCAGTAGGAAAAACAAAAAAGGAGCACACCTCGAATTGGGAGAGAAGCTCGGCCATAAAACTCGTCAGAGTTATAATAGCGCCATTGTATTATATTATTATTATTTTCAGCTTACCGAAACGATTCCGCGTTGCTGTGTTTTTCACACTTGTGGGAATACTTTCGGTGCGTAATCAGCAGAAAATAGGAAAACAAACATCGAAATTTGCAAAACAAAATTTTTATCTTCAACAAATCACTCAATAATAACAATAATGTCTTCTAGCGAAGACGAAGACATTATAACTTGCTACATTTATAGCCGAAATGAGTTTTTTACTGACTTTGTTCTTCTTCTTTTATTACGCCGCAAAAATGTCTGCAGTAATTCCTCAAATTTTACTGACCGGTCTTACCGCGTTGCGGTATACCGAAATTAATCCGCTCCGATTTCATGTATGCAACACTAATGTGAAAGTGCCAATTGAAATACATGTGGTCGGTAAGGTTTCGGTATACTTTCGGTAAAAACCAAAAATGTCGATCCGATACCGCAGCGAGTAATGTGAAAGCGCTCTTAAAGACAGTGAAAGCAATAACCACATAATTCAAGAAATTAAAAAAATCATTAACTTCTCATCGATAGAAACCGTAGAAATCCATTATATTCCAGCACATAATAACATATCAGCAAATGAAAAAGCAGACAAAGCGGCAAAGGATGCATATCAAAATGGAGAAAGAATTAATATATATTGGACTATCAAAGACGCTATTAACGAAATTAAAAATAGAATATTAGAAGATTGGGATACAGAATATAAAGGAAAAATTCAACATAAAGGAAAAGAATATGGACAAATGTTTCCAGAATTACTGAAAAAACCATGGTTCCACAAAAAAAATTTACAACTAGAACCCATAGAAATTAAAGAAATTAACAGGATATTAACTAACCATACTTTCTGTAAAGATACCTTATTCAAAATGAATGTTTACCAAAATAACAACTGCGAAACTTGTAATATAACAGAAGATACGAACCACGTAATATTCAAATGCAAAAAATACGATAACATAAGAAACAAATATCCGTTATTACAATCCAAAAAATCAATAATCGAATTATACAAAGCATATTGAGAAAAAGCGTTCAAGACCATCTCTAGTTATACTAAACAATAGCCGTGTTTCACATACGGTGATCCTAACCCAGATAAAAATTTTTGCATGTAAATGCAACAACAAAGATTTCAGCGCGATTAAACCAGATAAATTGCTGGTTCAATTTCTGATTCGCCCTGTTCGATTTGCTTTTTCCGTGCTGATTTGGCAGCACAGTGCTTTTTTGATTTGGCAGAACTGAAAAGTGACATTTGTGTATGTATACATATACCCTGCAGTAAATTTGTTTCACTGCTAAATGATAATTGATCATTCTTTGTTGAATATTCATCACTAGGGCAACAGAAGATATGCAAATGCATATTTTTCTGTTGCAGTCCTATTTACATATGATAAATATATATAGGCGTTTTAGCTCAAGACGAAGAGAATAAGCCTAACTTGTTAGGGCATATTTTCGCATATTTAGGTCAAAAGGCTTATTTTTGCATATTTTGACTTATTTGCATATTTTTGGCATATTTTGCTTTAAATTCATATTTTAGCATAGTATTTCGTCATATTTTTCCATCTCACTCGTAAAATTGTTTTTATTTAAATTTTTTACTCTGGCAACTTTCTTTTGTATATGCGCATACTATTTGCCATTCCTCTTTTTCTGACAAGCTCAAGGCGAATTTAATAATTTTCGCAATGCTTCATTCAAATGTGTTACACGAATCAGCTGTGTATCTACATATGTACATAGGCATACGTCAGACGGTCAATATATATTGATGAAATCTGTGGATCGCGATTCATATTGACAGTGTAGCATCGAGTATTGATGGATCGCGATTCTCGATCGCAGAATGTTTAGAAATTTTGAAATCCGCGATTCGGATCGCAATATTGGCAATAAGCGAATTGAAAGTGAAAGTGCGAAAAGGACGGAAGTAAAATATCTTGTACCTCAGAGCGAGAAAAATATCGCAATATTCATATTGAACGTGTAGCACTACACGCTACATAGTGACTGAAATTCTTACTTTTAAATACGCCCCGATAACTTCAGTTGACGTGGAAAGATCTTTTTCTACATAGTTTTCTATTTGAAAATTTATCACAAAATTTTGAAGTTGACAGCAATTTGAATAAATAAGTATTCAAGTTTTGCACTGGAATTTTGATTGCCATCCACACATAAAATTTTAAATTCATGCAGATAAATATATGTATGTATGTATGTATATATTTTCGTAAGTACAAATACTTGTTTTCTTTTGGTAACGAAAATGTGTTTCGCAAATGTGAATTTTTTTATTTCGTCTTTTGAACCTATAAAATGTACCTTTAATAAACATAATTTTTTGTTACAAAGTGTTCTAATTTTATTTAAAACTAATTTTTGATATTTGTTCGAGCCAGGGTTTGAACCTGGAACCTCTTACATGAAAGGTGGGCACACAACCTACCATGCCGTATATCTTTTTATTAAGTACTAGCAAATACGCGTCCCGCTTCGCAGCGACGAACAAAAGTTTTCTGTTATGATGGGTCTTTACCTTTACCTTTACCTTTACCTTTACCTTTACCTTTACCTTTACCTTTACCTTTACCTTTACCTTTACCTTTACCTTTACCTTTACCTTTACCTTTACCTTTACCTTTACCTTTACCTTTACCTTTACCTTTACCTTCACCTTTACCTTTACCTTTACCTTTACCTTTACCTTTACCTTTACCTTTACCTTTACCTTTACCTTTACCTTTACCTTTACCTTTACCTTTACCTTTACCTTTACCTTTACCTTTACCTTTACCTTTACCTTTACCTTTACCTTTACCTTTACCTTTACCTTTACCTTTACCTTTACCTTTACCTTTACCTTTACCTTTACTTTTACCTTTACCTTTACCTTTACCTTTACCTTTACCTTTACCTTTACCTTTACCTTTACCTTTACCTTTACCTTTACCTTTACCTTTACCTTTACCTTTGCCTTTACCTTTACCTTTACCTTTACATTTACTTTACCGGGACCATTCATCACTATCCGGGCCCACAACTTGAACCATCTCTGGGAAACCGACTTAAAAAATAACAATGAAAATATCTGCATGTTGAAGCCCTGCTCGACACCTTTCATTTGATACCAATAACGCTTAGAAACATTCGAGGGTCATCCGGGTCCACGTTTTGACCCATATTTGGGGACCCGGCCTAGGCGTCGCAATGAAAATAACTTTATGTTGAAGGCCTGCTCAGCACCTTTCATTTGATACTCATATTGCTCAAACACTTGCTGGGTCACTCTGGGTCCACATTTGGGCCTATATTCCGGGAAGTTCCCTATTATGTGCGCTAATACCATATGAATCCACTGTGAAAATTTCATAAAGATAAAGATTACTTTGGGAGTCCATAAAGGACACACACACACATTCATTTTTATATAATAGATATAAACAAAATTTTAAGGGCATATTTTCAGTGCTTAAACCAAGTTTTAAGAGCATATTTTTAGCGCTTAAACCATATTTTTAAGGACATATTTTTAGCGCTAAAAACGAGTTTTTTAGGGCATATTTTCTGTTGCCCTATTCATCACTATCGTTTTGCGTTGGTGCAAGCGTGCAAGCTATATTGAAAAACCCAAACGAAATACCATCTAGGCGGTTATAAACCCACGAGCCAGCTTGTATTTCGGTAGGTTTTTTGACATTCGGCAGCTTTTCTTACAAATTTTTCAATTTAACAACTATAAAACAAATTATATTTAAAATAAAAAATATATGGAAATACAAATTTTAAATTTGCCTTTGTAAGCTTCTGCTTTGGACGTAAGGGGAAAGAAGAAGTCCGGAAGAAAAATTATGCTGCGCACTGGCTTCTCCTTATAACATGGAATACATAGCTATCCCGCCATTTGAGTTTCATAATTTATTTCAGTAAATTAAATTCAAATTTCCAAAAAAAAATAATTTTTGAAATAGTTATTTTCATTTAGTTTGAAGTTTAAAGTCAATCAAATTGTTTTTGAGGGAGTATTTGTCTCTTTTCAACGTACAGAAGAATTGTTTTTGCGCTATTATAACTCTGACGAGTTTTATGGCCGAGCTTCTCTCCCAATTCGAGGTGTGCTCCTTTTGTTTTTCCTACCATTGGACAGTTTTATGAAGGCTTCGAACGGAGTCATATAGGCATTAGGAAAGCAAACCATTTATTTGAAAAAATTCAGCAGCCTTTATATGAAAGCATTCACTGATGCCTCCGCATGATGAATTTCATCAGTGATTCATAAAGGATTCATTTCAGATTTTTACTGCTGGGTATATGTTGTATATGTTTCTTCTTCTTTTTAGTTCTTTTCAAGTGCAGCCATGGTTCAATTATAGAAGGTTTTTGCAGTAAGCATAACCTAACTATAAAGTCCATGCAAGGGAGAGCAGCTCTTCTTCAGCGAGTTTGTAGCTTATGTCAAACTATCGTCTTTTGTTTTGATTTTGCATTCTTGCACGTGTTTTTCTTGGAAAGAGTTTGTGTGTTCGGTTGTGTGTTTGTATGTTCGGTTGTGTGTTCGCTGGCGTTTTCTCTGCTTTTGACATTCTTGAAAAGCGCCGTCTAACTGTAGTCACCTATTCTGCTTCACATCAGACGACCTGTATGGATTGGTCTTGGCAGTAAGTTATTCTTACATACATACATACACACTCCATGTAAATTGTTTGTGTATTCTGTGATGCTTCTGTCAAAATCATAGCCCGCCATTGTAGAAAACATATTGCGTCAAGATCAAAATTGACATAAGTTTGACATAAGCATCACAATATGAATAAAAAAAAAATAGAAAAAAGTTTGCAATCAGCTGTTTAGTAGGTTAACCTTCCATAAATTAGCCTTGAGTGCAGCCAATTTTCATTATGAGCCGGATTGTTTCAGTAAAAATTTATCTTAACCCAGACCCAGATGTAATAACTGAAATGCCCCTAATGCAAAATTGACTTATAACAAGGAAAATTAATGGTAAATTTGGTGATGGCGATATAGCTAGTGAGCTGGCCAAATAAGAGCCTATACACACTTGCGACTCAATCGATTTGGTCGAATTGGACTGTTGTATTCACACTACTCCAACTATTTAGTCGAATCGGTGGCAGCTATTCACACTTGAGACTAAATAGTCGTGCGATTGACAATGACATAGTGTTGCCAATGTTCACATTTTACTCAGCAAATTTTACATTAGTGGTCTTCATATAAAGTGATGAAGTATTAAATTGTTAAAGTTTATCTGCATTCTTACATGAAAGCACTTTCTTGTCAGCTGTCAACTTGATTAATAAATAAAAAACAATAAAATAAACAAAAAGTGCATACATTGTTTGGCTTTGTTTCTTATTAAACTAGCAACTAGCTGTCAAGTAAATGAAAAGAGAAAAACGGAAGGAATTACGCTCATAAAGGCGAAACGAACAGAAGTACAAGAAACGGAAAAATAGTAAAAATCAGCCATTAATAATTTTCATGAAATTTCATTTTCATTATTTCTATTTTAAAATGCGATTAATGACATTTGAAGAGAACAACAATATCAAGAAACATATGAAAACGGAAGTAAATATCCTTAGTTAGATAATTCTTGTCTATAACTACACCATTTCCAGATGGATTTTAGAAAGCGTCAACTGGATTTTAGAAAGGGGAAATTGGATCTTAGAAATGTCAATTGGATTTTAGAAAGGGGAAATTGGATTTTAGAAATGTCAATTGGATTTTAGAAAGGGGAAATTAGATTTTAGAAATGTCAATTGGATTTTAGAAAGGGGAAATTAGATTTTAGAATAGCCAAATGGATTTTAGAAAGGGAAAATTGGATTTTAGAAATGTCGATTTGATTTTAGAAAAGGGAAATTGGACTTTAGAAACCGTAAATTGGATTTTCGAAAATTGATATAATTATTAATTTATACTTTCATACGCAATAAAGAATTTCTATTCGAAAAATTCTGTGTAAAATTTATTTTAAACGCACATTCTGAAATCCAATTCACGCTTTCAAAAATCCAATTTTGTTTTCTAAAATCCTTTTAACGCTTTCTAAAATCCAATTGACATTTCTAAAATCCAATTTCCCCTTTCTAAAATCCAAGTGACAGTTCTAAAATCCAATTTCCCCTTTCTAAAATCCAGTTAACGCTTTCTAAAATCCATCTGGAAATGGTGTAGTTAATAAGAAGCGAACCTTTTGTTTTTAAACATTTTGAAAATATTAATTGAAATATTCAATCTCTACAATTTACCAAAAGTGAAATAAAAGTAGTGCTGTCAGCATGGCAACTCTTTCCACTACGAATATCACTGTTGTTGTTGTAGTCGTTCGACTAAATTGTCTCAAGTGTGAATCCGTAGAAGGGCGCCTTGCTGATCAAGCAGTTGTACAACTGTTTCAGTTGGAATGAAATTGGGCTGCAAATCCAACTGTTTCAGTTGTACAACTAATTGAATGTAGTGTGAATGCTTCCATACATTCCCATGCAAATCAACATTCGACTAAATCGATTGAGTCGCAAGTGTGTATAGGCTCTAAGTGTTCTATCTTTACAATTCGTAAAGGGAATGAAGTACGTTAAAACAACAAAAAAAAATATCGAAATATTGATATATCGATATATATCGCCCAACGCTAATCAAAGCAATAAAAAAAAATTAGCCTTAATCCAGATTGAATCAGATATGCTTGGCATAGTTAAATATTGCAGAAATAGCTGTAAACAGTTTGCAGGTATTTGGATCTGTTCGCCTTCGGTATAATGTGCCTGGGGAAAAATTTCCAACCGTCTACCACGCGTTGGAAAAAATTTTTTTTTGGGTAATTATCTAGTTTACGGCGCATTGCATGATTCAACAATATTGGTCCTCCATGGTGCAACGACTAAAAAAGTTCCATCTTTGAAAAGAGGGATATCAATCGACGCATTACGATCTCAGGAACACGAATCAAAAGGCGGAGCTTGACTTTTATTTCAATAAGAAGTTATTAACAAAAAACATTATCATTTTTTGCTTGCTCATTACACACACATGAACACACAAATTCTGCTTATTTCTTTACGATGGGATTATACATTCTTCATATTTACTACATCACACCCAAAATTATTTAATATGTTGCAAATAAATACTAGGGGTATTCGCTATCCATAGCATAACCCTAGCACGTAGCACCGGTTGCACGGATTGCAAAGTTTTACAACGCACAACAATCAAATACAGGCGCACAAAAATATGCTAGACCTCAAAAATATGCTACACCAAAACCTATGTATATTTATTTGCTATGAAGTGTAGGAAATTAATTGCGACCCTGCGTCAGCTGACATTTGCCAATTGCTAATTTCAATTTTAATTTGATCATTCGAATTTTGCTTAAAATGTTATTTTTTATGTGTATTTATTAAATTTACTAAAATAAAATGATTTATTTATTAAAAAGTGAGTGATGAACGCGTCCCTTTGGCTAAAAAGAAAAGCCGATTCTTAAAATTTCCTACGACTGTGCAATGGGGTGCTCTCGATGTGTAGCATATTTTGGTCTAGGATATTTGAAATCCGTGCTATCTTGCTAGGGATAGCGAATACCCCTACTATTTTTTAATAAAACCAAAGTAAACAATTGAGATTCTTTCACTTTTTTCGAGCGATAATTGAACTGTCACAAAGTTAGTTGGCAACGCTACGCACTATATTGATGAAATTGGCGTAGTTTCTTTACTTGTACTTTGGGTTTAACTAAAATATTATATTTATTTGCAACATATTAGCACATTTTGGGCGTGAAATGGTAAATATAAAGAATGTATTACCAAATGGTAAAAAAATAGTTTGAATTTGCATGTTCGTGTGGGTGGAATAAGCAAGCGAAAAATGAAAACGTTTTTTGTTAATAACTTTTTATTGAATTAAAAAAGTTAAGCCCCGCCTTCTGATTCGTGTTCCTCAGATCAAAACGTGTCCATTAATATCCCGCTTGTTAAAAATTGACGAGTTTTAGCCGTTGCACCGTAAACTACACTCACGGAAAAAAGTATTGGCACAGCAGACAAAGTTGGTTTCGACCTCAAATACTCTTCCAAAGAAATAAATTTTTTATTATTTCCTATTTTTGTTGCATTAGTACAAGTATTAAGAATACGTTAAAGAAAAAATTACATTGATTGATGGAATGGTTTAAGCACATTAATTCGTGTAATGAAAAAAGTCCTATTTTTATCCGGAAAAAAGTATTGGCACACTTCACTTTCAGATTAAATAACAACTAAATTTTAAACGCTAGTATATTCTAGGTGTACCATTTTATTTTCTAACATCATTAAGTGGGTTTGGCATAGAATACACCAACTTTCTGGTAGTTTCCTCCCCAATATTTGGCCATTCTTCCATTAAGGTTGCTTTTAGACTTGGCTTACCACTTTCTTAACCGCGGCTCCAGCTCATCCCACAGTTACTCGATTTGGTTGAGGTCTGGGGACTGTGGGAGATGTGGGAGAACACGAGTAGTGTTATATGCAAGTACGTATTACTTCGTGGGGTGGTATTTCGGGTTGTTGTTGTTGTTGTAGCGGTACTAAGCCCTGCTTAGCCAACGAGTTCTGCTCACAAATTGTCATCAATTTCACTTACCGGAAGGCCCAAGAATGTTGCAGCTTCTTTTGGGCTTGTCCAGAGGGACAAGGGTGTTAAGTTGGTTGGTTTAAGGTGGCATGCAAAGAGGTGCTGTGTGTCATGCGGCGTCTCTCCACATGCCGGACATACGTTAGGTATGTTTGGATCAATTCTGGCCCTGTAGGAATTAAGCCTACTACAGAAGCCCGACCTTAATTGTGATAGGGTAACTCGGGTTTCTCTGGGCAACTCCAGTTCTTCTGTAGCTATTGGTGGTGGTTGGTCTCTAATTATTATGTATGCGGGGCGAGTTGAAACGAAGGTGGAGACTGTTTCGTTGTGTATCTCCTTCAGTGCCTGCTTGTATGTAATGGGGTCTAGCGGTTGATTTACGTATTTTTCAATCTCTGGGTTGAGATTGAAGAGATGTTTTTTGATGTGCCGGGGGGGAGGTTCGGGCTCCAGTAGATGGTTGTTTGGATGCCCTATGCGGTAGCATCCCAGGAGAAACTGTTTGCTAAGCATGATGTTATGGTCCTCAACAGGGAGCACCTGTGCCTCGTGATGTAGGTGATGTTCCGGCGACATGAGTAGACTTCCCGTGGCGGTACGTAATGCCGAATTTTGGCAGGCTTGGAGTTTTTTCCATTGTGTCCTGCAAGTCCCGGGCGACCATATTGGCGATGCATAGTTCAAGACCGGCCGGCCGATTGCTTTGTATGTTGTGATAAGGGTTTCTTTGTCTTTTCCCCAGGTGCTGCCGGCGAGCGATTTGAGGATTTTGTTGCGACTTTGAACCTTATTCGCGATCGCGGTCGTATGCGCGGAGAAGGAACCTAGGCTGTCGAAGGTAACACCCAATATTTTTGGGTTGTTTACGGTAGGGATGGGTATATTCCCTATTCGTATTCCAAGTTCTAGCCTAACCTCCTTCGTCCATGTCGTGAACAGGGTGCGCGATGTGAAGAAGTGGGAAAGGTCGGAGAGATAACCGTTTATTCTTGAGCATAAGTCATTTATGTCGGTGCCTGACGCCACAATCGAGCAGTCATCGGCGTAGGATATGATACGAACTCCTTCAGGTGGAGGTGGGAGTGTGGAGATGTATAGGTTGAATAGCAACGGGGACAGGACACCACCCTGTGGAACTCCCTGTTTTATTCTCCTTGGTTTTGAGGTACCATTCCTGAAGTCAACCGATGCCTGTCGACCACTCAGTTCGCCATCCACCTTTTCAGCCTCGGCGGGAGGCTCGAGTTGTCTAGATCCTCCATTAGGGTGGCATGATTGACTGTGTCGAAGGCTTTCGACAAGTCAAGTGCCACGAGGACCGTTCTCTCGCAGGGGCGTCGTTGGTTAAGGCCGCGAACTATCTGTGTGTTTATGGCGTTTAGAGCTGTTGTTGTGCTGTGCGTTTTCCGGAATCCATGTTGATGTGTGGCCAGTTGTAGGTGTCCGTTAATATATGGTAGTAAGGCGGCCTCAAGCGTCTTTACAACCGGGGAGAGGAGAGATATCGGTCGATACGATTCTCCTGCATTGGCTGGCTTCCCCGGTTTAAGTAAAGGGACCATCCTTGCCATTTTCCAAATATTGGGAATGACAAGGCTGGTCAGAGACAGATTGAGGACCTCCGTTAGGAATCTTACTCCATTCTGTCCGAGATGTTTTAGCATCAACATGGATATGCCGTCTGGTCCGACTGATTTGGAGGCCTTGGCATTCTTTATGACTTCCTGAATCTCCGTAGGTGAGAGAGCAAGGGGTGCGTCGTTGTTTGGTAGTTTGCGCATCCGTCTGAATATTCGACGTTTGGCCTTGTCGACTAAAGTAGTTCGCGCATTTCTTCGGGTCCGACTACTCTACATTGCCTCCAAAGGCTATGGACACTTTGTCCTTATGTTTTGTCGGGTTGGACAAGGCTTTCACGGTGCTCCAGAGCTTGCTCACCCCACTAGAGAGGTTGCAGGTTCTTAGGTGCTCTGTCCACTTCTGCCGTTTGTGGTGGTATTTCGGGTCGTTGTCGTGTTTGAAAGTGTGTGATGTACCCAAGTTTAACTTTTCAGCGCTTTTTCTGGCGTCTTCTTTCAAAATATTGGTATAAACATGCTTGTCCATTATACCCTCAATAAAAACTAATTCGAACACACCGGCAGTGGACATGCAGCAAGAAAATAATTCACAACTCCCTTTCCTTGACGTTCTTTTGCACAGAGAAAATAATAAAATTATACTTGACTGGTATTGCAAACCTATTTCTTCAGGACGTATTATTAACTTTCTATCTGCCCAACCCATTAAATACAAAATAAATGCGGCGAAAAACTTAATAAATAAAATTCTCACACTAAGCCACCCTAAATTTCGACAAGGAAACCCCAGCGGTTAGGGGGTCTAGAATATACCCGTTGTAAGGAATGCATGTCGTAAGACGCGACTAAAATCCACCGGCCTGGAAGGTTGATTATGGCCAGAAAAAATCGTTCGCACGACAGTCGGGCTAGTGTCAGAAGGGACTAGTACCCGAGCGTACCGGATTTATCCGGCAAAGGACTGTCACATCCCCTACACTCCCCAAAACCTTCGGGGAGTGTCTTGGTGGCTACAACAACAACAACAACAAGGAAATATAAGCAAAATTTATAAAATACTGACTAGCAACAACTATCCAACTCACCTAATTAAAACACTCATTTCAGATCATATGCTAGTAACAAATCGAACTCACAATAAAACGGTTACCACACCAATTACTGACGAAGCAACGCAATATTACAGTGTCACTTATATACCAGGTTTAACAGAGAATCTTGACCACAACATACGTAAAAAAACAAAAAACATCTCCCTAGCGTACAAATCAAATCACACTCTCTCGAAAATTTACAGCAAAACCAAAAGCCCAATCAACCCCCACCAACAAGCTAACGTAGTGTACGAAATCCCATGCAAGGGCAGGGGGGAGTCGCACTGTAACAAAGTATACATAGGGACAACAAAAAGACCACTGGGTGTACGCCTAACTGAGCATGATACAGACATACGGAAAAAGAAAACAAACACAGCTCTCGCTCAACATATTTTTTCACATGGACATACAGCTGACTTTGAGAATACAAAAATAATAGACGTTGAAAAGAAAGAGAAAACAAGGTTTACGTTAGAGAGCTTGCACATCTTAAAAAACAGAGAGAGAACGGTAAACAAAAAAGAAGACACCGAATGCATTGCAGCTACTTACCTCCTTTGTTTATAAATGAGAATAATATGTATTTAGTTAAGGACAAGTGTACCTGAGTTAATGGTACCATTTTCATATATAACTTGACAAATTTATGTTTTTATATATCAATGTATTTATGTAATTTAATGTAATTAAATGTTATCAAGTGCTAGGTGAAAAAAATTCATGTAAGTTTATATTTCTTTCGTGTGTTATGTTTAAAAAATTTGTTGTTAAAATAACGTCATATGTATAGTAATACTATAAATTTTGTTTTTTCTGATTTATGTTGTTTTTAAATAAAGATTCGCCCCTGATGATGCTAAGGAGTTTAGCGAAACGTTGGGCAGAAAGTGGAAGTTATTGCGTTTGACTTTGCACTGTGCACACAATAGATCAAAACAGCCTATATCAAAAAACATATTTAAACATTTGATCAGCAAAAAATCACAAGAAATTATTAATTTTTTTTTAATTTGTTTTGTAGAATGATATAGAATTATTACCACATTGCTTTAATAAGCATGGCTTGGAACTGCAAATGTTAATAATTTGTGGGAGTGGCTAGCTTTCCCACCAATTTGATATGCAAACTAGTTTGCGGTACTTTTTACATTTTTATTATACATTTTTACATTTTATTGTATTTTCTATAGAGGGTACAGCATAATGTGGGAGTGGCCACAGCCATTATCAACAGTGTTATCTCTCATCAGACCCAGCCTAAAATATTCTTGTTAGTGCAAAATTTCATCCCTTTATAAGATGCCACGTTACACGTCACAAGTTTCCAAAGGGAGTTTTACAATTTTTTTTTAAGTGGGCGTTACAAACCGATTTTGGTAAAATTTTACTACAAGTAATAAAATTACATATGTACCTACACCAAGTTCCGCCGTAATATCTCAATTATTTGTCGAGTTATGGGCTCCGAAATCTCTTAGATTCACGATGCCACGCCCATTTTCAAAAACATGTATGGTTTCTGTTTTTGTCCATAGCTGGACTCATGCCGCAAACTTTCAATGAATTATCTTCATATTTGACAAAGACATCGCTTAAAATGTTTTTATTAGGCCACTTTATAGTTCCCATATATAAAAGTGGGCGTGGTCGTCCACCGATTTGGAAAATTTTTAGTCCAATCGTGTGCCTTAGCAAGTAAATCACGCTTTCCAAATTTCAGCTATATATCTACTACCGTTTCTGAGTTATTGATGACTTATAAAACTTTTGGAATTTATCCTTTCATAAGTGGGTGTGGCACCGCCCATTTTCGAGAATTTCAATTTATTTCTTTTTTATAACGGCATAAGCTCATTTCATGGATGGAATTTCATCCATTATCACTTTTTGCGTGTTTTTCGATATATACTATATAGGGAAAGTCGGCGTGGTTATCATCCAATTTCGTCTATTTTCAATACCAACCTCTCCTGTCTAGTTAGGAGCCTCTGTACCAAATTTCATCAAAATATTTAAATTTTACTACGTACAGTTGAGTATTATAATTTGTGAGCAAATGTGCTAGGTTAGGTTAGGTTAGGTTGGGGTGGCTGTCTCCGCAATTCATGAAAGCGGGGACACACTTAGGCCGAGGTGGCCCATTGTGATACCACACGGGAGCCCTAGCTTCCTTATCCCTGTTTACAAACCTTTCCGGAAAAATTAGATTCAAAAGTATGATAAGATTAGATGCCCGTGAAGCTAAACCAGCACGTTTGTTTCATGAAGCGCAGAAAATCTAGTGTCCTTGCATTTTCCATCTCCGCCAGGCACTCGAAAAAGTGTTTATGGAGGAAGCGGTACCTGGATAGCGACAGTGCGGGGCAGTGGCATAGATAGTGCTCAACACTCTCTATTTCCTCCACGTCCCTACAGCTGCGGCAGAAGTCGTTTTTATATAGGCCCATGCGAGAGGCGTGAGTGCCCATAAGACAATGGCCTGTTAGAAGTCCCACCAGCGGACCTATAGAGAGCCGATTCAGATGCAGCACCGATACAGACCTAGCCTCATCCAGTCTAGGCCAGATTTGCCTAGAAATCACACAAGTTGACTCCTTGGCCCATCTAGCGTTAGCCTGTTCAATGGAGCGAGATCTCAACCAATGCTTGCATGAGTTAAGCGGGGGGCCAACCCATGCCGCAGATGTGATATCCTGCAAGCTTGTGCCTTCCCTTGCCAACTCGTCTGCAATGCAGTTGCCCCGAACGTTGCTATGGCCTGGAACCCAAATGACGTTCAGGTCGCACCTTTCGGCTAGTTTGTTCAAAGACTCCCTACATTTCATTGCAACTATAGATGTAGCATTGTTACTCTGTAAGGATTTTATGGCAGCTTGGCTGTCAGAGAAGATTTTGATAGAATTTATGTCTGGCAGATCTGTCAGGCGACGAGCTGCTTCCCATATGGCTATGAGCTCAGCCTGATAGACGCTGCAGTGATCAGGTAGGCGCAAACTTACTTTCAGATGAAGCTTTTCGCAGAAAAACCCACTTCCAACTCTATTGTTCAATTTAGAGCCGTCCGTGTAAATGTGCAGTGTATTAGGGTCGGGATCCCCTAAGTTCTTCCACTCGCTCCTCTCCGGGATTCTTGTGGAGAATTTGTTATTTATTATATTTATTTGTTTGTTAGAAATAGGATGGTTTCGAGAGCTTTAGTTGGGGTGGAGGGAAGGGCTCCGCTAATAAGCATGGAAGCCATTCGCTGCACTCTAGTTAATTTGCTCTTATTGGTTTCGAGTTCCAGTGCTGGCCACCATATGGTGACTGCATAGAAGAGAATAGGTCGCACTACCGCTGTGTACAGCCAATGGACGATTTGGGGGTTAAGTCCCCATCTCTTGCCTATCGCTGATTTACATGCGTAAAGTGCTAACATGGCTTTTTGGGATCGTACTTCTACGTTCCGTTTCCAGTTTAGTTTTCTGTCTAGAATAACACCAAGGTATTTAACCTCGGTAGAGAGTTTAATCTCCTTCCCATTTATGGACGGAGGTTTGAATTCAGGTATCTTATGTTTGCGGGTAAACAGAACCATTTCCGTTTTCTCAGAGCTGACACTGAGCCCGCATTTCAGAGACCAGGTATTTACAATGTTGAGTGCATTTTGCAAAAGGTCGCTCAGCACCGGTATATGCTTGCCAGTCGCTGTCAGGGCGATGTCATCGGCGTACGCAATGACCTGGCAGCCCGTGTGCTGAAGTTTAGAGAGCAGGGTGTTCACCGTTAGGTTCCAAAGCAGAGGAGACAAAACTCCACCCTGGGGTGTTCCCCTGTTGGCATACCTAGTTATCGATGAATTACCCATTTCAGAAATAATGGCTCTTCTACTAAGAAGAAGTTCGACAAACCTCACGAGAGCCTCTTCTACCTCCAAGTCCCGTAGGGCGGTGGTAACGGCTCCCGGTAGAACATTGTTGAAAGCTCCTTCTATGTCGAGAAAGATGCCCAGTGTGAATTCCTTAAAGGCTAGCCCCTTTTCTATCTTGGAAGTGATAGCGTGTAGAGCAGTCTCTACGGACTTGCCTTTGGAATAAGCGTGTTGAAAAGGAGATAGAGTATTCGCACGGAGCCTGATATAGACATCCAGCAATCTCTCAAGAACTTTGAGTAGAAAAGAGGTCAGGCTTATCGGCCTGAAATCCTTTGAGCTGCTGTAGGAGGCTCTGCCCCCTTTAGGAATAAAGATCACCTTCGCCTTGGTCCATTCCAGAGGAATGTATGACAGGTTGAGGCAGGCTTTATAGATAGGAACAAGTAGAGGGGTTAGAGTATCACTTGCTGCCTGTAATTCAGCAGGAAAGATTCCATCTATTCCCGGAGATTTGAAGGGTTTGAAGGATTTAATTGCCCATTTTACCCTTGTGTTAGTAATTATGTGCTCCAAGTCATTAGATGTCCTGGGGTTAGCGTAGGTTCTATAAGGTTCCGAGGTGCACCCTGGGAAGTGTGTGGTGACCAGGGTGTTCAGAATATCAGTACTAGATGTGGCCCAGTCCCCATTTTGCATTCGGATACAGCTTGGGGGAACTGGGTTAGTAGAGAGGACCTTTCGTAGACGATTGGCCTCAGAGATTTCTTCTATGTAGGTAGCGAAGTTTTTCCATGAGTCTCTTTTAGCTCTTTGGATCGACTTCTTGAAAATTTTTAAGGCATCCTTGTAGGCTTGCCAGTTGCCAGTTGTTTTCGCCTGGTTGAAGAGTTTTCTGCTGTTAAGCCGAAGCTTGGAGATCTCCGGGTTCCACCAATAAGGTTTCTTTTTACCCCGAACTTTGACCTCCGGGCAGGCACTCTTGAAAGCAGCGTTACAGGATTTAGTAACAAAGTCAACTGCTTCATCGATTTTAGACGATGTGTCCAGCACACCGAGAGAAACAGACCCGTTATTGGAGATAGGCGCTTCATCAGTTGTTAACGGTAGGCTTAACATACCGAGAGAAGCGTGCTCAAAGAGCGTAGCAGACAGTTTCTGATTAAACAGAGCCCAATCCGTACGCCTCCTGTTCCTGTATCCCGCTCTAAGCGGAGGTCTCAAGAGTAGATTAAAAGTTATATACATATGATCAGAAAAGGACTTTTCTCCGGACACCTGCCATTCCTTGACATAGTCAGAAAGCGGGCCTGTGACCAGAGTGATATCAAGTACCTCACTCCTGTTTGCGGTGACAAAAGTAGGTTTGCCTCCAGAGTTACATATAGATAATTTATTAGATATAATAAAATCAAAAAGAGACTCACCCCTCGCGTTTACATCCGATGAGCCCCATGTTGTGTGGTGGGCATTGGCATCGGCCCCGATCAGCAGTTGGAGCCCTAAACGTTCGGCTTCCTTAACCGCACCAAGTAGCCGATCTTGCCCAGAAATGGGGCGGTCATACGCCAAATAGACAGAGGCGATCCATATCGGTTTACCTTTCAGCTCGAGGCTGATGCAGACCATATCTTCGTCGCTGAAAAGAGATACCATAAAGTAGGAAAGAGTTTTGTGTATTAGAATACATGATCTGGTCCTACCTGTCGCAGGTGCTGCCACCACATGGTAGTCCCCAGATTTGAGGCCACAGACCCTGGATCCAACGACCCAAGGCTCCTGGACCAGAACGATCGCCTCAGCAGTCTTGCTGAGACGTAAGAGTAGTGCAGCCGAAGCTGCTTTGGAGTGATGCAGGTTAATTTGCAGTACCTGCATCATTTTGGTCGTCGGAATGCATCTCGACGTCCGCCGCTACTGTACCCGCTCCTTCGGAGACCTCAATGACTGTGGAGTCAAAGTCGGCCTCCTCCGGATCCGAATCCAGCAGCGTGCATTCGTCGAGCATGTTGTAGAACGGGCCTACCAACTCAGACACCGAGAACGTATCGCTCTCGGAGTCCAGAGTGCTGTCTGCCCGTTCATTAGCGGCCCCATGTCCACTCGAGGTGTTGCATGGAGCCCGGACGTCCATAGTTAAGGGGGTAGTGGGTTCGCTCATGGCGTTGCCCCGTACCTCCACAGAATTGGAATTGGATGCTTTCGTAGAACACCCCCCATCCCCAGAGCCCTGCGGATCGGGTGCGCTCAAGGCGCTGCCCTCAGCCCCAAGGCTCGGAAGACCAGGGTTGTCCTCGTCGGCTACCAATTCATCCTCCTTCTGGGGATCATCCCTTCTGATTTTCGGCGTGATGGTAAAAAGGCCGTAGCGGATTGTACCACCTCGCTTCTCAATCCACGGGAGAGACGCCTCGCTTATGACAAGCCCAACCTGGCGTTGCATCTCCCTCACGTCACCAACACGTACTACCCTCCAATCGCTTGTGGGCATTTCCGCGTTGGAGCGAGAGATGATCCTCATAATTCTATCCGGATCAGATGGCTCAGCCGGGACCCAGACCCAGGCTCTCGGTCTGTTCGGAATTTCTTCCTTACTGACCGCAACCAAGTCAGACCCGGGCCACAGCTCACCCACCTCGGGCATAGCCAGTTTATAAAGCTCGTACGAGCGCTCATCTGCGCATGTTACGAGCTTTATTCTGCCCTGATGCCATCCGCCATCCCGGATATCAGGAGGAGGCCCCGGAAAACGGTCCAGAAGCTCCTCATAGTTCCTGAGAAGACCTATGAGGATCATCTTCCACTTTTCCGGGGACAGGTTCCCGTCCGGGTGGCCGCGGTCCATAACTGCCAGCGTTAAGGTGGCTTTCGCCGCCTCGCTGAAAGTTTTGGTCAGGGCAGGGGGTGTGTTCGAAGGCCTGTGCCTCTTTGGAACGTTCGAAGCGTTCTCTAGAGATCGGGGTCCCTTTGAGGTCAGTGCCTGGTTAGATGTCGAGGGACCAGACTGGGGGGTGGTTGTCGGACCGGAAGTCGCTTTAGCCTGTTTGGCAGCGAGAATCTTCTTTGCCCAAACCAACGAACTCTTCTGCTCCGCCGTCAATTTGTCGTAGGGAAGATTTTTAGTCCTCTCTACGATCTTGGCGGCGCTGCGAACATTTCGCTGGCTGCGCACCGACATCGGAATCCTCTTACTAGCCTTAGAACACTCGGGGTGTTCAGCGGGCTTGGTAAGAGAGTCCCTGGCAGGAGCAGGGGCTTGCACTTCGTCCGTGGAGGACTTGGTGCTGCTATCCACTGCCTGCCGTTCAGAGGTGCCCGGTTGAGGGATTGGGGAGACCACCCGTGCCAGCTCAGCTGGTGGTTGCTTTCCCTCAAGGGGGTTACCTGTACCAGCTTTGACGGCAGTAGTCGGCTTACCCTCAAGAGGTTTAGTCTTCCTGCTAGCTTGCATAGGTGGTCGAAGTTGTGATGTGGGCCGTGAAGGCCCGCTCGGCGCCGTCTTAGCGGTACCCGAGGGGTTGGTTACTACTTTATCGCCAAGTCCAACGGCGGCATCGTTACCCGTGCAGGGATCCGAGGCTATTTGTTTTTTATTCATCTCATGTTTTGTGCGGTCGCCTACTGAGACGAGACCCAGCAAATGTGCTAAGTCCACCTAAAAAAAACAAAATCATAGAAAGCAAATGTGCTAAGTCCTAAAGAAGCTCATAACTTTGTACAAGCTTTATATTAAAATGTGCCGATAACTGGTATTTTAGCACCACCATCTGAGGAAGAAAACTGCATTTTCAGATTTTTAAAATAGTAACAACAAAAAAAGTTAGGAGGTTTTTTGTCTCTCCTGAAAAGTTACCAGAAATGGACTTAGCACATTTGCTCACGAAGCCAACGATATACTGAATTGCTTAAAAAATGAGTTAAATAATAGCTACATTAAATATTCGTAGTGACGTAACTTCTTTGTTTATTATAATAATAATAATTTAATAATACAATGGCGCTATTATAACTCTGACGATTTTTATGGCCGAGCTTCTCTCCCAATTCGAGGTGTGCTCCTTTTTGTTTTTCCTACTAATTGGGTGGACCTACAGTTTTATGCCGGCTCCGAACGGCGAATGCATTTTTTGTGAGAAGCTTTTTCATGGCAGAAATACACTCGGAGGGTATGCCGCCCATTGCCGAGAGGTGACCGCTGCTCTTAAAAAACCCAATAATTGTATTTTTACTAATTATAAAAATTGTTTTGGTGTTTTGCTCGGACCGTGGTTTTAACCCGAGACCTCTGGCATAGCAGGCGAGCACTCTCTACCCACTGCACCACAGCGGCTTATTAATTTAGTAAAACCGTTTAAAGGCAACATTGTCATGAGTTTTGAAGAACTTTCCTTTGGTGAAACAAAAAGAATAATTCATGGACATACAAATAAGTTAGCTGACCCTACTATGTGAAAACGACTTCAGAGCTCAAAAGGACTTTCGAAGGAAATATAGAGCTTAAATAACAAAGATGTTAAATAACAAAGTTACAAGAAAAAAACCATTTCGGCGATATTTTGGGGGATTAAAAAACATTTGTTTTTGTTCCTTAACCCTCTCAACATAAGCTTCAAATTTAGGGGCGGACTTTCACAACTTTTTTTTTTTCGACCCTATCTAATGCACATATGTATGCATATACACTCAAGTGCCCATGCACATACATTCAGACGTACGGCTTAGCATACAGGCAGGTGCGACAATCAAATATTTGGCTTCAGCATAATATTTGGCTGTTGTTTGTTTACATTATAAAATTTAATAACCGAAAGAAGTTGAATGCTCTTTTCGTGAATTTTATATTTTTTGTTTTAAGCTAATTATTAGAAATAAACGATCATATAAAAACAAACATAAATAAATCCTTGCTGAAAGCAATATCAAACATTGCTTGTAAAAAAAACTTTGCTTGTTAAAGAGCTTTAGAATGCCTGTCGTAAGAGGCGACTAAAATCCACCGGCCTAGAAGGTTGATAATGGTAAAAAAAAAATCGTTCGCATGACAGTTGGGCTAGTGTCAGACGGGACTAGTACCCGAGCGTACCGGATTTATCCGGCAAAGGACTGTCACTTCCCCTACACTCCCCAAAACCTTCGGAGAGTGTCTTGGTGGCTACAACAACAACAACGTTCGATCCTTGGTGAGGCCGCCTAGCACAAAGAAGTCTGGTGAAGAGATGTGGTGATCTCCGAAATAGGTCGATAACTTCTATCAAAAAATCAATTTTTCTTAAATAAAACTGGCCAATAGTTCTATAAATAAATAAAATTATTTTATGTTTATCGTTAAAAATATCAATAAATTTCAGCCCCCTAAAAAACGAAAAAATTATGGGCCACAGGCGTATTATATCGAAATTTCCCTTTTTGATAAGCTTTTCATATATTTTTTTAATAGGAAATTCAAAATTTTCAGGCGTTTTCGTTAGCTGTTCTGGGATGAAGAATTTTGTTCCACAGATAAAATATGACTGTAAGTAAATACGAGTTTTTATACGTATGTACTCTGCCCTCTTCATTTTATCAGATTTATTTATAGATATAGAAAAATTAGAGCGTCCAAAACTTCGAATTATGGAGAGAGTACCACAAATTCCTCCCAATATTCGTCCACCCAAAATGCAAAAGCGGTTGAGGTACATGCGAGGGCCTGAAGTCGTTCATAACACCTTAATTCATAAGCAATATGGCATAATTGCTGAGAGCGGAGGTCGTTTACGGTGGGGTCATTTTGAGATGTTGCGTCTTACAATAGGTCGAAAAATGGATACTAACAGGATGTTTGCCATTTGGAGAATCGCTGCGCCTTGGCAACCAGTAACAAAGAAAGGCCAGGGACAGCGTATGGGAGGCGGAAAAGGAGCAATTGACCATTACGCTACCCCAATAAAAACTGGACGTGTAATTCTTGAAATAGGGGGCAGATGCGAGTTTGCAGAAGTAAAACCTTTTTTGGATTTAGTAGCCCAGCAGTTACCTTTCAAGGCTCGTTCTGTATCGCACGAACAATTAAATGAATCATCAGTAGAAAGCAGTAAGTTCGAAGACGTATACTTGAGGTACATAATTCAAAACAATTTAGGTGGTTGCCATCGATGGTTATCTCCTGTGGATCACAAATGGTTTGGAAAATATAATTAACCAAAAATTACTATACATATGTAACAACTCACCTGTTGTACTCTAGTTATTATTGATGTATAGTATTTGGTAGTCAATATATCAATATATCATTATGCCTCAGACACACATGTGGTAGAAATATTATAATATCAATACTATGATTTGGCTTTACTATGAAAATTTTCAATTAAACTACAATATGAGAGTGACACATATGTGGTATAAATCGCAATATTTGTACTATATTACGATGTGTGTCTCTAGCATAAGTATTTTAAACAGTAAATAAATCTCAGTGCACACTATGCTAACGAATATGAGTCGTCCACTTTTAAAAGTGGCCATGTGAATTTTATATATTGTAAATTATCAGGTGGCTTACGGTATTGTCAGGAAAATAAAGCACTTCCACTTCGTGTTCCAAAGATCGAATACCGACTTTTATTTTAAAATGGTAATAACGTTTTTTGACTGTAGGAAAGTGCAGGAACTGCACCCTAAAACAATTTGGTATCACAAATTGATACATTCATCGTTTTTTCGTATAACCGAAAAATGTTTGAAAAAAAATTAAAATTAATAAAATATGCTGCCTTTGGGGTTCTAACCCGTTTCACAATTTGATACCTACATGTTTTTTTCGTATCACCGAAAAATTTTTGAGAAAAAAATTAAAATTAATAAAGTAAGCTACTTTCGTGGTTTTAACGATATCGTTTTTTTTAATATAAAAATATAAAGATAATGCTTAAATTTTACATGCAAATAAATATGAATAGGTGGGTACTGTACCGAGTAATATACAAGTTCTATAAAATGCAATGGGTCAAACGAGCTGGGTGATCTAGTTGCCATAGCTGATTCTGGAATTGAATTGGAGTCATTGAAACAGCTCTTAAATATTTGTCGCGCTGCCCTCCTTAGAGTCAAAATGCCTGCTATTGGCAGTGGTCCTACCAAAATTTTGATAAAAATAAAATTTGTTCTAAAGTAATTGTGCGAAGATGTAACGAAAATTTGCAAAGGTGTTTTTTGATGAATTTAAGTACTCCCTGATGAAGACGATGGAGGTTACGCAGGATTACTGTGGATGGCTACATAGATATTGCCCCAGAAAGAAGATTATGTGGTCTTTTCAACCAGTTGTGCACAAAAATAAAGGTATTTTGAAAAAAAAAAAAAAAAAAATATTTATATTTCGAAAACTATGGGCCTCCGGACTGTTCCGACTTCAGATATAGGAGCGGATCGGTAAAGGAAAGCGTGACCACGAAAAAAAAAACATTAAAGCATCAATTTGTGATACCAAAATAAACTATTCGACGATGTGGTTACTTGTTCAGCATCTGCTGGGCTGCGCTTTTCAATATCTTCGCTTATACGTGATAAGCAAGTGACATAATCTTTGAAGGATGAAGTTTGTTTAGCTTTTACAGCTTCTACTTCATCCTCATCCCCAAGAGTTTGTAAGGATTTTTGATATGCCTCTTTCGTTTTAAACCAAAGATCTATCAATTGTGTTTTCAAAATGCCCAACGAAATTTTTCAATGTTCGCTCAGAACCGCTTCGTCGTATTTCGCATTGAATTCGACAATATTGTCTGACCATCGAGTGAAATAATGGCTATGTTCAGAAACACAGTATGAAACGCAAAATTTGCAACAATGGCATCACTCATTTTTTGAGAGTCGATGAAGTAGATTGATTGGATGACATTTTTGTAAAAAAATTTGTTGCATTAATGAACGTGGTGGATTAAAAATGGAATTGTTATTAAGTTTAATAGTAGATGATATTTTCGAGTCAAAAAATTATACTTTTCTGTTGAATTTAAGAAAAAAAGGCGTGTAAAATGTAAAAGGAGGACATTAGTTGTTAAAAACTTATCATTCAAGCGGAATATACCCAAAAATAAATCTTTTCTCGAAACAATAAAATTGTTTCCTGAGGACATAATAATTAGTGATGGGCGAGTCCGAGATGTTTAGACAATCGAGAGAATCGCTATCGTTGCAAAATCACAATCGAGTCAAAAGTTGACTCGCACCTCGACTACACAATCGAGATGTTTTTGCGATTGTTCCGAGTCGGCGAGTCGGAGGTTGTTTCGATGACATCTCGACTACACAACCGAGATGTTTTTGCGATTGTTCCGATTCGGCGGGCCGGTTGTTGTTTTGATGATATGTTTTAGTTGATAAAATAAACTGAATGAGTGTTGTTGATGAAGAAAGTAGGATTTTTAATGGAAGTGAGGCAAATACATACATAAATAAATGAACCAAATTGAAAAATATGCTATACATAGACGATGCTATTTTGCAATCACAACTAAAGAGTGTCGTGCATAATAATAATAACTAATTATTTAAACATTAATAAATTTTCTGAAGTGAGACGCTTATGAAATAAATGAATTTTACGAGTAGCAACAATGGCAATAGATTTGTACCACTTTGTATGTTTTTTAAAGCAATTTTGATATTCAAGTGGCAACAACAAATATTATGTATTTTTTGCAGCGAGTCCAAGATGTTGTAGGGTTGCTTTGAAAACGAGAGGAATCGTTGGCGAGTCCGATGTGTTTTAGCGATTGTTTCGACTGACGGCCATTTACGACTTGACTCGAGTACGAATGAAAACCATCGAGAGCATTCGAGATGTTTCAACAATCGAGAGAATCGAATAAAACATCTCGGACTCGCCCATCACTAATAATAATATTAGCCGTGTTTTATTCAAGCGCATATACATCTGCGCTTAAATTTTGTATGGACAAATAAGCGCGGATAGAGATGTGCGCTTAGAAATCCATACAAAATTTAAGCGCAGATGTATATGCGCTTGAATAAAAACACGGCTATTATTTCATTCGCATTTTCGGATGAACTGATCCACTTTTGATGTAAGTTTTTCGATTATGAGTGGGGTATTTTTAATCAAGTCATTTTAACATAGGCTTTGAAAGTCGCTTTATATCCATTTTGGTTGACTGCAAGTACTGGCCGTCGTGCCAAATCATTAGAGTTGCTTGTACATAACATTATGGAAGTTATGCAATAGTAGGGTCACCTTCCGACAGCTTTCCGATCGCTTTGATATTTCAAAAGGAGCTGCGCATTCTCTATTTTCGAAAACAATTAAAGCCCTATGTAAATTGAAAAGCGAAATAAGGTGGCCAACAGCAGCATACAATTATGTCGGATTTTGCAAACAGCAGAGAGAATCCATTTCCCTTTGTAATTGGATGTTTGGATGGCACCCATTTCAACATAGCTACACCTACTGTGGATGCAATCAGTTACTATGACCGCAAAGGGAAACATTCCGTTCAAATGCAGGTATATATTTTTAATTCAATACTTAAAAATCTCACTAATAACTAGGGCAACCAAATATATGCAATGTCATATTATTTCTGATTCATTCTATTGAAAAACTTTATAAATTTGTTTCTAGAGAAAAACAAGTGGTTGACGTATATTTTTTAGAGCATATTTTAATAATGACAGAATATTTTACTTGTAAATGCATATTTTGTCATATTTTACATCTTTGAGAAAAATCATAGGCCCGGTTTCACCAACCGGTCTCAACTTAGTTAAGCCGATTTTTTTAAGTTTTCAGTTTCACCATGCATCTGAGCTAAGTCACAAGTTAGTCAGCTTTTGTCTTGACTAAAAATAAACTAAGAATTTGAGTCGCTTTAGCAAATTCAACTACCAAACGAGCGAATGTGACAAAAAAATTAGCAAATACAGCAACCAAAACAACCAAAAAAAAAAAAAAACCGGGTTGCTGGTTGCAAAACTATTTTCTTAGACTAGTTAGTGAAACCCAAAAGTAAGTTAGCCCCAAATCTGGGCTAACTTAAGTCAAAACTTAGTTTTAGCTTTACACTTAAAAAAATTATAGCTATGGCTGCTATGTTTTCTGGTGCTGGATGCTATGTTCTTAGTAGAAATCGGGATAGTGGCTGTTTATTACTGTCGCTGCTATATTTTATAATAATAGAAATAGTGGATCACGCTATGGTTTATCATTGGGTTTCCTATGTACATTGCCTCACTTGCTGGATAAAATTGTAGCTACGGCTATTCAGCATTGCAACGACTGCTATGTGGCATTGCAACGACTGCTATGTAGCATTGCCTCACTTGCTGGATAAAATTGTAGCTACGGCTATTTAGCATTGCAACGACTGCTATGGGGCATTGCAACGACTGCTATGTAGCATTGCCTCACTTGCTAGATAAAATTGTAAGTACCACTAAAATAATGGCTAGTGACGATGAATAAAAATGCATTGACTGCAGTTGTATATCGTTTTATTTTCATTTTATTAAATTATAGGCTTTAATTAATAGTTCACATTTTCCTTAATCTACTTATATATCTTATATTTTCCTTAATTTACTCTTATAATACCATATTTAAGGAATTAAAGTGTATTAAATTGTATGTTTTAATGAAACCATGTGTCAAAATTATTGCTTGTTTTTCATTTATTGATTCTACGATATCGCAAAATCGGTTGCAATCGTAATACAAGGTATTCATTTTTTTTTAGAAATACATACACTTTTGAGTTTGCTTTATTGAATCCAATCTCCTCCACAAGACCATATTGCGTATATTCGCCATTGTGCCCAATTTCTAACACAACATTAGCTTTAATAATGACATTGCAAAAAGAAATCCATTTATAAAATTCAACATCTTTATCTTCATTTAATAATTTTTTAAACATTTGTGAATAATTTTGAATTGTTGGCCCAAATGACTCAATTTTTTGCGAAATGTTAAATGTTTCAAAATCAGTTTTTTGTTTTAATGTATACCGTTTCAATATTGATAAGCATATGTTTCTGCGAGATTTTGTTGATCTTGCAATTTCTTTAAAAACTTTATGCTTCTCTCAAAGCGCATTGACCATACTTGCGTTAGAGGTCCAATATTTCGAATAACCCTTGGATAGTGTAGCATTAAATGGTGTTTGGGTCTTAGAGGCAGTTGAAAAATTTCTACAAACATTTTATGGTGCTCTGTAATAAGTATTTCTAATTGAGAAATCATACTATTTGAAATAGAATCTGAGAGAATAATTTTAATATTGAGATTTTGAATAATTCCCATTTACTGTCATTTTCAGGAATCCAATCACCAATTATTATTCCCAGATATTTGGAAAAAAACATCATTTCTGATGCAGAGTACCGAATTTTCAATGTTTTTAAATTATCGAGACAAAGTTGGTTATAAATCAATCACTGGTTATAAATCAATTTTCACTTTTAGCAACCCCGGTTTGCGTTTCAATAAATTTTATTTTACATTTGCATTTTGCACTTTTTATTACGTACTTACCTTTAAAAACATCAATTAATGACACCAATTCCCACTCAACAAGTTTTTTCTCCACATATTCATTCATTTTGATTTATAAATTCTTTTTCTTTTGTGTTGCACTTGAAATGTCGCACTTCAACTTAAAAATGCAATTTTGACAGCTGATCGAGAGTGAATTGGCATAAAAAAGCCGAAACAGCAGCGAACATAGGCATAAATGCTAAACACATAGCTCTCACAGCTATGTTACATTGCTACATCAGCTACCGGCAATGCTATGAGTTTCAGATGTTTATATTAGCGGCTGGGCTATACAAACGGCACTATATACCATAAATACTTGCTGCCACAGTGATTTATGTTGGCTTAAAAATAAAGCTACTGGCTATAATTAATACTGATCATGCTATATACATAATAGAAATGGCTTTAATATTTAGCGTATGCAGTAATAACACGGCTGCTATGGTAAATAGCAGAGGAATAGTGATTCTGTTTTTTGAGTGTAGTCACGTTGGTGAATCCGGGCCATATTATTTCTGCTAAGTTATAAAAAAATTTCAGAATTAGTGCGCAAAAATGTAATCATGTCCTTGGACATCTTTCGATTTAATTATCGAACTATCGAAACATTTTTGCAAATCTCATTTTATAACGGCACTTGAAAATTTTCAGTTGTTGTTGCATTATCTGGTTTTGTTTTTTGCTAGCGTTTTCTTATTTTAAGAAACGGTAAGTGCTTGTTGAAATAAAGATTGAAAATATATCCATTTATGTATGTACATATGCAAATTTTTACAGATAATGCCAAAAGCTAAACAAACTATTTCAGGAAAGCTGAAGCAGATCGTAAAGAAATTTCCCGATCTTCAAACTGACGGTGAGGTGCTGATTTGCAAGTTATGCAGCAAGACCGTATCATTCAAGAAAACATCTCTTGTAAAGCAGCATGTGCAGAGTGAAAAGCACATCAAACTCAAACGATCACTAAATTTGCCACAATCACAAAGCTTTGTAGCGAATAGCTTGACACCGTCATATGTCGAATTCGCAAAGGATTTGTGTAAAGCATTTTTATGTGCAGATATACCTTTATATAAAATATGTAACATAAATCTAGTGCAGTTTTTTGAAAAATGGGTTTCCCAGAAAATACCATGTGAGACAAGCCTTCGAACTACTTATGTTAAGCAACTATATAGCAATACTATGGAAAAGATACAATCGCTATTAATAGACCACTTTATTTGGATTGCGATTGATGAAACTACAGATTCTGCAAATATGTGGCAAATGTTATAGTCGGAATTTTACATTAAACGTTTGATATATCTAAGCAAAAGTTTCTTTTGAACGTTGCAGTATTATTGGAAGCTGCAAATCAAAAAACAATTGCTCGGCTTTTCGATGAATCTGTAAAGCTTTTGGGAGAAGGCTTCAATAGAGATTATATTCTTTTATTTCTAACAGACGCCGCACCATATTTTTAGGTGGTGAAAAAGTATGGAACATATTACTGTGGGGTCAATTTAACGAAAATTTTCCCGAATTTGTTACAGAAACGCACTTCCGATGTCTTGTGCATTTTTGCAATTTTCTGGGGCATATTTTTGATTTATATGTCATATTTTATTGGCATATTTTGCCTGTTTTGTGGCATCTTTTAATTTTTTTGAAGCATATTTTTGGTTTCCCTACTAATAACTAAATATCTTACAGGCCATATCGACGCTTCCAAACAATACTGTACTAAGTCGACTTAGTACATTTTCCCGTTTTTGGCGTTTTCAAGTAGAGCGGTTCTTAATTTAGATGCTGTCTAATTTTGGTATCAATCGGACAATCCAATCAAAAGTTATAAGCAAAAGTGTACATATAATACAACTCGAGATTTTTACAGAATAAAAACTTTGAGAGCTTGCCATGAAAAACCACGTAGCAAATTTTTATTTTTTCTTACGGTTTTATATAAAGCGTACCCTGACTTTGATATTGTCGAGTTTTGGTGTTGATCGTTCAATCCAAACAGAAGTTACAAGTGAAAATATACTTAGCATACAACTGAAGTTTCATATCGAGTTTTAGCTTTGAGAGCTTCTCCTGCAAAACACAGTTTTCAGACTTGTAGTAGAGTTTTGTTTGGAAGCGTCGATATGTTACAGCCAATTTCGTTTTTTGGATGTTTTTATTGGATGTTTTTTATTGGTTATCCAGGAAGCTGCCACGATGCCAATGTTTGGAGAAATAGCCCAATATTTAATGGCATAACATCTGGGCAAATACAGCTGGCATCAAGTGCAATAATATTAGGTGACTCAGCGTATCCTCTTTCGAAATCTCTGATAGTCCCGTATAGAGATCACGGACATTCAGAGTATGAGTGAGTGAGGAATTTCACCCTCACGGCATGATGATTAGTGGCCGTTTGCGTTTCTCACTAATCTAGAAAGCAGAGTGAGAGTTTTTTTGTTTCTTCACTCATTTCGAATGAGTGATGAAGAAATGAGGCGCTCACGCTGCGTGTGAGGTGAGCCGTCGTAGGGTTTCTCTTCTCTTTGTGTAATGCGTGTGAGCGTGTGGGTGAGTGCGCAGAAACTCAGTAAATATTACATACCCCCGGGTTTCATTTCAACTTCGCTATATTTCGATAAATTTATCGATAACTGAGTTATCGGTCAAAATGCGATTGCCCAGAAACCTTAATATTACCTTACAATATGGGTATCAAACGAAAGTAGATGGCCCCAGGTTTCATTTGAACTTCGATGTATTTCGATAAATTTATCGATAACTGATTTATCGGTCAAAAGCTGATTGCTCAAAAACCTTAATATTACCTTACAATATGGGTATCAAACGAAAGGGGATGGCCCCAGGTTTCATTTTAACTTCGATATATTTCGATAAATTTATCGATAACTGAGTTATCGGTCAAAATGCGATTGCCCAAAAACCTCAATATTACCTTACAATATGGGTATCAAACGAAAGGGGATGGCCCCAGGTTTCATTTTAACTTCTATATATTTCGATAAATTTATCGATAACTGATTTATCAGTCAAAAGCTGATTTCACAAAAACCTTAACATTACCTTACAATATGGGTATCAAACGAAAGGGGATGGCCCCAGGTTTCATTTGAACTTCGATGGATTTCGATAAATTTATCGATAACTGATTTATCGGTCAAAAGCTGATTTCACAAAAACCTTAACATTACCTTACAATATGGGTATCAAACGAAAGGAGATGGCCCCAGGTTTCATTTTAACTTCGATATATTTCGATAAATTTATCGATAACTGATTTATCGGTCAAAATGCGATTGCACAAAAACCTTAATATTACCTTACAATATGGGTATCAAACGAAAGAAGATGGCCCCAGGTTTCATTTTAACTTCGATATATTTCGATAAATTTATCGATAACTGAGTTATCGGTCAAAATCTGATTGCACAAAAACCTTAAAATTACACTACAATATGGGTATCAAACGAAAGGGGATGGCGATCTCATTTAGCGATGGCAATTTCTAGAATCCGGGTATTGGTTAACCGCGGAATATTTCTGAGCAATATTGGTATCAAATGAAGGAGCATTCCATGGTTTGTACGGGACAAATTGTACGCATTTTTACAGTTTTCGATTTGAATTAAAGGCACACCAAAATGTTAACCAACAGAATATCTGGTGCATTATTACTGTTTGATAATACTCTTATTAAAAGCAGAAACTTGCTTTTGAAATATTCGTGTATGTATATCTTAAAACAATTAAAGCGTGAATAACGGGTATTCATGAACATTGCTGTGTAAACAGTTTCGAAATCGGATATTTTTTTTTTTTTTTTTTTAATACCCAACGGTTTACCCTCCATATCCCGCCCGACCGACGCGAGGGGCGCCAATCCGCATGACGCACGGATATGTTTTTTTTTTGTTTTTTTTTTTTTTGTGCCGAGTCGTACAGGAAGGGGTTTGTTAGGTGTCGAGATCTAAAACTATTCAGCTACAGAACAAAATTCATCAGCTGATTGTATATCATTTATTAAGTGAGGCTAGAACTATTTGTTTTATAATAAAAAGCGAGTCTGAAGTGTCAAACGTGCTGGAGTGATTATTAAAGTCATGGCATAAGCGGCGGAATGGTTCATTTAATTCGAAATTTGTTTTGCAAGGTTTCACAAATAGTGGCTTGAAATGCCTCGATACTCTACATGGAACGTTAAAATATAACTCACTTAGAAGGCATGGGCTATTTATAAGTCCAGTGATTAATTTAACCATAAAAACTATACCAAGCATCTCTCTACGACTAGAAAGTGAAGGCAAATTAATGAGTTTTAAACGAGAAGTGTAAGGTGGAAGAATGTAATCTGAGTCCCAACGAAAGTTCCGCAAAGCAAAAAGCAGGAACTGCTTTTGGACAGATTCTATTTTATCTGAAAAACACTGGTAGTGGGGATTCCAAATAATAGATGCGTATTCCAAGATAGGTCTAACTAAGCTT
Organism: Urophora cardui; assembly: GCA_960531455.1. Taxonomy (NCBI): domain Eukaryota; kingdom Metazoa; phylum Arthropoda; class Insecta; order Diptera; family Tephritidae; genus Urophora; species Urophora cardui. The sequence continues at coordinate 46,854,799 of OY482671.1, read as the reverse complement.
GTAAATAGAGCTTTTGTGACGCAAGGATCATTGAACTCCTTAGACCATCGCTTTATAAATGCAAAGACAGCTTTAGCTTTGTTGACAGTGGAGTTTATATGGAGGTTAAAGGTGAGTTTGGAGTCCATTGTGACGCCAAGATCGATAAAATTAGTTACCTGATCTAGATTATGCTGTGATATTTTATAAGAAGCTGGTTGTACTGTTCTACGAGAAAAGCACATAACTTTACATTTTTTTTAAGTTTAGCGGCATGTAGTTTGCTTTACACCAATGAACAAGGTTGTTAAGATCTGCTTGTAAGAAAGATCTATCTTCTATAGAGGAAAATGATTTAAATAGTTTTACATCATCAGCATATAATAAGATCTCAGAATGTTTTATTACAGACGAAATATCATCAATGAATAGCAGGAACAGAATTGGCCCAAGGTGGCTTCCTTGGGGAACGCCCGAAGGAACGAAAATGACATCGGAAGAACAATTTTTGAAAATAACTTTTTGAGTTCTACCATGTAGGTATGAAGATATCCATCGAATAAAACTGGGTTGAAGACCTATTAGACCTAGTTTACGGATGAGCAATGAATGACATACTTTGTCAAAAGCTTTACTAAAATCCGTGTAAATTACATCTGTGTGAGCATTTTCTCTAAATCCATTTGAAACATAAGTTGTGAACTGCAATAAATTAGTTGTGGTAGATTTTCCAGTAGAAAACCCATGTTGAGATGGCGATATTGATGAGGAAATAGAGTACTTCAGATAATTAACAATGATTGCTTCAAATACTTTTGGAACCGCTGACAGCTTGGCTATGCCTCGATAATTTTCAATAGAAGACCTACTGCCATTTTTGTGTAGGGGTATTATAAAAGATTCCTTCCAAACTAATGGGAAAACACCTTTTTTTAGAGACAAGTTAAATAAGGATGTTAGGGGCTTGTAAATATTTACAGCACACTTTTTAAGAAAGCAAGCCGGAATGAAATCCGGTCCAGATCTAAATGAATCTTTTAAGGTTTTTAATGAATTTAAGACTACTTCCGGAGATATAACTGAGACATTATTCCCTTTTCCTTATTCCTTTTTTTCCTGGTTTTCTATGGATTAAAAAGCGACTATCGTTTTTGAAATTTTTTGTTGTCATTGTGACTGCTACTATTTTGTGGTTTTTGTTTGTTTTGGTTTTTGATTTTTTATTTTGTTTTGTTTTGTATTGCTCAGAAACATGCAAGATCATCCGAGGCCACGTTTGACTCATAACTGGAGACCCGGCCTAGGAATCATAAAGAGTAGAGCTCCGTGTAGAAGTCCTGCTGAACACCTTTCATTTGGTACCAATATTGCTCAGAAAATTAGAGGTATGCATATCCATACATTTGCATACATGTTCAAACAGGTTGGTCCCTTTTATTTTGCCTATTTGTCGCATTGTTGCGGAAAACAAAAACAACAACTTCGCTTCGCTTCTTTGCTGTTGTTGTTGATATATGCATTTAAGCATTTGTAAGTAAATCTTCGTTAGTTTTGAAATTGGCATAAGTGAACTAGATTTGAACTAGAAATTGAAATAGGGGTGAACTAGAACTTTAACTAGAACGAACTAGTAGATGAACTTGAATATCTACAACTACTATTGTAATGCACATGTGACATGTCCTTCCCTTGAATTTTGTATACGTAATGTACATACATATGTATAAGTTATACGCATACATATACATATGTATGTATGCAAGTTTTTCCATAAGCTTTTTTGGGGTTTGACTGACTTCTGTGCACTTTTGCTACCAACACTAAAGTTGAGTGGTAGTTAAAAATCGAGTTAAATCATGAATTTAACTACCACTCAAATTGAGTAATAGTTAATTTCAAGATTTAACTACCACTCAATTTGAGTGCAGCTCCATACTACATACTTACTACAGACGGTTGGCTGCGTCATCGCCATGCTATGAGGTGTCGCTCATATTCCTCACTCACTCAGAGTAACATATGAGGGCGCAGCTGAGGAGAGGCGACGTTACTAGCGTGCCTCATCTTGGCTGCACACTCTGCTGCCACTCACGCAGAGCGCTCACGCTAATGTGTGGCCTCTGTTGTTTATACGCTCAGAGCAGGGTTTGAAATTGCTTAGCTACTTTTGCTGCATTTGCTTTTGCTTTACTTTTGCTAACGAAAAGTAAATTAGCAAACTCGGCCAGCCGAGTAAAAAACGAGAACACGATTCATTCGCTTCAGTTTTCAGCTGAGCTGTGTTTGCTTGTATAGTTAAGCAATGCAACGCGATTTGGGGGATTTCATTTTACTTCCAGCAATTAGTTGTGTGTTTGCATTTTTTTGCTTTTGCTTAGTTTGCTGAAACGATTTGTTTACGCATATTTCGATTTTTTATATATGTATATATGTATATAATATTCAGAAAATATGTAAGTATGTACATATATATGTAAATATAAATGTACACATACATATGTATACATATGTACATATTTGAAAGAAATAGATAAATAAATACATATACATATTTTCTTATGTGTGTATGTATGTATGTATGTATGTACACATAATATGTATGTCCATTTGCAAGCATCTTTTCATGTTGAATTCTGCTTAAAAACTAGTTTCAGCAAAATAAGCAACTGTAAGCAAAAATTTACCACTCAACTAATTGCTGGAAGTAAAAGCAACCCTCTCAAATTTAGTTGCTTGGCTTAACTACACAAGCAAACACGACTCAGCTGAAAACTGAAGCGAATGATTCGTGTTTTCGTTTTTGGCTCGGCTGTATTCAGCAATAACACTGTGGAACAAATTCAGGTCAACAAAAGTTAACTCGGTTCTGAAAGTTGGGGGTGAAAATAGAGGCTAAATTAGAAGACCCGTATCGCGGCGTTTGCTTAGGTTAGTTCGAATTTGTTTTTAATCGACCTTTGAACTTTGCAGGCAAATGCCGATTTTCAGCATATTGTTTGTATGGTTTTTTTGCTATAACTCGTCGACTAATTGAGATTTTTTTGTTGGAGTGACAGCAAACGAAAGAAAATTAAATTTCCTATACAAGGGGTCTATAACATTTTTCTCTACCTCTTATAGTTTCTGAAATATTGATAATTCAATTTGAATTTTTTCGATTTTTTAAAGAAAAAATTGACTTTGTCAGGCAATATCTTTAAAACCAAAATTTTCACCTTCGGTTTTACTCCCTTGCGTGAAGCTACATTCTATTAGCAAAAAAATAAGCTATCAACGAAGAAAATCCATGGTAAAATGGAAAAGTTATAGGCGATCATGTAAATACAGTCAAGTCGGGCAATGCATCTGCACGGGTATATTTTATGCATGTTATACCCGTAAATGGGCTTGTATCTACTGCGCTGCCAATGTGCTGCTACTGCAGAGGCATTGCGCGACTTGGCTGTATTTACATGATCGCCTATAACTTTTCCATTTTACCATGGATTTTCTTCGTTGATAGCTTATTTTTTTGCTAATAGAATGTAGCTTCACGCAAGGGAGTAAAACCGAAGGTGAAAATTTTGGTTTTAAAGATATTGCCTGACAAAGTCAATTTTTTCTTTGAAAAATCGAAAAAATTCAAATTGAATCATCAATATTTCAGAAACTATAAGAGGTAGAAAAAAATGTTATAGACCCCTTGTATAGGAAATTTAATTTTCTTTCGTTTGCTGTCACTCCAACAAAAAAATCCCAATTAGTCGACGAGTTATAGCAAAAAAACCAAACAATACAAACAATATGCTGAAAATCGGCATTTGCCTGCAAAGTTCAAAGGTCGATTAAAAACAAATTCGAACTAACCTAAGCAAACGCCGCGATACGGGTCTTCTAATTTAGCCTCTATTTTCACCCCTAACTTTCAGAACCGAGTTAACTTTTGTTGACCTAAATTTGTTCCACAGTGTAAGCAAAAAACATCGGCTATTGCTGTTTTGCAGCAAGCAAATTCAAATCCTGGCCACTCATGCAGCTGCACCCTCATGAGTGAAGCATGTGTGAGTGAGGAGCCAAAATGAGGCAAATCCAAACCCTGGTTAAAACTAAGTTTGCAGTCCATTATTACACCTAAATCCACAAACTCATTTACTTGTTCCAGACCTAAGCCATTTATTGCATAAGAAGCTGGCTGTACGGGTTTCCGGGAAAAGCGCATGAATTTACATTTACTGAGGTTAACTGGCATTAAGTTAGTATCACACCAAGAAGCTAAGGAATTTAAATCTTCCTGAAGCAAAGTTCTATCATCAAACGAAGATTGATTGATGTAAAAAGCTTTACGTCGTCCGCATACAATGAAATTTTTAAGTGTTTAATTGTAGTAGTTATATCGTTAATAACTAGCAAAAACAGAATCGGGCCAAGGTGGCTGCCTTGAGGAACTCCTGAAGTAACATTAATAATAGAAGAACAGGCATTTTTGAAAATCACCCTTTGTGTTATATTTAAAAGATATGAAGATATCCATTGCAAAAGGCTGGGCTGAAAGCCAAGAAGTTCAAGTTTAAGAATCAGCAAGGAGTGATTGACTTTATCAAATGCTTTGCTGAAGTCCGTGTATATAACATCAGTGGGCAAGTTTTGAGAAAATCCATTAGAAACACTAGTGGTAAACTCCAGTAGGTTTGTGACCGTTGATTTACCCTTACAGAAACCGTGTTGGGAATCACAAATTAATGAGGACGTTGAATGAGACAATCTATTGGTAACAATTGCTTCAAATAATTTAGGAATAGCCGAAATATTTGCTATACCTCGATCATTTTCTATGGAGGACTTACTCTCGCTTTTATGAAGGGGGATAATGAATGACTCTTTCCAGAGCATAGGGAAAATGCCTTGTTCTAATGAACTATTGAATAATGCAGTTATTGGTTTAAACCGGTTTATGGCACATTTTTTTAGAAAGCATGTTTGTATCTGGTCAGAACCATAACTAAATGACTCTTTTAATGATAATAAAGCTGATAACACGTCATCTGATAACAATTAAGATAACAACATTACGGACGGACGTGTTTTTCATTGCTCTGCCATTGTTTTGCTTTTGTTGTGAGAATTACGTGATTTTTTGATACCAAGCCTGTGCCGATTTCTTATTGCATTATTACATATTATAATTTGCATAAATTATAAGCTCAGGTACTCGAAATTGTTTTTAAAATGTCTGGAAATAATAAAACAAATAATATACGAAGCACGAATATAACAAGAAGAGACAAAAATGAGAGTGAAAATGAGAATTTATCTACAATGTCAACGAGCAAGCGACGTCACAGCAAAGGTTCCCCTTCTGCAAAGATAGTGAAACTGGACGAAGAAGTTTCTCTTTCAGCTCTCTTCGCCAAACTAAAAGAGTTGGATGGGAAAATTCAGCTACAATCTGATCGCCTTATGGTGCTAATTGAGGGTGTATCTCTGGGTCAGGTGGAATTAGAGAAAAAGCTGATTAAGAGTGTGAGTGATCAGATTAATGCATTCGCTTCTAAAATAAGTGAATTTGCTAGTCGAATTGAGGTGTGTGAGGCGAACATGAAGAAAGCAGAATCTGAAATCGCTGCTCTACAACAACAACTAGCCAACGCTGCTCGGGATAAGGTCGTTACTGATCTCAGTGCCGATGCTGTTGCTGTTGGTATACCCTACGTTGAAGGCGAAAACCTTAGGGCCATATATAACACCATATGTTTCTCGATTGATTTCCTATCTCCGAAAGTGCGTGACATTTTCCGCACGTATCCCTCTCCAACAAATCTCAAAAGCGTGGTTATCATAAAATTTTACTCGGCTGCTGATCGGAATCGAACTCTCCGCGCTTTTGGCGATTATCGTAGGCGGATGAAATCTTGCGTTCCACTCTGCTCACTTGGATTTGATGGGTATTTCCACATTTTTGAGAGCTTAAGTAAAGAGAACCGCCAATTGTTACACAAAGCCATAAAGTTACGACGCGAGAAAAAACTTGCATCTGTGTATACATTTCGAGGCTACGTACATGTTAAAGCAGAAAAGGGTAAAGATGGTGAGCCAACAAAAATTACATGTGAGGATGATTTGCTGCAGTTCGGATAGCGTTTTGCTTTTTTTGTTAGTGTGTATTATATGTTTATCCCTTAATGTAAAGATAGCACATCTCTTTGTTTTATTCTCTTGTTCTTTTATCTACATTTTTATTTGTTGTCTTAAATATGCTTTTGTTTTTCGCGCTACGCTTTGTAATGGTTATAACCAATAGCGCATGTAGCGTTGATGATTGTAGTCTCGCGATGATTAATATATTTTGCGGAAACCAAACTGGCTTGAAGGTTGTCCATTTTAATGCACGTAGTCTCAATAGTGAGAAAATGAACATGGTGAGGAAAGTTTTTGAGTTTTCAGCTGTAGACGTCATATGTATATCTGAAACATGGTTCACTACTGATTTAAGAGATGCACATTTGAACATTAATAATTACAAACTACTTAGAAGTGATAGGGTAGGGAAGAAAGGAGGGGGTGTTGCAATTTATTATAAAGACAATTTAAAAGCAAACTTGGTAGTGCAGTCAACTGGAAGTAGTGTCGAATATATGTCTGTGGAACTGTCTACTCTTGCATCTAGAACCCTTATTTGTTGTGTGTACAACCCAAATAAATGCTATAGTCAATGTGATTTCTTTCGTTATATGTCATCGGTCTCAACCGACTATGATAACATTATTGTCTGTGGTGATTTCAATATTAATTTGTTACATAAGGATTGTTATAGCTCTAGTCTTACTGATAATGTATCTGGTGTTGGTTTGTCTTTTGTTAATGTGTCTGTTCCCACAAGGTATGGAAATAACTGTTGTCCAAGTCTTCTTGACTATTTTATTGTATCTGACCCTGCGATAGTATTAAAATTTGACCAAGTATCGTTTATATCTGACCATGACCTGATTTTTTGTTCGTTTGACATTAAACTTGACCGCAATAATGACTCCACTAATGCTTACACTTTTCTAGATTATCGCAATATAAATGTCAATAGCCTCTTAAGCGACCTGTCAGCAATAAACTGGTCTACTTGTTGGGGTTTCAGCTCAGTAAACGAAAAGCTCTCCTTTCTTAATAGAGTGGTTTTGCAGGCCTTTAGAGCTCATGTGCCAGCAAAAACAGTGTTGAATAAATCCTCATCCTGTCCGTGGTTTAACACCAAAGTTCGTGTGGCCATTAAACAACGATGCAAAGCATACTCGGCTTGGAGAAGGGACAGGACGGATATGAATTGGTGCGCATTTAAAGCAGCACGAAATGAAGCCACTCTTATTGCCAGGCGAGAAAAACGCATTTATTTTTCAAAAAAGCTCTGCCCCTCCCTACCGAATAATGTTCTGTGGCGTAATCTGAAAGCATTGCGTGTCCATGTCAATGATAAGTCTCCGTGTACGCTTAGCCCTGATACTCTGAATGAAGCTTTTGTAAATGGTGTACCCTCCCCTTGTTCTCGTATCCCTATGTCGAGTACGTGTTCTTATTTAATGCCAGTTAGCCAGATGTTTGAGTTCAGAGCAGTGTCTGAACTTGATGTGGAAAAAAGTGTCTACAAAATTCGGTCAAATGCAACTGGAGAGGATGGAATTCCAATTAAGTTTATAAAAACTATACTACCACTTATTCTACCAACCCTTACGCATATAATAAATCACATTTTAACAACGTCTTGCTTCCCTGATGCGTGGAAAATTGCCACTGTTCTTCCTGTTGCTAAAAATAGGTCTGCAGCCAGCCCTTGTGACTTTCGGCCTATCAGCATATTGCCCGCTTTGTCGAAGGTTGCTGAGTCGTTAATGTCTGAGCAAATCTACCACCATATTAATGCATTTAACTTATTATCCCAGTTTCAGTCCGGGTTTAGAGCCAAACATAGCTGTTCAACAGCTATGATAAGAATATTGGACGATGTAAGAATTGCTTTTGATAAGAAATACTTAACATTGCTGTGCTTACTAGACTTCCCTAAGGCTTTCGACTCAGTTGACCATGAACTGCTTTGCCTCAAATTGTGCAATAATTTTGGTTTTAGTCCGTCCGCTGTGAAGTTGATGAAGAGTTATTTGACAGGCAGGTTACAACGTGTCAAGGTTGACTTAAATGTGTCTTCGCTGCGTTCAATATTGTCTGGTGTCCCCCAAGGATCTATTTTGGGGCCATTGTTATTTAGTATGTTTGTAAATGACGTCTTGTCTTTATGTCAGCATGTTCGTATTCATGCATATGTGGACGACATCCAATTGTATATGTCCAGTCCCCTTGATCAAGCGAAGAACCTAGGCTTCCATTTCAATCAGGATCTATCTTCCATTAAGTCCTTGGCCTCTGAAAATGGCCTCAGCCTCAATGTCAACAAGTGTTATGTGTTACCTATTTGTAAGAAGGGTCTAAAACATACAGAAATACCCTCTTTGTATATTGGTGAGCACGCTCTAAAACTGGTGTCTAAAGTTACTAATCTGGGATTTGTTATCAACTCTGATCTTACATGCACTGACCACATAAATGCAACAGTTGGCAAAGTTTACTCTACCCTTAGAAGCCTGCGACTCTCTGCCCCGTTTACGCCGACTGCCATAAGGCGGAAGCTTGCTATCCAACTTATTATGCCAATAATATCCTATGCTGAACTAGTATATAGTAACTTAGATTCGCAGTCTGCACACAAGATGGATGTGGCCTTTAACCACGTCACGCGATATGTATTTGGGCTAGCGAGATTTGACCATATCTCGAACTGGAGGAGTAGTCTGCTGGGCTGCGAGCTTGACGAGTATTTCAAAGTTAGAAATTGTATTTTTCTCTTCCGGCTAATAAATGAGAAATCACCCAGATACCTCTATGATAAACTAACGTTTGCAAAGTCTGCTCGCGTACATGGCCTTATAGTTCCGCAATATAACTTTCTTCAGCTAGACTATTTTTCATCAGCGCTATTCGTATATGGAACTCCGTTCCTGCTGCCATACGTAGTAGCTTAAACAAAAGCAACATTAAGACTGTTTTGCTGTCGTATTTTCATAACAATTAATGTACAAAATAAAAATGTCTGTATCACTAGTAGATGTGCTATCTATATTTAAATTTACTACCCTTTTTCTACTGTCCTCTTTCCTTTATCTTTCCTTCCCCCTGCCCTTTTTACTTTAACTTTTTTTTTTTTTTTCTTCTCCTCCATGCTTTCTCCAACTCTATCTTCTCTACTTATATATGTATTTGTTAATTAGTTTTAAGTTATTTTTAAATAATTAATTAATTATATTATTGTCACTTGTTCTACTGTTGTGCTAAAAAAGACGTCTGATCTTATTGTACTAATGTTATATATTTCTTAATAAATGAAATGAAATGAAATGAAATGAAATCTGCAGATATATATGGTTTGTAAATTGATGTATTAGGAGATAATCGATATGGATAGTTACGAAATGGAAGTTCTTCTATGTTGGAATAATTATGTTTGAAAAATTGTGCAAAAAGATTGGAAATTTCTTGACTATCACTTGAAGTGTTGTCTTGATATCTCATAGCAGACGGAAACCCATTAACTTTTCTCTTGGAGTTTATGAAACTGTAAAACGATTTTGGATTACGAATAAAATTAGACTTTATCTTACATATATAGGCATTTTTTATTTAACACAAAGTATTGGCGTCTAAGCTCAGCATACTTTAAGTAGTCGGTATGCAAGCCCGATTTCTTGTATGATTTGAAAACTCGGGATTTCTTATTTTTTAAAGTTTTAAGCTCTTTTGTGAACCAAGGTTGTAATGGCTCATTGTACTCACGAACACGTTTAGGCACAAGTTTTTCAAATAGGCAATGAATAATTTTATAAAAAAGTAAAACGTTTTGCTCGACATCGCTATTAAATTTTGGCCATGTTAAACTAGCTAACTCATGATTAAGTTTTTAAAGTTGGCCTTGGAAAAATTATAATACGTACTTGTGTTAGCTGAACTAGAAATGCAGCCACTAATATTGCTTTCAATTTTGTATATAATCTCTAGAGAAGGGTGGTATAAGTCCTCCGGTAGAACAAGAGGGTCACAGTGGTGAAGGACATACTTAGAGCTATCATCTACAAAAACTAGGTCTAAGATTTTCCCGAATGCATTCTGAAATATGTTCACCTGGTTGAGGGAAAGATCCGCAATCTGATCGAAAAAGCTATTCATGTCCGATCTCGATGAGTTCGGAATAATATTCTCCTCTGAAACGCTCCAAGAAATGCACGGAAGATTAAAATCGCCTAACACAAGCATAGAGTCAGAAGAGTTTATCAGCGCGTGTACATTTTTAAGCACAGATGCTAATTCCATATACACGCTTATATTGCAGGATGGCGGGATATAGCAAGCAAATAAATAAATCCAATCCTTTCCTTGCTTAATTCGAATGCAAATCGACTCCACACCACCAATATTAGGTGTACTGAGGACTTTACAGCAAACAAGACACCACCGCCGATTCTGTTTACGCGATCATTTCTATACACCTGATAATGGTTACAAAAGATTTCAGAATCAAAAACATGGGGCTTAAGCCATGTTTCGGCAAAAGAAATTACATTATAGACGCAGTCAATCGTTTTTAAATAAAAATCACTTAATTTGGTGTTCAGGCCCCTGACATTTTGATAGAAAATGTTTAATGCGGAATTTAAAGTTATACTCAGTTTTTTGAAGCAGTACGAGAAATTTTCGCTGTATTGTGACCATGTATTTTAGGCCTGTTTTCAAACTCCCGAACAAAAGCGCCAGGTGGCCAAAATGAACTGTTCAGTAAAGTTTGATAATCTTGAGGAGATACATCAATTTTAAAAGAAGAAATGTCTCTTGTGTACGAAAAGTTGAATTTTTTGATAAAAATATTTCCAGTAGAGATTTTGGCGAAATATAGCACTTTAGATCATCCGCGGTTGTGTCTTTATCAAACCTAGATACGAATATTGATTTCTTCGTTCGGAGGAACGACAACCAACTTATTAACAATTGGTTCAGTCGTTTCGGGCATAGTTGATTGTACCGAAATACTTTCGAGAGGTGCATTAGAAGACCTAGAATTTGAAGATGAGTCCTTTGTAGAACAAGACCCAAAAGAATGCGGATTCGGTGAAGCTAAGTCAATAAGTTCCTCCTGTGGTTGTACAGGATTTAACTGAAGATTTTTCAACACTGGCACATTACGTGGTGCAGCAGTGGAATCACCCGTCGTACCAAGCAAAGAAGGTAAAGATGCAGATGATGAAGAAGAGAGTTCTAGGCATTTAAATGAATTAAACAGATTTTCGTAGTGCTTGAATTTTTCAGTCAAAGAAAGTAGCCCTTTTCCAATCTCAGAGAAACCACTTCTCGTTTGGCTGAAAAGTTTAGAAAGATCCACTTCGGTCGACCTACAATTCACGCATGACCAACGCAAGCCCTTTCTGTCATTAAGCAAATCCAGCATTCTGCCTGTTATGCCTGCACATTTTATATGAGCTAACCCATCACACAGCCAACAAGACACGAAACGCTCGGACTCACTTTTAACAGAACAGTTTTTATATATGCAAGACATATTTAGAGTAAAAAATTCTATTACAGATAATATAAAGTAAACAATCAGAGAGAAATTAAATAAGTGTCAAAACGAATGATAGAACCGAAAGGGTTATAATATAATAATACAATGGCGCTATTATAACTCTGACGAGTTTTATGGCCGAGCTTCTCTCCCAATTCGAGGTGTGCTCCTTTTTGTTTTTCCTACTAATTGGGTGGACCTACAGTTTTATGCCGGCTCCGAACGGCGAATGCATTTTTTATGAGAAGCTTTTTCATGGCAGAAATACTCTCGGAGGGTATGCCGCCCACTGCCGAGAGGTGACCGCTGCTCTTAAAAAACCCAATAATTGGATTTTTACTAATTAGAAAAATTTGTTTGGCTCGGACCGTGGTTTGAACCCGAGACCTCTGGCATAGCAGGCGAGCACTCTACCCACTGCACCACAGCGGCCACTAGGGTTAATAGCTACAAATAGTTTGAAAGACTGTGAAGTTAGTGGGCCGTAGTCATAGTCGTTCACTAAAATCGGTTTTAGTTAAAATCGGTGTTAAATTTAGAACGACGTTTAAAATAGTGGTGTGTCATAGACGAGTTAGAACAACGTTTTTGCTAAAATGAAACAAAACAGGGTTACCCGTAAGAAATAATAAGAATCGCTCTGTTATTTTAAGAAATTTCGAGGGTTTTAAAATTCCACCCTGTGTCAACCTTTAAATTCACAAAAAAATAAGTAAGCGTATAATCTCTACGACATTTCGGTTTTCGCAAATTTTATTTGTTATTTTGAGTTAAATTTTGAGATAAAACTACACATTTCATATAAATTAAGATAAACTTTTTAGGGAACAAAAAAAGCTCGTTAACCAAACTGGAGCTCAAGAATAAAAGCTTGTTTGCAGGAAAGCATTTAGTGCCACCTAACCTATGTACATACATACATATGTCACTCTGATGAATATTTCGATCTAAAAATCGTAATTTAGTCAGAACTTCCAAGCCGGGTGAGATTCGAAGTACCCTATTACTGACAGGCCCCTCAGTATCTATAAAATCCCTCTTCCTCCATTTGGAATGGATCCCATCGGCTTCTATATACCTTTGCTCTCCGTCCCGGGATAGCATCGTCTATAATACTTGGCAAAATCTTGAAAAATTCTGCTATTTCAAAACATATTTATTAAAATGTCTTCTTTTTACGTTTTATTTATTTATTTT